>JAVJAQ010000481.1:631174-1231174 GCA_032362365.1 Zygogramma bicolorata | reverse complement strand
TGAACAATCTAATAATTCCGCAAATATTGACTATTGCCAAAAACGGATACGCACCGATCGAAATTCAAAACCCAACCAATGAAACAATATCAGTAAAATTATCGGAGCCCCTACCTGTAAATCATTTCGAATTTTCAACCTACGAAATTTTCACTATTGAATCCTTTATTAATCCCGACATATCGAAAGATGAGCATTCCCAATCAATCACGAGTAATCGAAATATTACAGACTTGATCCGCGTTGAGCACATGAACTCGGAGGAAAAAGCCGCAATAATCAAAGTATGTAAAGAATATTCTTATATCTTCTCTGAACCAGGCGACGAATTGACTTTTACTTCAAAAATCAAACATGAGATAAAGACAACTGACGAAATACATCCACAGACAAGAAGTCCAACGTCAGATTAACGACATGCTTGAAAAAAATATTATTCGACCCAGCTCTAGCCCGTGGTCATCCCCCATTTGGATCGTGCCTAAAAAACTCGATTCATCAGGTAAACGAAAATAGAGGGTAGTCGTTGATTATCGCAAAATCAATGAAAAAACAATAGGAGATCGATACCCACTTCCCAATATTAACGATATATTGGACAAGTTGCGACGTGCCCAATATTTCACGACTCTCGATTTTGCCAGTGGATTCCACCAAATCGAAATGGCTCAAAATTCAATTGAAAAAACAGCATTTAACGTTGATCATGGACACTATGAATACTTGAGGATGCTTTTCGGTTTAAAAAATGCACCATCAAGCTTTCAGAGAGTAATGGATGAAGTTCTCAAAGACATGCAAAACAAAATTTGCATGGTCTACATGGATGATATTATCATTTTCAGTACTGGTCTCCAAGAGCACATCCAAAACCTCAAACTAGTGTTTTCAAAATCACGTGAAGCCCGATTGAAGATTCAGTTGGATAAATCCGAATTCCTTCGGAAGGAAGTACAATTTTTAGGGCACTTGATTACACCTGAAGGTATCAAACCCAATCTCCGAAAAATCATTGCTATCAATAATTTCCCAATTCCAAAGATTCAAACTTAAGATATAAAATCATCTTTAGGACTTTTGGGCTATTATCGTAAGTTCATAAGAAATTTTGCCGAGCTCACTGAACCAATGACCAAATGCCTCAAGAAAAACGAGAAAGTAGAACATACAAAAGAATTTATTGATTGCTTCAATACATGCAAATCAATACTCACGTCTGAACCTGTATTAGCATATCCTGACTTAGAGAAACCCTTTGAACTGACTACAGACGCCTCAAATAACGCTATTGGCGGCATAATATCCCAAAATGATCACCCTATATATCGAAAATGAGCTGTTACCCATCGTCTGGAGTTGTAAATATTTTCGACCATATTTATTCGGCCGGAGATTTACCATATTCTCCAATCACAAACCCCTCCAGTGGCTCCTTTCACTGAAAGAACCCAATTCCAGATTGGTACGCTGGCGTTTAAAACTCGAAGGATTCGACAAAAAATATAAGACCGGCAAGTCAAATCAAGCAGCCGATGCACTTTCTAGAAACTCCTCTGACGCCGACTTAAACGCCCTTGAAACTTTATCAATTCAAAACAATCCAGGTGACGTTAACCAAATAATCGGAAAATTATTGAGAAATCCCGATGAAATTCACGAATTGGACGAAACTATTCTTGAAATTCTTGAACCTTCCAAAAATGTACCAAAAATAAATATAATTTCGGACGCTGAATGGTAATGGTTCGGACTTCCATTGTCTTTATTTTTAACTCTATTGAAACCTGTTGCTAGGAACGGAAAGATTAAAATACAAATTGAGTGAGAAAAAATCGAATCAAAATCAAATTTTTTGGTAAATGATGAAATTAGGGATTGATTAATCAAAGAAAATACTGTTGTTACAAAAAATCGAGATCTCGAATCTGAAATATAAGTAAAAAAAATTATTTAAATAACGAAATGAATGAAATAATATTGTGACAAGAAAATTGAGGTATCGAATATGAAGCACTAGTCAAAAAATGTAAATGAAGAAATTGAATGGAATATTTTTGAAAAATTTTGAAACCAAGTTTCAAGTTGAGTTTACTCACGACGTTTCGATTGCTGGTATCCGCAATCGTCTTCGGGTGATTACTGACAATATTTCGAGGTGTGGTCGGTTATAAAGCCCTCCGATTTCCCTATGGTGGGGGAAAGGGTGCTACTACCAAGGAGGCGAGCGGGTGCTACTACTAGAAGTGTGTCGATCGATCTTCAGCGGGAAATGGATGTATTGGCGCGAGATTCTCTCTCATCGAGCCGCAGCCGGTCCATGCCTTGGATAAGCGGCCTCCACACATTCCGGATCTCCACGCTGGCATGACTGAATGCGTCGTTGTTGAGGATGTAGGCGGCTTCCTTGAATTTCCTCTTGAACCAGTGCTCCTCCTTGTGTATGACCTCGGCTTCAGACCATTTGATGTTGTGATGGTTTGTCCAAACATGCTCCGCTATTCCTGATTTCGTTGTTTCTCCTCGTTGAGTGTTTTTCTTGTGTTCGCTTATTCTTACTTCCAATGGTCTTTTGGTTTCTCCGATGTAGGATTTGCCGCACTCGCATGGTATCCGGTAAACGCAGTTGTTGGTGTCGCTGTTTTTATTCTGTGGTCGAATTTTTGTGAGCTGGCTGCGTATTGTGTTCCCTGATCGAAAATAGACTCTGACGTTGTATTTTCCTCCTATCCTCTTGATCCTCTCTGAAAGTCCTCTCACGTAGGGGATGGTAAGAATTTGCTGTTCCACTATCTCCTTAGTGTTCCTTTGATTCGTCCGGGCCAATGTTTGATCCAATGTTCGATCCACCAGCTTCTTTGAGTATCCATTCTTTTGAAGATCCTTTCTTATGTTGCTCAGAGAGGATCAAGAGGATAGGAGGAAAATACAACGTCAGAGTCTATTTTCGATCAGGAAACACAATACGCAGCCAGCTCACAAAAATTCGACCACAGAATAAAAACAGCGACACCAACAACTGCGTTTACCGGATACCATGCGAGTGCGGCAAATCCTACATCGGAAATACCAAAAGACCATTGGAAGTAAGAATAAGCGAACACAAGAAAAACACTCAACGAGGAGAAACAACGAAATCAGGAATAGCGGAGCATGTTTGGACAAACCATCACAACATCAAATGGTCTGAAGCCGAGGTCATACACAAGGAGGAGCACTGGTTCAAGAGGAAATTCAAGGAAGCCGCCTACATCCTCAACAACGACGCATTCAGTCATGCCAGCGTGGAGATCCGGAATGTGTGGAGGCCGCTTATCCAAGGCATGGACCGGCTGCGGCTCGATGAGAGAGAATCTCGCGCCAATACATCCATTTCCCGCTGAAGATCGATCGACACACTTCTAGTAGTAGCACCCGCTCGCCTCCTTGGTAGTAGCACCCTTTCCCCCACCATAGGGAAATCGGAGGGCTTTATAACCGACCACACCTCGAAATATTGTCAGTAATCACCCGAAGACGATTGCGGATACCAGCAATCGAAACGTCGTGAGTAAACTCAACTTGAAACTTGGTTTCAACATTTTTCAAAAATATTCCATTCAATTTCTTCATTTACATTTTTTGACTAGTACTTCATATTCGATACCTCAATTTTCTTGTCACAATATTATTTCATTCATTTCGTTATTTAAATAATTTTTTTTTTACTTATATTTCAGATTCGAGATCTCGATTTTTTGTAACAACAGTATTTTCTTTGATTAATCAATCCCTAATTTCATCATTGACCAAAAAATTTGATTTTGATTCGATTTTTTCTCACTCAATTTGTATTTTAATCTTTCCGTTCCTAGCAACAGGTTTCAATAGAGTTAAAAATAAAGACAATGGAAGTCCGAACCATTACCATTCAGCAAGGAACATTGTCAACCACTTTCAAGCAAACATAATTTCGGACGTTCAAATCGTTCCTCCAAAGGAAAACCAGGAAAATTCTGACCTGGAAACTGTTCACACTTCACTTGAGAACCCTATATGTAATATTCCCATTTCAGAACGCGCCGTAAATACGTATAAAAACCAGCTAATCATCACTCTTGGGGACATAGAAAATCCCAAATGTAGAATGGAAAAGGCTGTCGAATATTTTCGATCATATGTCACATTATCAAATAAAAATACCCAAAATAACATCGTCAAATTCCTTAAAGAATATATTGACCCCAAACAAACTTATGCACTTCATTTCAAAGATCCTTCATAGCGAAAACTCTTTACTACTACAATACAGTACTTATTCAATAATTCTTCCTTCAAAATTGTTGAATGTCCAACTTTCCTCACTGATATAGAAACATCAGACGAGCAAGAAGAAAAACTTCAACTCTACCATACGAAAAAGGCATGTCACCGAGGTATTAATGAAATGAAACATTCTTTGAGTTCACGGTTTTGTTGTCCGAAAATGATTGATGACATCCAATATTTCGTTAATAATTGCTAAACTTGTCAAAAAAATAAATATGATCGGAACCCCCCAGTCATCAAATTCAATCTTACACCCACGTCGAAGCCATTTGAACACATTCATATCGATACATTCACGATATCGAAAGAAAATTTCACAACAATAATTGATTTGTTTTCTCACTATGGTCAAGCATACCCCTCAAAAGCATTCACGGGTGTCCTTGTTCTTGAAAATCTCCTCAGTTTCATCTCTCATCATGGATTACCGTTCAAAATCACTACTGATTCAGGAACCGAATTCAAAAATAAAGAAATAGAGAACTTTTGCAGACTGTACCGGATAGAACTCCACTATACAACACCGAAAAATAGCAACTCGAATTCACCAGTCGAAAGATTTCATTCAACCCTGATCGAACACTATAGATGCTCGAATGAGGAAAACAAAAATCTCTCCCCTGATCAAATCATGAAACGTGCTGTATCAGGACTTAATAACTCAATTCACAGTGTCACGAAATTCACCCCGTTTGAAGTAGTAACAATCCATTTGACCTCAATGATCATATAATCATTTCAGACTATGTTCGAACACACAAAGACACAACCCAAAAATTATATCAATCAATACAACAAGCAAATCAACTGACTAAAGAAAAGATTATAGATGAAAGAAATGAAAACCGAAATGAACCCCCAGATTTTTCCAATGAACAAATCGCGTACATCAGGACCAAATCACGACAAAAAGACCGACCCAAATTTAAGAAAGCAAAATACTCAACGAGACAAACATTAAACTCGAAACTGACAAAGGAACCTATCACAAAAGTATAGCCAGAAAACCTAAGACTAACAAAAAACGTTAACGAAAATGAGGTTACCGACCCTGTACCTGGTACTTCACGTACTCCAAGTACGATGTGACGAAGACATTCAAATCAATACTATCAATAATCCCATTCTCCCTATTCAATTGGGTGATGCAAAAATTATTTATAGTAAACATACATTTCTTCAATATATCGACTTAAGCCCAATAATTAACCAATTGAGCAATCTTGAAATATATCTTGATATTGTTACGATATATCCTTGGGTTCGTCGATTAAAACCCCAAACAACACTAAACTTCTTTTATTATAACACTCTATCACAATATAGGGCCGGCGCCAGCACATTTCGTTACATTATCCCCCTCTCAATTTTTATCGTCTCGATCAAACAATACGTCAATATCGCCATTGTAACTGTTGGTGTGTGTGTGTGTAAATAACACACTGGATGATTTTGAATTGTTTAATTATACACCTTTTTTAACATTGTAAACGTGGTATGAAGTGTATTGATACGTATGGTTGCGAGTTACATATTGTACTGACTAAACTGCAAAAGTCTATTGGCACTTGTCGCTGGTCAGGGATGCGGGGTTGTCGCTCTGCCTACTTTTCGGAGAACTTAACAGTAACGTTTAAGTCTTTCTAGGTGAACGACCTTCATTTTTGCTCTGGGGCTACGTTGAATCCTGTACACCACGTCATTTATTCTCTTGACTATCGAATAGGGTCCTTTCCAGCATGGTGTTAGTTTGGGAGAAATTCCTTTTCTACGACGAGGGTTGTACAGCCATACTCGATCTCCTTCTTTGAATCCACCAGTATTTGCCTTGAGTTCGTATCGAGCCTTCATCCTGTCACTAGTAATCTTCAATCTTCTCACAATTTCGTGAATCCTTATCAGGCTGTCTCGCAGTTCATCTGCATAATCCTGTACCTCTTTTTCCTCAGTACTTGGGGATCCGAACATCAAGTCACAGGGCAAACGAAGATCTCTCCCGAAGATTATACTGGCTGGGGTGAGCTTTGTGGAATCGTGCACAGCTGCCCGGTAAGCCATCAAGAATAGTTGAAGGTGTCGATCCCAGTCTTTTTGATGCTCTTCTACTACTTTGGAAAGATGTTCTTCCGTAGTCCTGTTGAACCTCTCAACCATGCCATCAGACTGTGGGTGGAGGGCAGTTGTTCTGGTCTTGCTAATTCCCATCAATTCACAAACTTTCCTGAATAAATTCGATTCGAAACTTCTTCCTTGATCGGAATGTAGCTCCATTGGCACTCCAAACCTTGTAAACATGTTGTCCACCAGGGCTCTTGCAACGGTGGATGCTTCTTGATCAGGCAGGGCGCAAGCTTCAACCCATTCACTGAAATAATCCATGGCAACGAGAATGTATTTGTCACCATCATTCGTCATCGGTAACGGTCCAGCTACATCAATGGCGATTCGTTCGAAGGGAGCACCAACATTGTATTGTTTCATCTCGCCCTTTGATCTTGTTCTAGGACCTTTTCTTGCTACGCATTTTGGGCATCTTCGGCACCATCTCTCGACATCTTCTCGACATTGGATCCAGTAGAACCTTTGCCGTATTTCATCCAAGGTCTTGTTAACTCCTAGATGTCCACCTGATTTACCACCATGAATCTCTAACAGAACATCCTCCATTCTCGACATGGGCATAACCAGTTGGGAACTCACTTTCTTGCCATCGGCTGACTCCCAAGCCCTCTTCAGTAGGCCATTCTCCACAATCCAGGAATCCCATTGGGCCCACATTGCTTCGAACGTTGGCGATCGATCTGAGATGTCCTTCCAGGTGGGTCTTTCCGCTCCATTTTCTTTCCATTACTAAAAGTCTGCAACGTTTGGATTATTCTCCTGGTCTTGTCGCATTTTTGCTGTCGTCCAATTGTCGTATACTATCAATCTCACTTGGTTGATTCCTTCGCGACTTTCAATTCGCTCACAGTGTTTACAAGTATCCGAACAAGGTCTTCTAGACAAGGCATCTGCGTTGTTAGGCAATCGTCCTGGTCGATGTTTCATCCTGAAGTGATACTGGTTCAACTTCTCAATCCACCTTGCTACTTGTCCTTCAGGAGTCTTCATTTCGAGTAACCACTTCAGAGCTGCATGATCTGTTCTGATGAGGAACTCTCTTCCGTACAGATATTTGTGGAAGTGGTCTACAGCCTTGAGTATTGCCAGTAGCTCTTCTCTCGTTACGCAAGAATTTCTTTCTGGCTTGGTGAGTACTTTGCTGTAGAACTCAATTACTTTCTCCTGACCATTTTGCTCCTGTGATTGTACGGCTCCAATACCATTATTACTGGCATCTGTGTCCAAAATAAACGAGCCTCATTAACGTGGGAATCTTAAAATGGGGCTGGAACATAGAGAAACTCTCAGATTCCCAAATGCTCGTTCACTTTCGTTGGAGCAGACGAATTTGACTCGATAAAGTCCACTCCCAGTCGAGAATGCAGTCTTCTCCTTATCGTCCTCATGTATGCCCACTTGCCAGTATCCGCTCTTCAGATCTAATGTTGAGAACCAACCGGAACCTTCCAAAGTTGTTAATGTGTCATCTATTCTTGGTAGAGGGTAGCTGTCCTTCTTGGTGACATCATTCAATTTCCTGTAATCGACACAGAATCTCGTAAATCCATCCTTCTTGGAAACCAACACAACAGGTGCAGACCAAGGGCTCGATGACTCTTCAATCACACCGTCCCTCATCATCTTATCGACAAGCTCTTCCACCTCCTGTTGCTTGGCGAATGGAATTACCTCAACTCCAGTGCAGAAATCAGGTCCTGATATTGCTTCTGCTGTTCTATGGGTATCGTTTGTAATATACCCAAAGCTGACCCCCTCAAGGCTACTATTAGTGCCGTAGCTTTTTCCTCTCCGCCCCATCCATTAGTTTCTGCTGTAGCCTCAAATTTTTGACGATACATGGACCAAGACGACTGACCATCAAAAGTCGGTGGTTTCACGATAATTCCCGACGTGGCGACCCTGTCCTGGCGATCTTGGTTCTTGAGAAGAGCTATCTGTTTTTGTAGACCTCTCATTTCATTTCCCATCTCCTCTCGCACTATATCCACCTCCTTATTGACATCTTCCTTCAGTTCTTCCATTTGTACTTTGGTTTCATGTGAAACATGCTCGAAGAGCTTGTCCTGATTTTCTACAATTTTCTGGAAGTCTGCTTCTCGTTGTTTTTTAATTTGCTCTTATTCACTCGCTAATTCATTCTTCTGTTGTTCTAGAATTTTCTAGATTGCCTCTCTTCATTCTATTTTTTCACGTTCCCGTTCTATTTTTTCAAGTTCTCGTTCTCTCCTTTGTTCTTCGAGAATTTTCTGGAGTGCTTCTTCCCGTTCTTTCTTTTCGTCTTCTCGTTCTATCTTTTCATTTTCGATAATTTTTTGGAGTCCTTCTTGTTCTTTCTTTTGATTTTCTCGTTCTAATTGTCGTTCTTTCTTTTCGTTTTCTTGTTCTAATTGTCTTTCTTTCTTTTCCTCCTGTTTCTCCTCCTGCCGTCGTCTTTCATAATCCGCAAATTGGTTTTGGATAAATTTCAACATGTCCTCCATCGTATCGTACGATGTATTTCTCGTATTCACCATCAATTGTTTTTATTACCATCAAAAATTCCACTTCCGACACCACTGTTACGATATATCTTTGGGTTCGTCGAATAAAACACCAAACAACACTAAACTCCTTTTATTGTAACTCTCTATCACAATACAATACAATACAACACTATCACTTAAATCGCTCCGATAACTTTCCAATGCTCGGTACTAAAACCCTCTGTACTAAAAATTCTGCCGTCAGCGTGAGCAGCTCCCGCTTATATAGGCGCTCATATAGTGGAGAATCATCCAGATAAATCTTGACAATCGAATATTCTGGGTGAACCGCGATCACACAGGTATAATCTTTCCTGGAACTGCCGCACCAATTCGCATCCATAGTCGGCAGGGCCGGCGCCAGCACATTTCGTTACAATATAATCAAAAATAATTTCAACAAAGAAAACGTTACCAATCCTGGCTCTTCGGCACGAAGTAAATCTTCAAACTTCATTATCGAAACAATTGATCAATCACTATAATAAAACAATTCGAACACTCAATTCAAATCAAGAAGTACTCGAAAACAGCTTGAAAACTTTTCAGGTGGCAATCCAAAGAACAATTGCCGATCTCAAAAACTATATTAGCTTCCAAGGAATACCGTCCCAAATTATTTTAGACTGTCAAAATATAATAACATTCATTGACAAAATTGAGATGCAATTACATTCGCCAAATTGAATGCGTTGCATAATTCAATAATATCCAGTTCAGACCTGGAAGAAATGATGAAGTACTTGAGTAAAATTTACAACGAAAATAAAATTCCAAAGTTTGAGAATATTCTGTCATATTATCAATTCTTCGGAACTCAGGTTACATTTTCGAAAACAAAATTGATGTTTTCAATTCATGTCCCAATTATCAGAAACGAAATTTTTATGTTTTATCACCTATACCCGATTATCCAAAACCACCACATTTTTATCCCCAAATATCCCTACTTGGCACGAACAGCTTCGAAGAATCAATTCGAATCGAACGAATGTCCACTCCTAGAGGAAACCTATTTCTGCGTTGAAGACTACTACCCTCAAGACCATTGTACAGCCCAGCTGATCGAAGGCAATATTACGACAACTTGCCAACCCCTTCCAATCAACGTAGGCGAATCCATAATTGAACAAATCACTCAAAAAGAAAGAATTTTCTCCAAGTGCAAAGCTGATCGATACATCGAAATAAGCAACCCATCACTTGTCAAAATCCAGAAAACATACGAAATCCAAGTGGCTCACAAGTCATTCCTCACTAACGTAAATATTCGGAAAGGAAAACCTCTCATTCTGCCAAAAATCCACACTAATTATGTGAAGACTCCAAATATCTATGAAACACGAAATTTCTCCAAACTCAACCTAGATGCAATGTACAAACTCAATAAAATAGCCAATAAATTGACACCAATTCAAAGGAACCCTATAGTCAATAAAATCAATAACTAACTGATCTTCGGTATCATCCTAGGATCGATTATATTGATATTGATTCTAGTGGTATCAATCAAAAAGAAGAAAGAAATAAGATCGAAACTCAAATGGTTCTCCCCCAAGAAGACGAAGCATGAAGTTGTTCCAGAAATTGAAATGGTTCCTTGCAGACAAAAATGATTCCAGAATTGCATCATTTTTGGAACTTAAGGAGGGAGGAGTTATGTAACGACCGTTCTGCTCTCATGGTAACATAATATGCTGACATTGCATTTCCAGGAATCCGTTATCTGGACTCTCAGAGCGACAAGACCACTTTTCTGTTATATTTTATTCATTCCATTTGTAACTCTTGTTAGAGAAAGTCGTCTCAAACTTGTACTTTAAAAAATAAATATTTTTTAAAAAGACAAACTTCCGTCCCAACTATTTGATTTGAATCAAATTTCTTACTCATATTTCACATAACAATGCATCACATGAAACAAAAATACTCAAGGTTTCAAAAAAAACACCGGCAACACCGCATTCTGATAAAGTCAGATTCTGACGCTTTCATGTTGGATGCGTTGCAGAATAATGATTTGACAGACGCTGTATTGTCAGTTGTATGAATTGTTGTCTTGTTTGTAACAGTTTTATGTTATTCGCATTTTATTGAATTGTTTCATCTGGAACGATTCGGTCAAAATATTCATACGATAATTTCATTTTCTGATGAGGAAGCAGTTTTATGAGATAAAGTTTGATATATAATTGATTTGATGCATTTCAATCGGATAGTTTGGGTAACACCTCTTTTTCTGTGCTACTTTTGAGAGCCATTCTGCTATTTTGTTAGGTTTCAAGATCTAGCTGTAGCTGTCGTTTATACGGCTTTATTGAGTGAGAAATTGTTTCAATCTTGGTATATAGATACCGTTAAAAATTTCAACATACTTGTTGGATACTACTTTGTTGTAAGAGGTAAAACCTTACTGATCTCAATCTCCTGAAAGACAGGCAAATACATCTTTGAGGCCACCTTACAACCAAAATTTGTACTTGAATCACACAGTATTGATCTCGATAATTCTGCTTAACGTCGCTACATCTGCCTTGTTTTGTTTCAGGCCTTTCGATTTCCACTTTCTGAACGCAATATAGTTCGCTTCACCATACTTCTATCGCTTTTGCTGTAGTCTTCAACATTTCTTGCTATTTCTGCACCTTACTTGGCCACACACACTTGGCCACTCTCCGTAGATGTTATATTATCAGCTTACTATCTTCCGACCACATGCATGAATGAAGCTTGTCGTTGGCATAATTAGGAATCAACAGTTCTTCCTCAGGAGTACAGCATTTCACAGGACAACAAATGAGCTTAGAACAAAACTAATACTCCTCAGTTTATATCTAAAATATCTGTTTTTGTTGATATTAACCGCATAGTTGCTCCTAAAGCTAAAGGTTATCATTTATGACCTTGTATAGCTATATTTAAAGTGGGTCAATCTGGACTCCTTCCTTTATCATAATTTCGGTAATATTCCGTTAATCAGGCTCCGCCTCAAAAATAAAAAAAATTTGGTGGAACCTTCGTATGTTGGCCTCCTGAACAAAAAATTCAAATGAAATTTTTGGCTCTCAACTAGTTTCGGAGATACGGCCCCCCAAAGACAGGAAATCGGGGTTTCACGCCTATGTTTGTTTCTCAGCCAATTCCGCTCGAAATTCCTCCTTCTTTCTATCAGCACAATATACACATTCTATATATCCTTCTTCGTCACTTTCCAACAGAATTATAAGCATTTTTCCATTTTTCACTACAAAACTCTAAAATGTAATTCGTCAAAAGAATTCGAGGTTAGCAAAACAGTAGAACGCGCATCGCCCCAAAAATTTATTTTGAATTTTTTGTTCAGGAGGCCAAAATACGTAAGTTCCACCAAAAATTTTTTATTTTTGAAGCAGAGCCCGATTAACGGAAATTTACCATAATTTCTTACTGTGTTTATTCCAATATAAGGTATATATTTTTTTCATATTTTTTGTACTTAACGAAACAGAAAAAATAATAGGATATTGGTAACCTAAGATAAACCAATTCTTCTTCTGAACTTGTCATTTGTCTGATGACGGCGACGGCTGTGCTCAGTGCTCAGTTGCTGGATTGAAAACCTGAGTGACTCGACACAAATAAGTTCACCTCTATTATTATTTCGTTTTGTACTCCGAATGGTCGGAAACTGAATGAGATTTCGTTTACAAATAATTATACTGTTATCAATCACACACAGTTAGAGATTGATTATTATCATTGAATAATTTCCTGTTTTTATGATTTTCTTCCATACCGTGTGAGTACTATAGGGGTGATAAAACGGGTAGCGGTCGCTCTACCATGGGTATGAACCCATATAAAATAGTACTGGCCTACAAAAATATACTTTCGTTCCTAAGTATTAAAAATACCTAACGAAATTAAAGGCTGCAGGTTACGCGTTTCAGTGTTCGATAAGCGAATGACATTGTGGACAGTGGAGTCTGTATATATGTGCAGGGAGGCGGAGGATTCAGGGTGACGTCACGTCTCCGTGCCTGGCGGCTGGAACCTGCGCGTGAGCCCTGCCGTCGATTTCTAGTATCCGTGGGTTGTATGTATTCACTGTAGAAAATGTTGTGATTTTTAGCGTCGATCTGGATATTCAAATTCTTTTAATATTGCTTTTTAAAATTAATCTTTTCATCGTTCGTTTTTTCCAATGAATTGCATTTTTGCTCTATCCCAAAGACATTTCACTATTGGGAAGTTCATAATTTTATGCGAAGTCTGGCGGAAATATAACGCACTGCTATAATTTCACAAAAAAACAGCTTCCATTTTATGTGTGTGAATTTATTGAGTTCTTTGGTGTTGATTTAGGAAATCTCATCTGAAGTTGTGATTTTTTTTATCAATAATAACAAACAATCATGGATGCAGATCGCTCAGTGAGCCGTATAAAGTGTTTGGTGCCAAGTTGCCGCAACTCTAGGAACCGAAATCCAAAGTTGTCTTTCCACACGTTTCCAAAGATAAATACATCTTTGGTGGGAAAACACTACGGAAAGTGGATTGAAAGAGAAAATAGACAGGTACAAGGCTTGGAATATTAAACTGAAACTGCATAAATCACCACCTAGAGCGGCTTCAGTGTGTTACTTGCATTTCAAGAGAGATGATTTCTTGTTACTTGGTGAGTCTGTTTGTCTATTTTTAAGCAGAGTTATGGCGCATTTCATCATCCATGTAATAAAAGCCTCTTTGGTTCACTAACACTACACTAAAACTAAAAAATGTCCTGGAACAAATATCATTAGATTTTAAAACACAATGCATATATATATTCACCTCCAATGAAGTATGTGCGGCTATTCAAAGCATCATGAACACATTTGATTTCAGTTTGGCGCGTTATTTCACAAATGTAAACAAGGTAACTATTTCAAAATGGTGGATAAAGTTTAACCACCACCAGCGCCCTCATCGGTCGATATTCTTCCCTATACTTTTTTTCGATACTTGTGTGGTGGTTTGAGTTATAGTGTAGATATATGTTGGATTGGGTTTTCATTTTTTCAGATTTTGGTAGGTTACTAACCCAAAAAACTGCGAAGAAAACATCAATCCGCCATAAATATATGAATTTCGATCGGTACTTGATAACTTTGCCATGACCTGACAATTTTGATGAAGGAACTGGTAGTAGAAACAATCGTGATCTGATATAAGATGTCAGATGAAAACCGTGGTTGGAAAAATCGTGACTGTTTCGTTTTCACACATACAAGATCTCCCAAACATAATGGCAGCAACAGAGTATGATACTTCCAATATGCATACATATTTATTGAATAAATGTTGAATAACATAGCTATGCCGGAACACTAAGGTTGGAAGGGGAATACTGTTGACAAATGCGGAAAAAATCAGTTTCCTTCTGCTTGAGGTCCTTGATATAGGGGTGTTCTGAGTTGGCATCTTTTAGTTGAGATAGGTATCTGTTGGCAATCTGCAAAAATATCCAGAAATATAACATCAACGGGGACAATTATTTCGAATTGAAACAGTATGCATATACCTACCGAGGCGGAAAGTGCATATTTTATAGAGAAAAATATTGTTTAGAGAGACCATCATTCAGTATTAAATTTTAAAATGTTCATTTTGAAGAAAAAACTTTCTTTAAAGTGGAGACAAAGCTCCCAGAGAAATTTTGATAAAGGTCCACGATTAGAAATTGATAATAATGAAAATATTCTTTGGACTACAAATTTCAACATATTTCAGTATATGTTACGCATACAAATAGTTATTATCGATAAAGTTATAGCAAGTTATCGACGTGAGTAGGGTAGAGGATTCAGAGACGTATAAAGGCAGGTTTAGTGAACTCAGTGGAACTTCAGTGCACACTCCATGAAAGTTCAACACATTGTTTCGAATGTGCTAGTTCCACTCATTTCGAAGTGCATTATTCATGATAGATATTTCATGATTGATAGACATGAATTTTAAACCTTTTTTGTGCATTATAAGGTGTGCACAAGCTGAAAATGTGCGCGAGCAGCCTCGAAAGTTCTAAATCTGCAACTGCTTCTTCTACTGGAATAATAAATCACATGTAAGGATAGTAAACAGATAATGACCAATAACCATTTCGAGAATTATGGATAATGAATCGCGCTTTATACGTTCAGTAAACCACATGCATGGGGCATTATAGATATCCATTGAATTATAAATTGTGCATTATCCTTGGAATTGTGTTCATTCGTTTGAAAACCCACCTCAATATTGAGGAAATAAACGTTGACGTTGTGCCTGTGTTTTTTGAATGAGTTGCAAACAATTACATTTCAATTTATTATGAGCTTCCATCTGCATTTCAATTATTACGTATATCAATCAACATGAATAACAGTTCATAATTCGTATATAATTATTATTTCCATAATTATTGTACCATCAGCATAGAATATGAACAGAACTTTATAGATTTACTTCTGAAGCCATGCAGAGGTTGTCGTAGCTAGCTTTTGATAATGCAATTGAAGGATAAACATAACGAATTCAACATAAGGCATACATTTGTAGATCATATATATATATATATATATATATATATATATATATATATATATATATATATATATATATATATATATATATATATATATATATATATATATATATATATATATATATATATATATATATAGGAGGAATAGTCGCTGACTAGTTAAGAGTATAACTATATAGTAGGGTCTGCAGCGTTGTAAAAGCAGACTCTTTAAAGTTTTTCCAAGCTTTCAGAATGTTATTTATTCCATCATCAGGGACTACAATATAAAATGTTATATTAAATGTAAAATTCAGAAATATAAGTACTTACATCTTTGTTGAGGATGTTTACATATATGTTATGTTTGCAAAATAAATTTCTTATTATCGTTTTGAATACAACAGGAAGACAAATTTAATTTTGAGAACACAATTCGATTCATTGATTAGAACTTTACCACATAATAATAATGTCAAACGTCATAATTATGAATAGTGTCTTTCTGAACATCAAACTTGTCAAATTGAAATTTCAAATTTTGAAATAAAAAAAAATTAATTATGTTTCCAAGAATCTATGTACACAATCTGTTTTTTCGATCAGTTGTGGTTCTCAAAATTAAATTTGTCTTTCTGTTGTATTCAAAACGATAATAAATTTATTTTGCAAACATAACATATATGTAAACATCCTCAACAAAGATGTAAGTACTTATATTTCTGAATTTTACATTTAATATAACATTTTATATTGTAGTCCCTGATGATGGAATAAATAACATTCCGAAAGCTTGGAAAAACTTTAAAGAGTCTTCTTTTACAACGCTGCAGACCCTACTATATAGTTATACTACTATATATATATATATATGTATGTATGTGTGTGTGTGTGTGTGTGTTCGGATAGGTTTCCGCAGTCAGTTGTTGGAGTTTCGTTCTCGACGTAAATGTGACTTCACGCTGAGGTCTCAATCTGCCTACTCAGGTGTTGTCACAGGGGACAAGGGTTTGTGACTTGACGCCGGGGCCTCAATCTGCCTACTCCCCAGGTCTCGTCACCAGTTCTTTCTGAGGTCTCATCCCGAAATCAACAACAACAAAAAAAAAAAAAAATATATATATATATATATATATATATTCATTTTCATTCAAGACTTGAATTTCCTTTTTATAAAATCTTCAATTTGTCTACTATTGAATAACATAGGAACTTTGTCTCAGAAGGAGTTTCGGTAGATTTTAACTCCACATTTTTGTTTACTAAATGATGAAGTTTCAATATCATTGTGATACTCACCTCTGGTGTTTTTCCCATATGCCTCTGAAGAACAATCATATTCACCAAAGTGTCAGGATAGTTAGCATCTTTATCAAGTGCTTCTTGCAATGCTGCTTCTGCTTCCTCATATTTAGCTTGACAAATGAAGGTAACTGCTTGCCCATTCAGTAACAGAGGTGTTGAGCCATATTTGTCAACAAGCTCTTGGTAAATATAATAAGCATCTTGAAGTTTATCGCCACCCTGACAAAATATACCCGAGTTAATAATTATCTTGGAATATATTCCAGTAACAGATTAGTTTCTTTCATCTATTCAACGATTTAGTTGAAGGGTTACCGGGCTTTCTGACGATTTGTTACACCATTCTTGTTCAGAATCATTTTTAAGCAAGGAAGAAGTACCAAAAAAAACAACCAGCTACTTTCTGGATCAATGATCGAATTAAAATTATTAAAAATAAATTCCTGGCTACAAAAATTAGGTACAAGGTTTTTAAGGATCCTAGACAGAAAGAAGAATGTTTTACTTCAAATCGAGAGTGCCAAAAGGAAGTTATAATTTCTAAAAACAACGATTATGATGATTTTATTCTGAACTCTGATAACGAAATCCGAGACAGCTGGATTTTACTTAATATCAAATGAATAGAGAGAGAGCTTTATTCATCATTAAAATTTTATACAAAGGTAGTACAAAACTTATCAGACTAGTCAACAAGTGAACAAGTATGAGTTCTTGAAGTTATGTTAAAATGTACATGAAATAAAACAGATAAAACATATATAAAAATCATGAGAATAAAATCAATGAATGACAAAATTTTAAAATACGATCAATTTAAAATTAGTCATGTTCTGAAAATTCACTCACGCAGAATAAAAAGCATTTGAAATCAAATAGTCGAATAATCGTTTTTTTTTTTAACAAATTGAAACTGTTGACATCTCCGAGAATATCTGTTGCACGGTTATAGCAAACAATGCCCTGGTATAAATGCGAATTTTGTGATACTCCAAGGCGTGAAAATGGCAAGCGTAAATCATATCTTGCTCTCGTATTATGATTATAAATCATATTATTCGTCTCAAAATATACTTCTTTTTTTTTATTTATTGTTACCAAAAAAATGTACAAAGAAGGAAGAGTAAGAAGTGATAGTTGGATGAAAATTAGACGACAACTCTCACGCGGTAGTACTCCTGTCATATATCTTATTATTCTCTTCTGCATGCAAAATACTTTATTAACATGACTTGAATTTCCCCAGATCAATCCATAGGTCAAAATGGATTGTACTAGTCCATGATAGACAAGTTTAAGGACATTCAGTGACACAGTACTTCGAAGTTGTCTAATAACAAAGCATGTGTTACTCAATTTAGCGATAATATTCCCATATTAATTTCTGATCTACAATTATACCAAGAAATTTGCTTTTAGAGACTTGTTTGATGGACCTATGTTGCAGACGTATCAGTGGACTAACATTTTTTGGTTAAAAAAGCACATATTGTGTTTCAAGTGAATTTATTAATAATTCATTTTTATTGCACCAGTGTTGGAATTGCAATACACATCCACTGGATTTTTCTATGGACAGTGTCAAGTTATTTTCAGCTATCAGTTGATTTGTGTCATCTGCATACACTATCACTTTGCTTGGGGAGGCACAAGAATATGTTATATCATTCATGAAAATAGTAAAAAACAACGGACCCAGAATTGATCCTTGAGGAACACCAACAGTTACGTTTATCGGATCCGATTCGATAGAGTCAATCACTACTATTTGTCTTCTGTTATTCAAGATGCAGCCCAGTCATTTGTCACACCCCTAACACCACTACGATAGAGTTTCTCTAGTAGTAACTCATGGTTAACTGTATCGAAAGCTCGACTAAGATCGAAATATAGCGCTATTGGGATTTTTCTTTGATTCAAGCAATCATAAACCTGCTGGCAAAGTACAGATATTGCAGATTCAGTTGATCGTTTATTTCTAAAACCATGCTGGTAATCTAAGATCAAATGGTTTTTTTCAAGAAATTCGTTTAAACGAATGCTATAAATATAATCAATGACCTTTGCAAATTGTGATTGTAGACAGATATTTCTGTAATTCTCTACCTCCATTCTAGATCCTGTTCTTTAAAATAGGAACGGATTTCGATAGTTTCAAGTCTTCAGGATACTTTCCTGCACTAAATGACAAATTGATAATGTGTGCCAGTGGATAGCACACTATGTCGCTAACCACTTTGATGGATTTTCCGTGAAAGGTTTTCCTGGTGCTGGCTTCTGTGTTGTTTTATTTATAATACATTGAGTTTCTACAGGAGTAGGCATTTGAAAACAAGAATGAAAATTCTCTGCTGAGGATTTCAATTTTACCTCTTCTGATATCGGTATGACCATTTCAAAAAAAAGTAAAAACAGTACACTACAGTAAACTGGTAAAAGAAACAACTACATACTTCGTAGAAGCACTTACTATATACTGTTTAAACGTCATTATTTTGTTGTGGATCAATATTTGTTCCGTAGTTTTTTGGGTTAGTAACCTACCACGATCTAAAAAAAATTTTTGGATCATATTAACAAATGAGGCCAACAGTTAAGTTCACATCAGAAACAGAAAATAACAATGAACTTCCATTTCTAGATGTAATGATAAAGAAATCGACACGTCATGTAGACACAAGTGTATATCGAAAGAAAACACATACCAACAGATATCTTCACTACACCTCAAACCACCACACCAGTGTCAAGAAAAGTATAGTAAAATGCCTTTATGCGGTCAAAAATATATTGGTGAAACGTCTCGATCATTAAAAGTGCGAAAGAGTGAACACAAGATGTACATCAGAAACAGACAGATAGGTGGTTCTAAATTATCAGAACACATTCTCACTGCCGATAAAGATCGCACATTAGAATGGAACGACACTAAAATTATGACGAGAGCAATGGCAGGAAACGAAAATTAAAGGATTCTGCTTTTATCATGCTGTCTGGTGAAGGATGCATATCTATGAGTTCGCTTGATATGGATCGCGGATAGCTGCCCTTTCTGAAGGACAAAATGTTATGTCAGATTTGAAATATTTGACAAATGTCAATTACTAAGATTGCCAAGAGAGATATTTGCATTTGAACAGGAATTTGCGTATGAGATTTGAGAATGGGAACGGATTCAGTTTCCCAAACGTTAACGATGAGTATTTTCATATATACAGGGTATTTCTCGACGAGCGTTCGCTAGGAATATATGGAGAATGATTCAAAATGAAAACTTGAAATTTTTTGGTAGTGGATTTCACATAATGGCCTTCTCAACTGAAGTATTTTCAACTTCCGGTCTCTTTCCGTTATTAGTATAACTACTTCTCTTCGGGCTTGAAGGCCGTCGTTCTTCGGAATTTCTTCCTGACGTTTCGCTAGCGCGAGTGGCCAGCTTCTTCAGAGGCTTATTCATCTCCGATGACTAGTATAGACACGATACTATAGACGATAGACTAGTTTAGTCATCGGAGATGAATAAGCCTCTGAAGAAGCTGGCCACTCGCGCTAGCGAAACGTCAGGAAGAAATTCCGAAGAACGACGGCCTTCAAGCCCGAAGAGAAGTAGTTATACTAATAACCTCGGCCGCGAAAGCCTCAACCATTCTTTCCGTTATACCGGAAGTTGAGGGCGACTTCCTTATTTCAAACGGAACACCCTGTATTTGGTTACAATTTTGAATTTCTCAGCACATTTTAGGCCCACTTTGTATAACAATGCCTGTACCCAAATTTGTTACTTTTCGAAATATTAATTTTTTTCTGAAAAATGTGTTAGTTACTCCGGAAAAATCATTACTCATAGACAGTAATAGTTGAAAATATGAAATTTCACAGGATCACACCTTAACCATCGAGTCACGAACAGGTTCATCAAATTTTCGAAAATAATTTGCAGGGTGGACGAAATTTCTACCTAAAACTTAACATCGAGAAAACTGATGAAACACGATTTCTTCAAATAGAAACCATAATCTATTATTTTTGGATACTACGAAAAAAAAAAGATATCAAATTCATGAAGAATGTCCTATACCTGAAATACACCCCTGACAAGATATATTCGATTTTGGGAAATATTTGAAATGTAAATCATTCAAAGCAATACCAAACCAAGAAAGCTTTGAAAACAAATGAACTAATATCAACTCTGTCGTTGGTAAAAGGTAACTCAACATGAAAATGGATGAAATAAAATAATATTAGAGAGATGAATTATATCTTTGTTTATTGATATCGAATACAGTAATTTTATTTTGTTTATATGTTTCAAGGTTAGATTTTACTTTAATTTTAGAATTTAACTTAATTTATTTAAATTGAAATAATATTGTGGTTCACTTTAACAGATGTTCAAAGACATTGCCGTTTTGTTCTTAACAAGATTATATTCTATTTTGCATACCACTATTCGTAGTTTTCTGTATGGAGTCAAGAATCAAATAATTGAAAGCTCTCAAAACCCTTTGTTTTATGTTTTCTTTATCACTCACAGGATCCGCATGAACATTTCCTTTGATATATCCCCAGATGAAGAAGTCCAGTGGCGTCAGGTCTGGAGAGCAAGGAGGAAATTTAAATGGCCCATAGTAGCAAAGCCACTGATCTTCAAACATCCTATCCAACAACCCAACAACAGTAGCATTACTATGTGCAGGGGCTCCATCCATCTGATACCATAACATTAAACGGTATTGTTCAGAAACAAGCCTTATGGATTCACCAACCACATTCCTAATTATATGCGAATATCCATCTCTTATCAAATTCTCACCATAAACATAAAATTCGGTCTTCCTTTATAGCACAAAAAAATTAAATATCCATGAATCCTGGAAGTTGCGCTGACGAACGAAATTTGGATTTTCTGCTGCCAAAAAATGACTATTATATGGCGGTTGTACATACCATTCTTGGCAAATATGGCTTCATCTGTCCATATCATGTTCTTCATGAACTAAAGGTCCTCCTGTATCTTGATAAGAAACCATTCGCAGAATTCCACTCGTGCAGGTAAGTCGTAGGTGACTTTTCTGCGTCTTTCAATGAATATTCTGGATAGGCTGTGAAGTAGGCCAAAACAACAATTTCGATGTCCTCATTGTTTACGAGTGTTTTTTTTTTGTTGACAGACGAAAAATATCCGAAATCACGCAGTTTCTTAGAAGTCTTCTCAGAATATTTTTATTGGGTCTGTGTAGATTTGGAAATCTTTCTGAAAAAACACGACAAGTTCTGTCCATTATCTCATTGCATTCACCATGAATGATTATTAAATTCAGGAAATCTACATTAGAATACCCCAAACGAGACATTTTGCACACAAATGGAAAACTACGAAATACACCCCACTTATATCGCATCAAATTTTGACATATTTGTTTAAACTTCATTTGTTTTTTTGGTTTGATGCTTCGAATGATTTACAATTCAAATATTTCCCAAAATCGGATATATCTTGCCAGGGGTGTATTTTAGGTATAAAACATTCTTCATGAATTTGATATCTTTGTTTTTTCGTAGTATCCAAAAATGATACAATAGTGTATGGTTTCCATTTGAAAAAATCGTGTTTTATCAGTTTTCTCGATGTTATGTTTTAGGTGGAAATTTAGACCACCCTGTAAATTATTGTCGAAAATTCGATGGACCTGTTCATGACTTCATCCGGCTTCAAAATGCTTACTAGCTATTATACGGTGCCATAGCACAGCGTTACATATTTACAACGATTCCATTCGAGATTAACAGTCTGATAATTCGATCATACATGGTGCTGTATTTACGATTTGGACTTCAGTTATCAGTTGGCATTTGGGGTTAGAGTATAGTTGTAGTAAACGGAAGATTAATGGCATTTTTTTTGCAGAAAACTTCGTGAAAAAAATTGTGTTTATCAACAATAAGGTATGTATTTCTGATATAATTTCATGAGGCAGATCACCTATAGTATTGTTACGATCTATCCTTGGGTTCGTTTGTCAAAACTCAAATTGCTCTGCTAACTATCCAACACTCTGTACTACTATTCTCTGTAATAGAAATTATCTCTACACTTGGACTTCTGCACTTAGCAATACCAAAGCTCTCTCCACTAGAAACTCTGAATCTCTCCGATAAACTCTGATTAACTATCTGAATAACTATCTGCTCCGCGATGAAGTGCCTCCTTTTATACTTGCGTACGCCTATATAGAATCATCGAGTGAGGTCTCGATGATGTGTATCGAATTCTCCACGCGAATCAAGAGTTCCTGGAAAAATGACGTTCTCTCTTCGACCCCTCATATTATTCAGCGTTTACGAGCGACAGGGCCAGCGCTAGGAGATTTCGTATCATTATCCCCCTCTCAATCATCAACGTCCCTATCAAAAAATATCTCATTATCCGTTTGAAAAAATCGTGTTTTATCAGTTTTCTCGATGTTATGTTTTAGGTGGAAATTTAGACCACCCTGTAAATTATTGTCGAAAATTCGATGGACCTGTTCATGACTTGATGCTAAAGGTGTGATTTTGTGAAAATTCCCATATTCAACTGTAACTGTCTATGAGTTATGATTTTATCAAAGTGTTGCTGTATCTGTCAAATTTTTCAGGAAAAAATTAATATATCGAAAACTAATAAAGTTGGGTATAGGCATTGTTATACAAAGTGGTCGTGAAATGTGCTGAGAAATTCAAAAATGGAATAAAATACAGGGTGTTCCATTTAAAATAAGGGAGTTGCTCTCAACTTCCGGTATAGCGGAAAGAGACTGGAAATTGAAACTTTTCAGTTGAGAAAGCCATTTTGTAAAACCCACTACCACAAAATTTCAAGTTTTTATTTTGAATCGCTCTCTATATATTCCTAACGAACGCTCGTCGCGAAAGACCCTGTATATATTAGTTCTTATTATTTTTTTTATAGACAAAATTAGAGATATACGAGAATAGACACAGCAACCTTTCAGGGTAGATTAAAAATCTACCCTTTTACACTTGTACAGTTTCCAATATTATAATATAATAATAATAATAATAATATATCTTTGTTCACAAATAAAAAATTAATACAAGTAATTGGGCGATTTCATAGTGGAAGTGAATAAAGTACTTTAGCGATAAGTGCAAAGCACTTGTTTCGCGAATAAATGATTAAATATGTATAACTGGGAGTAATACAAGCTAAAAAATAAAATCGAAGTGCGGGAAATGTAAAATATAAAACTTAAAACCTACTTCAAACTTACATGTATTGGGTTGTAAAATATAAAATTTATAATTCAATACCTATTTAAAAACCACATTTTAAAACTCAAAATATAATATTGAAAACACAACATTGAGTATTCAAAATCCACAGCACAAGATACAAAATTCAGAATTAAAAGTCAAGACTTGAAACAAAATTCAAAATTTGTAATATGAAACTGTGTTATCAAAATGTAAAATGTGAATCTTGAAATAGGGATGGGAGAGTATCATTCAATAATATGACTAGCATTCTTATGTTTGAGATGTGTAAAATTATAGCTAATTCAAAATATACGACTTCGATAGTGTAATGATAAATAATACACGCATTAATAGAGGTAATAAATTGGGAAAATTCTCATATATAAATGTATAACTGTAATTAGAAATTACCGTTTCACTTGATTCTCCATGAGGTACGATTTCAACCTTTTTTTAAACAGGAACAAACTTTTGTTTTTTTTTATTGTTTCGGGAAGAGTGTTGTATAGTTTTGGTCCAATGTAAGTGTATGATCTTTGGCCAAGTGACTTCGACATATGTGGTAATACATACTGATTTTTTTATCGTGTATTATAATTATGTGATGGTAGTTAGGCGGTGTCTTTCGTCTGATGATATTTAATGGCAACGATATAAAAATGTAATTGCTTCAGGTCAAAGACCTTTGCTTCCTCATATAGTCGGTCTGTTGGGTATTTTGGTTCTTTGGAGAAAATCAGCTCAAGGAATCTTTTCTGGATGACTTCCAATGGTTTGAGATGCGTTTTCAATGCTCCGCCCCAAGCTATTATACCGTACCGCAGATAACTTTCAACTAGGGCATAATAGAGTATTTTTAAGTGTTCAACAGGTATAACTTTCTTCAGAAATTTGAACTTGAACAAAATAGTCTGCAGTTTTCTTACCACATAATTTATATGAAAATCCCACCTCAAGAAAGAGTCAATTGTCACACCTAGATATTTGATTTTTGTTTCAGGAAAGATTGTTATTACCTCGTTTTGTAGTGTTATTTCGATTCTGTCGAATAGCGGGATACATTTGTTACTGCTATAGAAGGGTACGTAGTTGGTTTTGTCATAATTTATTGCCAGGAGCTTACTTTCCAGCCAGTTTTTAATAAGAACGAAGTCATGCTCATGATTTTAATTTTTTCAGATTATGGTAGGTAACAGCCCCAAAATACTACGGAACAAACACTTAGTTAACTATTCAATGCATACATTGAGAAAACTCAAGGTTGCTAGAATACTGCCAATATTCAAGGTAATCCCGAGGATACTGAAAACCCACGACCTATATCAATAATTCCTATTTTTAGTTAGATCTTTGAAGATATCCTCAGAAATATAATTTATTTAGACTGTTCGGATAGAAATATAATCCATCAGCATCAATTTGGATTTAAAAAGTCGACCTCAACTACACAAGCTCTGGAAAGAGTTGTCGGGAGGGGTGAGAAGGGAAAGCACACTGCGGCTGTCCTAAACTGTAACTAAAGCATTCGGCTGTGTGTAAGCAAACTAGAAGGATATGGAATACGAGGTATTACCTCCCTCTACTGGCACCTTATCTAACAAATAGACAATAGTGTGTTGCACTGGATTCAAGCAATAAGGGTGTTTCCTAACTACGGTTCCTAACTGCAGGGGGTGATTTGTTAGGTCATTTTAAGGAAAAAAGTTCCTATGAACATATGTCCGGAGTTGCTTCGTTTCTGAGATACAGGGCGTTGAAATTAAAAAAAAACGGTAATTATAAAATATCATAAATATCCTGGAACCGATTTGGTTGAAATTTGGTACATTCATTTGAACTAATAAGGCGCTCATTCAGCCCAAACTAGATTGAAATTATTATGGCCAGTGGCGTCTCAGTGGGCACCACAGCCAGCATTATTGAAAAAAAAAAAAGTACGCCACTGACTTTTTTTGGTAAATTTTAATTTTTTTAAATCAAGCAATTGAAAATAAAACTTTTTGGCCACTTGTAGTTTCTTCATATCCAGCTTCATTTTCGAGAAAAAAATTAAAACCACTCTATTGCATATCATGAACACCTGCATTGGAGACCAGCTGACATTGATAGTAGGGTTTTTCCTACACATATCTCATTTCAAATTGAAACTTGCAGGTGGTGGAAGACCAGAAACGGTACCAACGCCTGAACTAGAAGAAGCTATACTCGATGCGATAGAAGAAGATCCTTCAAATAGTACCAGGAAGATTGCACTGCAGCTTGAAGTCAGCCCAAAAACCGTTTGAAAAGATCTAAAAAGAAACCTCCTCTACCCATACCTCATACTCCTAACTCTACTGCCTCGGGATTTTCATTCAAGATTTATGTTTTGCAGGTGGTTAATTTATATGATGGAACACAATAACGAGTGACCCAAAAGTTGTTTTTTCAGTTGCTTGATCTAAAAAAATAAAAATTTACCAAAAAAAGTCAGTGGCGTACTTTTTTTTACAATAATGTTGGCTGTGGTGCCCACTGAGACGCCACTGGCTATAATAATTCCAATCTAGTTTGGGCTAGATGAGCGCCTTATTAGTTCAAATAAATGTACCAAATTTCAACCAAATCGGTTCTAGGATATTCATGATATTTTATATTTACCGTTTCTTTAATTTCAACGCCCTGTATCTCAGAAACGAAGCAACTCCGGACATATGTTCAGGAACTTTTTTCCTTAAAATGACCTAACAAATCACCCCCTGCAGTTAGGAACCGTAGTTAGGAATCACCCTGTATATCAGAAAAAAAAATCAAGTGCGGGTGCGGGTTTTGGGTCCCCTTTAATTCGTAACCCTTAAATGCATATTGCTGCAATTTTGCAACAACTAATTTCATCCGGCTTCAAAATGCTTACTAGCTATCATACGGTGCCATAGCACAGCGTTACATATTTACAACGATTCCATTCGAAATTAACAGTCTGATAATTCGATCATACATGGTGCTGTATTTACGATTTGGACTTCAGTTATCAGTTGGCATTTGGGGTTAGAGTATAGTTGTAGTAAAGGGAAGATTAATGGCATTTTTTCTGCAGAAAACTTCGTGAAAAAAATTGTGTTTATCAACAATAAGGTATGTATTTCTGATATAATTTCATGAGGCAGATCACCTATAGTATTGTTACGATCTATCCTTGGGTTCGTTTGTCAAAACTCAAATTGCTCTGCTAACTATCCAACACTCTGTACTACTATTCTCTGTAATAGATATTATCTCTACACTTGGACTTCTGCACTTAGCAATACCAAAGCTCTCTCCACTAGAAACTCTGAATCTCTCCGATAAACTCTGATTAACTATCTGAATAACTATCTGCTCCGCGATGAAGTGCCTCCTCTTATACTTGCGTACACCTATATAGAATCATCGAGTGAGGTCTCGATGATGTGTATCGAATTCTCCACGCGAATCAAGAGTTCCTGAAAAAATGACGTTCTCTCTTCGACCCCTCATATTATTCTGCGTTTACGAGCGACAGGGCCGGCGCTAGGAGATTTCGTATCATTATCCCCCTCTCAATCATTAACGTCCCGATCAAAAAATATCTTATTATTCCTATTGTAACATTTGAGTATCTCTAGGTGTACAACTTTAATTTTTGTTCTAGGCCTACGTTGAACCCTGTACACCACATCATTCATCCTTCGACGAGAGTTGTAAAGCCACATTCGATCTCCTTTTTGAAATCCGCCTGTAGTTGCCTTCCGATAGTGCCGAGCCTTCATCCTGTCAATACGCTCTACCATCTCTTGTTTAGTGAATGAAACTCTTCTTGAATGCTGCCGGTTCGATTGGACTTGGCCAATATTGACTTTTTGTTTGACCAAGTCAGCCCTTTCAGTTGTTTTCAACGCGGAGATGTCACTTTTACCTCCAACACGACACCTGGCGGCTCTCACAGGGATGGATTATTTTGTCTTCACCCGGCCTCGTGTGAAAACCGATGACTGAAAGCTGCATTCAGGCACTTTATGCACTGTAGCACGAACTACTTTCTTCGATAGTACAGGAGTTCTGGCAGTTTGAAAAAACATAGTGACTATTCAAATCCATCCCGAGTATAAATTGATCTTCTATGCCTGCGACATACACTGTACCTGTGATTGTGAGTCGCCCATGAATCAGTGTAATATCAGCCCCCCTCAAAAAGGTGCATTTTCACCAGTGACTGTTCGAAGCACGGAGTTGGAAGAAATAGGCTTCACGCTTTCAGGCCAAAGGATGTCACTGCGTACCAAAGAAACTGCAGCACCGGTGTCTATGGTGCATATAACGTCCATTTCATTCAATTTTCCTGGTATGGTCAGACTATCGGTTATTCTTCTCAACCTGTTAACACAGATGACCCTCGGTGACGGTAACCTCGCAGGTGATTGCGAACTTGGCGGCGTCCTGGCAGGTGAGTTGGACCTTGGTCCTCCTGATCTTCCACATCTATAACATTTTCTTTGTGGCATTCTCTCCCTGCAGTCTTTTATAAAATGTTCCGGCATTCTACAGCAAATCCTCTGCGGCATTTTCACCCAACAGTCTTTTATAAGATGTCCCAGTTTTTTACATCTATAGCATGTTCTCTTCTTCTCGGTGCTCATACCACTCATCAATGATTTGATATCCTCCTGAACCTTCTCGAATGAACCATTCGCGGCGACAGATCATTGTTCGGGATCGTTAATTGTTATCACTCGCACTTTCGGCCTTGACGTGTTGAAGGTGGCCTCTACTTCTAGCGAACGTACCAAGGCATCGCTACTCCTTTTGAAACTTGTCAGTCGTAAAGTTCTTTGTATCTCTGGGTCTCTCAGTTCATCTATGAATATCTGCACCGCTAGCTGCTACTTGAAATCCCCTGGCGCTTCTGGGTACGCCAGCTGGATTAGGCGTCTAACATCAGCCTCAAATTCTTGCAAACTCTCACCTGATTGAAAAAATCAGGTTCTCATATTTCTTTTGCTGTTCCATTGGTATCGTCTGCAATATACCCAACGCTGGCCCTCTCAAAGCTACTATAAGTGCCGCAGCTTTATCTTCTTCGCCCCACCCATCAGTCTCTGCCGCAGCCTCAAATTGTCGACGATACATGGACCAAAACGACTGTCCGTCAAAAGTCGGTGGTTTTACGGAAAGAATATTCTCGAAGTCTGCTTTCCGTTGGTTTTCTATTTGTTTCAATTAACTCTCTTGCTTCTCTAGAATTTTATGGAGATCTTCCCTCTCTTTCTTCTGTTCTTCTAGAATTTTCTGGAGTCCATCTTCCCGTTCTTTCTTTTCATTTTCTAGAATTCTCTTGAGAGATTCTTCTCGATCTTTCTTTTCATCTTCTCGCTCTTTCCTCTGTTCTTCGAGAATTTTCTGGAGCGTCTCATCTCGTTCTTTCTTTTCCTCCTGCCGTCGCTTTTCTTCTAGTTCTTTTTCCTCCAGCTGTCGCTTTTCATCTTCCTGTCGTCGTGTTTCCAAATCCGCAAATTGGTTTTGATAAATGTCAACATGTCCTCCATTGTATCGTACGATGTACTTCTCGTATTCACCATGACTGTTTTTATTTGCCAGCAAAATTCCACTTCTGACTCCACTGTTACGATATTTCCTTGGATTTGTTCATTAAAACTCCAAACAACACTAAACTACTTTTATTACAACTCTTCATCACAATTCAATACAATACAGTCATTCAAATTGCTCCGCTAACTATCTAACACTCTGTACTAAAACTCTCTGTGATAGAAATTGTACACTTCGACTTCTGCACTCATAGTAGAAGAGCCCACGATGCTAAATCGGGATTTACTCGAGCGTCATATGGGTTGCGAAGCTTAGTTGATAAAAATAAAAAATACGTATACCTTTTCATCGGTGGGGGGAGCGGCTATATACTTTCAAAAATGTAAAAAAAACTGTTGCATGGCCATACTCGAGCGCGTCAGATATTGATATAATCTATGTTCTACATATTTTTAAATATGTACGTATGTTAATCTGATTGTTTCCATGATGGTGGTGGTTGTACGTAAGGGTTGAAAATAAAAAAAAACTCGAGCGCGTCAGGTTTTCTGAGGGGATGTTGAGTGAACCTAAAAAAAGCTCTTATATAATAATCTGACGGTTTGGATGTGACGCAGACTCGCGGACGTTATCAGAATGTGAAAAAAAATTTTCGTCATTTTGAAATACACAAGCGCGTCAGAATAAAATATTTGTGGTTCATCTTAAAGCCCTAGACCTAGCAGTCTCATAATCTGACGATTATCTGAAGGGATTCGCCTATTCTGCCAATTTGATTTTTTTTAACTTCTTTCAAATCATTGAACTTAATAATTGAAATTCTCAGAAAAAGCATGCAAATAAATGAAGTGTATGCTTTTATTAGTAGAATACTTGTATTTATAAGAAAATAACTGTAAGCAATTAAATTTTTAAAATTTTAAAACTTTGGATATTCGTTGTAAACAATATCATGCCACCAACGAGTCTGTGTGATCAACTGTCATGGCAACAGAAACCAGAGAGGGGACGGAGTGAGAGAGAGAGCAATAGATAGAGAAAAAGTGAGAGAGAAATAGAAATGTGGAGAGGGGAATACAGGCATCACGTAGCTGTACGCATTAAACTTTATCGATGGATTTTTATTATTTCGGCTTGTGAAAATCGTTACATCTTTGTAGCCCTCCTCCTTCTTCAGGTCACTCTCAAAATGTCAGATTAGTGAAAAATACACGTTTGAGGATGTAACTAACTCACCCTATCTTAATCTTAATTTCAGATGATCAATTTTTTTTAATTATCTGATCCTTTATCCTTGAAGGGCGGCCATATATATAGGACTCATATATGGTGGAAGTACTTGACCGGGTACAAAGTATCCCCCGGTATATCAATCTGCCGCGTTTGAGTAAATCCCGAAATCCTCGCTTGGGCTCCCCTATTATCAGTAATACTAAAGCTCTCTCTGATAAGAACTCTCCGCCTCTCCACTAAGCTAGAAACTCTGATAACTATCTACTTTTCGACTTCTGCACTTAGCAATTTCAAAGCTCTCCCCACTAGAAACTCTGAATCTCACCGATAAACTCTGAATAACTATCTGCTCCGCGATGAAGTGCCTCCTTTTATACTTGCGTACGCCTATGGAGAATCTTCGAGAGAGTTCTCGATGATGTGTATCGAATTCTCCACGCGAATCAAGAGTTCCTGGAAAAATGACGTTCTCTCTTTGACCCCTCATATTATTCTGCCTTTACGAGCGACAGGGCCGGCGCCAGGAGATTTCGTGACAGTATAGTTCAACCGGTTCTTCCGAAACTAACTTGATATATGCTTTGGATCCGATTATTTCAAGAGGTTGAACATCTACTTTGTATTTCAGTTCGCTTTGCACAAATAAAAATATTTCCTTTGAAGCAATTCTGCCTCTCACTTCGCTGAAGTTCAGACTGATAGTATTTTTCCGTCACAAATCCATCACCCGAAGACGATTGTGAATACCATCAATCGAAACGTCATGGGTAAATTCAACTTGAAAATTGGTTTCAACATTTATTCATACTATTTCATTTATTTCGTTATTCAAATTTTTTGAATAATATTTCACATTTAATATCTCAATTTTCTTGTCACAATATTATTCGATTTATTTCTTTGTTCAATTTTTTTTGACTAATATTTCATATTCAATTTCTAGATTTTTTGTAACATAATTTTTTTGATTAATCAAACCTTAATTTTATTATTGACCAAAAAATCCATTTCAACCTTTTTTTAGATTTGATTTTCTTACTCGATTTGTATTTTGATCCTTTTGTTCTTAGCAACAGGTTTCAATAGAGTTAATAATATAGACAAAGGAAGTCCAAACCATTACCATTCAGCAGGGAAATTGTCAACCATTTTCGAGCAAACGTTCAACTGAGTGATTGTAATTTTTCATTATTTTACTTCTTTCATTGAAGTTCTAGTTACTAAGTATTATCTGAGTGGAGACGACGGAGGGCAAAAAATATTTCATCAAAATTTATTCTCTCCACAAAAATACCCAAATTCTCAAGTGAATAGATAAGTTTTCATGGAGAATTTCTCATCTGTAATGACCTATTATTGTGGTTTTTCCTACTTATTTGGTTATGTTACAGTTCTTATAAAATATATTATTTGATTTATATGTGAATAGTGTTGTTACGTTTCATTCATATATTTCATTTTATAATATAGGTACTCCAAGTGGATTGGTCCTCATGGGGACACCACTAATAAAAACGCACGGTGCTAAGAATTTTTTTTTATCAAAGTATTTCGTCGCTCTTAATGAAAATACCTAAAATTGATGGTTTCATTTGAAGAATATTTCCAGCAATGTGTTCGGCAAAGACATGTTTTTTTCCAAGAAAGTTGAGTTAATAGTAGACGGGCTAGAAATTTCGCGAGACAAAATCAGCGAATCTATTGGGGTTAACAGGCATGCCAAATGCGATGGTTTTGTGAAAAAATATTCCCGGCAATGTGTCTTTGCAAGGACTTATGATACATTTTTATGAAAATTGTATTTAGGGTAGATAGGTGTATTTTTGGGAGACAAAATCAGCGACCCTATTGGGGTTAACAAGCGTGTCAAATGTGATGGTTTGATCCAAAAATATTCCCAAAAATATGTTTCTGCATAGAATTATGATTTTTTTTTGTGAAAATTGAATTGAGGGTTGACAAGGATGTCTTTTTAAGAGATAAAATAATCGACTTTATTGGGGTGAGAAAGCATGCCAAATGGTTTTATGAAGAAATATTTCCAACAATATTATGTCTTAGGAATATAATGTTATGAATATTCATGCTTCTCACCTTGTATAAACTATTCTGGAAATGAAAAGAGTAGTTATGACAATTAATAAATAATGTTCGACTGTAATTTTTTAGAAAATGTCATCAGTTATCAAAATTGCAATTTTTGCGTGAAGAAATAAAGTTATTGCGATTATTTAACGTAACAATATTATTGACAATATGACAGGGTGCATTTTCGCGAGATAAATCATCGACCCCATTGGGATTAACAAGAATGGCAAATGTGAAGGTTTTATAAGAAAGATTTCCCAGCAGGGGGGTACTTTGCGAGTCAAAATCCAAGGCCAAATCTCCAGCAAAGAATTTCCTAAAGGATTAATTCTTCTGATTGTTTTAATATCAGTCGCAAGGACCATTTCAATAAAATGAGGAATTGAGAAATGTACTTGAAAGTCAATGAATTTTCAAATCCATAAAAAATGCATAAGGCAAATAAATACACAGATCCAGCGATAAATCTCGATTCAAATTTGTATCCTTACCTAATCAATGAGGTCTATAGATATAAAACATGAAGTTATCATGTTGACGCACACAGGGCCTATTTTCGGAGTTCGTGAAGTGACACACATACATTTTCGATAATATGGTGATCTCAGTAGTTCTTTTCTGATATTTTCAAGTAGTTCTAACGTGATTTCAGTTATCCTTGTATTACGAGTTGTATTATATTATTGTTTTTAATGTGACATCTATATGAGTACATACAGTACAACATGCCACTGCTAACTGACCCGTAATTGAGAATGAAAATCTTTATGATCTTTCCTTGACTATTACTCTCACCTCCCCACTTTGAAGCATGTTCCCCACTTGTATGACACTGAAATATATTTTTGGGCCTGTAATGTGACACAAAAATGTGTTATGCACATGTATTCCATGCTACGAACAACGACTCCTAACGTTGTGTCACAATCCAGGAAAGTATAGACGAGTCATCTGCAAGTCTATTCTCTATTTTCACCTTGATAGATTTAGCAGACATATGTAACCCAATCCATTGTTAGATTCAGCAGTTTCAGCAATGACAGATATTCAAACTTTAGAAATTACTCACTGAAGCAATATTAACCCATGCTTGAGCAAGCTGCGTCAAAGTGGCATCATCATCCTTTTCTTGCATTTCTTTAAGCTTCTTCCTGGCCAAATCAACACGATCCAGTTTCAACAGTATATCAATAATAAATGCAAGTGATTCTAGGCTATCTGATGCATGCAAAGTTCTAAATGCAGCTTCCATGTTATTTTCGTTGGCATAAATTGTGGCAGCTACCAAAATAAGAGTTTCATTGCTAGCATTGATTGAAATTTCCTGATCGATTTGAGCCACAACTAAATCTTTCTTAGATTTTCCTGATAAGTATTCAGCTAATAGTTTCAGTGGTTGAACTTGTTGTGGTGAAGCTCCATGAATTTCCTCTAAGGCGACAAGCAATTTATTTTGTGCCATATAAGATCTGTATGTGAAAATATCCCTCTGGATGGCAATTTCTGGAGTTGACGGCTGAAATCAAAAAAAATTGCATGCTTTGGGAAAGAATCCTTGAATACAAATATTGTACTTTTCTTAGTTTCTGAGCCTCGTTTATACATTGCTGATAATTTCCGATATAAAAGAAATTTTTAACTTCGAAAAGTTCATCTACATCCTGCTGCTGACGTGCCATGTTTAGGTTTAGGTGCTATGCTGCTTCACAGAACACCCACACATAGAAAGGACTCTCTATAGGACTGCCCCCGTTATAAATTCGAGGCAACCAGCATTGCACCAGATGCTGTGCTCACCGGGCAGGTGGCGCACGTGAATAGTTTTCCTGTCGTTCAAGCAACCCAAAGTACACTTTTGGTGTTCTGTGAGTGTGTGTGTTCTATCCAGTTGACAGCCACTTTAATGAGAAGTTTTTAATTAGTGTAAATGAAAAGTTTATATATTGTGCAAATTATTTGCCATGTTTTATTAAGCTTTTGCTTTCACTAGTGCTTGTGCCATTGTGATTGATTTTCGTTTGTGTTTGCCTGTAATTTTCAGTTTGTTGTTATTATGGAAACCAATCGCCGTGTTAAGAAATGTTGCGTTCCCAATTGTGAGGATATTCACAGCAAACGCCACAGATTCCCAAAATCGGATGAGAATCTATTTAAAATATGGATTGAGCAAGTGAAAAATCCGGTGTTTGTGGAGAAATCATTGGAACAGATCCATAAAACATATGTTGTGTGTGATACTCACTTTACCAACGATTTCAAACTATTCTCTAAACGAGGATTGATTGCAAAAGCATACCCAACGTTATTTTTGCCAGGTAAGTTAAGATAAATTTAATTTGTTTTCATGTGTTGAAGGCAACCTATACACATGCATGCTTTCATCAAATCATGTTTTAAAGTATAAAAAATAAATTTAATAGCCCCTAACTTATACTCTCACTTTGTCTACCAGGACAAGAATGAAAATATCCAATGTTTGTGAATTCGGATACCAGATATAGGTATAGTCATGATATCAAGTCTTCCTGGCTTGGGTTTAGAAAAGGGTGACAAATAGAGCTCTTGAACCACAACTTCAATCGAACTACCCAAATTTTCTTCTTGTTATAAAATATAATTTGTGAATGCAGTGGCTTATATCTTGATGAACTAGTGGTTGTTTTTAACTTTGAGATTATACATCATATATTTTTCAGAATCTTCCAGAGCTGTCGTTGAAGAAAATGTCAATCCACCAAAGAGAACAAAAAGAGCCTTAGTGGAAGGTAAGACCAATTTACCTGAAACATTTTTAGATCACCATATTATTGAATATATAAATATAAAGGGTCCTGCTACTACTCTCCGGTGGTCCATAGCTTCTAAATGGCGCTACTTAGAAATGTCTTTCGAATGCAAGCATGTTTCCTTCTTGAGACTGTATCTTTGGAAATTATTCCGAAGTACACAAACGTGCACCAAACTCATATTTGTTCTTTTTTTGTTCCATTTCTTCTTTTTTTGTGTGTATTTTATTTTAATTTAGGGTTAGTTGTAGGCCCTTACTTCAACGTCAACAAGATTTTATATCTTTGAACAATATTCTCTCTCTCTCAGTTCAGTTCCTTCTCAAAATACCCTTTTTGTAATAAACATGAAAATAAGTGTATACTTTTTCAGATGTACAAGCTGAAATATTGTTAGAGCAACCACGTTCAATGATGAATCCATCAACATCTGGAATTATGAAGATTGTGGAATCGCCCAAGACTCCACCAATGATGCATGATGTTGATCGCTATGAACCGACCCCTAGGATATCCCCGAAGTTTAAAAGGCATTTTTCGTTGAGACTAGGTAAGTACATCCAAGTGACAGAAATACAGTAATGTCTGCTTTTAACAAACTTCAAGAGACTGATATGACATACAAATAGTGAATATCTACTCAACTCCAACTTTGACATTCAAAGAAGAACATAGTAATACCACACTTGGGAGATAAATCAAACAAAATTTTGATTTTTTAATGTGCAAATATTTTATTACACTCTTGCCCATACCACAAGAATTTATTATGATTGTTGGCCAGTAATATGCTGTAAATAATTTAAAAATCAAACAACCAATATATTAGTTTGTTCAAATCGTCTTGAGTATGGAGTTTTTCCATTTTAAATTATTGAAAGTGAAAAAAATGTTCTACTCATTATTAAGTGTTCAAAAAGAATCCAATTTCCATTGCCAACATATTTTTTTGTTCCAGGAACTAATAGGCGAAACATGATTTTAAAAGAAGTTAATGTCAATAGACAAAATGAGTTGACACCAAAAGCCCGCCATATGTATAAAAAAGTTGTAGATTGGGGAAATAGAATAGCTCGACTTCAAAGCAATGTAAAATCTTACAAAGTACGACTGGAATCGGCTGAGAAATTGGCTTGCGGCCCCAACTTTGATAATCTATTGAAGTATGTTAATAAACCAACATATTACTTCATCCAGTCTCAAATAAGAAATCAAAAACATAAAGGAAAAGGAAGAAGATTCACGTTGGATGAGAAGATACTAGCCTTATCACTCTTCAAAGCCAGTGGCAGAGGATATAGATTAATGTCCAAAATATTTGTTTTGCCTTCAAAAAAAACCCTGACAAGACTGCTTATGAAAGTTCGGTTACAGCCTGGTTTAAATCAAATGTTAATTGATAACTTGAGAGAATCCATTTTGAAGATGACTGAGGCTGAAAAATGTTGTATTCTGGTATTTGATGAAATGTCTATAGCTTGTAATGTGCAGTATAATAGGGGGTATGATATTATTGAAGGAATACAAGATACTGGTGGTTCCAGGCGATCACCTGACCTTGCTGATCATGTATTAGTTTTCATGCTGAGAGGTGTATACAAGCAGTGGAAGCAACCAATAAGCTTCTTTTTCACTAGTGGCCCTATGAAATCACCAATATTGAAGTCCCTCATCAGAGAAGCAATTATAGCTTGCCAGGATGCAGGTTTCAACATTGTAGCAACAACACTTGACATAGTCAGTGGGCATACTTGAAGACTGGCGTTAAATCAAATCATCTTTCGAACAATCTGTTCAGGCCAGTCTCAAATTACCTACACAGTAGGTTTCGGCTGGCACCTGTCAGAAAACAACTACTCCCCTGGCTAATACCACGAAGGGCATTGAATTATATCCGACCGGTGCCAGTGCAGATTTCTTCACAGAAGTAAATCCTGCATTTGCTTTCGTCGATACAAATGAAGGAATTGATTTTCAATTATAGGGACGGACACACTTGCAGACCGGTTTCGGGCTACTTGGCCACTCGTCAGTGCAAGGCAGTGCCATCATCAATATAAAGTCGATGATTTCCCATAATTAAAAATCAAACTCCTACACGAGTATCAAGCCCCGGCCAAAGCTGATGCGAACAACGAAGTTATTACGCCATCTACCAATGGACGAGGTATTCCAAAAGCAAACCGAATTCGCCCATTCCTCCTGCGAGGAAAATGTAAAAACACTTGACATAGTCAGTGGGCATACTTGAAGACTGGCGTTAAATCAAATCATCTTTCGAACAATCTGTTCAGGCCAGTCTCAAATTACCTACACAGTAGGTTTCGGCTGGCACCTGTCAGAAAACAACTACTCCCCTGGCTAATACCACGAAGGGCATTGAATTATATCCGACCGGTGCCAGTGCAGATTTCTTCACAGAAGTAAATCCTGCATTTGCTTTCGTCGATACAAATGAAGGAATTGATTTTCAATTATAGGGACGGACACACTTGCAGACCGGTTTCGGGCTACTTGGCCACTCGTCAGTGCAAGGCAGTGCCATCATCAACATAAAGTCGATGATTTCCCATAATTAAAAATCAAACTCCTACACGAGTATCAAGCCCCGGCCAAAGCTGATGCGAACAACGAAGTTATTACGCCATCTACCAATGGACGAGGTATTCCAAAAGCAAACCGAATTCGCCCATTCCTCCTGCGAGGAAAATGTAAAAACACTTGACATAGTCAGTGGGCATACTTGAAGACTGGCGTTAAATCAAATCATCTTTCGAACAATCTGTTCAGGCCAGTCTCAAATTACCTACACAGTAGGTTTCGGCTGGCACCTGTCAGAAAACAACTACTCCCCTGGCTAATACCACGAAGGGCATTGAACATGTACAGGGTATGAGACAAGGAATTGAGAACCAATATTTAGGTTTCCTCATCAACAATCGAGAAATAATTCCTGTCTATGATGTACCACATCTTTTTAAAGGCCTAAGAAAAAATTTACTGACAAAAAACCTTCATTTCACTGTGGAAGGTAGAAAAATGGTTGCAAAATGGGAACATATAGAGCAGTTTTACCTCCTAGATACTTCTGAAGAAGAGAGGATTTGTCCAAAACTCACTGACCAGCATGTTATCAAAGGCAAAATTAAGAAAATGAAGGTTTCCTGTTGCATGCAGGTATTCAGCCACCAAGTTGGTTCCTTGATGAAAAGAATTGCCCTGTGGAGTAAGTATGATATGTAAGGTTTATTCATTTATTTCGATAAATCAGATCTAAGCAGCTATTTTACATCTGTATATCTTTATTTAAATAGGAAATCCTAATATACAAATACATTACATAAAAAAATACTATCGAATATATATATACATATATCTCTCTTGTAATTCATTTGTCTTTTTCTTTTGACAATAGCTGCTCAGATCAGGTTTACTGACAGAAATGAACGGAAGTATTTTAAGTGACATAAATGGGAGAATAGCTATTTATAATACAAGTTTGTAATGTAGGCCTTCTTTATGTAAGTGTGAAATTTGTTGAATGAGGCGCAGTCAAGTTCAACATAACATGCGATTACAAATAGCTCTTTAAGAAAATGTATCATACAAAATTGTCTTCACAACAGTTATATGGACAAATTGTGGAAATTGTTGAATGTTTTATCTTATGGAAGTTTTCAGTTTTTGTGGTTTTATCAAATGATGACTTCCGAGTATAATCTGACGCAAAATACTGTCTTTTTGTATTTTTTTACTCACTTGTGCTAAAAACTATCATTTTACTCTCTGTGAACAATGTGTCGTTGAAAAATACTTTTGCTATCACAGGTCAGGTTGTGTAAATATGTCTGACAGATACCACTGTATGGAGTTGAAAAATTGAGAATTTTATCTGTGTATTCCGGAAAGTCATTCAAGCTATACCTGTTCAATTCTATTCCTTTATGGTCTATTTTTGCATTTTTTCATTTAACTGAATTTTTTCTAAATGTTTTTTTGAAATAATTGTGAGTTTTTCAAGATATTTTAATTTTTACTAACCTCTATCATCTACCAAAGTTATTGAGTGAAACCTATGATTATTTTTACTAGTTTTTTAATCTTTAATTATATTGTTTATATTTGTTTTTCAGACATTGATGCAGAGCACAAGCTAAAAAAGGAAGCCACTAATACAGCCGAGCTCATTCTTTTTCTGGATGAGTTGTTTGACAGCCTGAATTCAAACAATCAGTTGAGTCCATCGGGTAAGACGCTCAAAGGTGCTGTCAAGCCAAATTCCCCCCATGCAAAATATTGGAGAAATACTTTCAAAGTTTTAAAAACAATGAAATATTTCTCAACAAAGAAACAAAAACTTATTTCTGTACCTTCAATTAGGAATTTAATTTTCACCATCAAGTGTTTCTTACGACTAACCAATATTTTATTTTCCCACTACAAATTCAAATATATTTTAATGAGATCTTTCAATCAGGATGCATTAGAAAACTTTTTCAGTTATGTAAGAAGCCACGGAGTGAGACATGTTTCTCCGGATGTGTCTCATTTTCAAACTTCATTCAAAGCATTGTTATTGAATAATTTCTTGTCGGCACATTCTCCGAATGCAAATTGCGAAGAAGATTTTTTGACTGGAGCACTGAATAATTTGCGATCATTTATACTTATGGAACAAGAAACACAATTACCCACCAACTCTCAAATTTCTCCACAAATTCCTAGTACTGTCATTTCAAATAGAAGAACGAGAATTGGGCAGTGCACATTGGTGTATATAAGTGGTTACTTGGCCAAAAGATTGATGAAATCATTGAGATGTGATAGTTGCAAAAATAATTTGCAGTATTGGAACGAACATTTGTCCAATGATTTTATCGAGGCACGGCAATATCCCTCTTCAAAATTAGTTAGACCTGGTAGCTTTTTTTATTATCTTGTTAGCCAAATTTTTTCACAACTATATTATCTGCTACCAAGAATGTGCCATATTAGGAATATTACCAATACTCTAGAAAATATTATCATGGAAAAAATTGATTTCACACCCATCAATTGCCCATCTCATGATATGGGAAATAATATATGTAAACTGGCTGTTAAATGTAGTTTATATTTTTGGTGTAGAAGTGTAAACAAAATCGCTAAAGGTAAAGATTCCAAATTCATATTTTTCATGAAACAACAGAAGGATCTTTCATTCATTGATCCAATGAAACTGAAAGCCCATCACAAGTTTTTAAATAAATCAAAGAAGAAGAAAGCTAACTGAGTTTGTCTTCCACTTATACATTTTTCTTTGATTTCAAATTATTTTATTGTTTTTCTGTGTATCTATTAATATATATTTAGTTTATAGAATAAGAAATATGTAAAATATTCAAATTAAAATATATTTTTTCTGACAATATATTAGTTTCTATTTTACATTGCGGATTGTAAAGGGACAAGCACTTGTCAACTTTAATCTCCCTCATGTATTCCTGGGGCTCGTCAGATTATTCAGATTTATGGATAGCAATTTAGAGGTCTAAAAAATCAATTTTCTTCACAAGGCTTTTTTTTGTTTCTACAGGGTAACATACAAAAATGGGTTGAATTTCTAACGTCAATTATGAAAAATACTGTCATTTTACTTCATATAACTAATGGATGTAATGTGCATTGAAAATTATCGATTGACTTTGCATATATCAATTATGGTGTACATACTCAGATATAGTAGACAGTTTTTTCCATTATTGACGTTATACATTCAACCCGTTTTTGTAGCCTGTAGTGCCAGAAAAAAAGTCTAATGAAGAAATTTGCTCTTTAGACCTCTAGAACGATATATCCAAAAATCAGAAAAATATGGCTAGTCCAAGGAATATACGTATCCAGTACCATGTCCTTTCAAATGTTTCGAAATGTTACCGCAAGATGTCGCTCTGCGAGTATATAGCGACATCTGTTGACTACCACATGTAAAATAAAAATGTACCAAATGCTTGAAAATCAAGACCATTACGCCATCTACCCGGTGAGCACAGCATCTTGGTGTATTGCTGGTTGCCTCAAATTTATGTCAGGTGCAGTTCCACAGAGAGTCCTTTCTATGTGTGGGTGTTCTGTGTGCTGCTTCAAGACAAAAAAATAAATTTGTACTTCTTCTTCTTTTTTGTTTATTGAGCTTGGCAACTAAGACCATTAACTCAGGATCGATATGTGTCCAGATCCTTCGAGTAAAGTGATGTCCTTCGGACTCGGAGTCCTGATCTCTTCCAGTTCCATTCTGGCTTCCTGCACTTCTCTTCCTGCACCCTATCCTTCACACTCTTCACAGTATTTCTAGGTTGTCCGGTAGTCCGATCCGTATGACCATAATGGTGGGTACGGGGTCATGTGTGTCGTTCTCGTAGGTACTCCTGGGTATTGACAGTTCGACTCTTGACGTTTCTGTGCGTTTCTTGAGGTTAGGTGTTAAATGGGACAAACACAACAAAGGATGATAACTTTTCCCGCTCCCGGGCATCGGAGGATCATTACACAACCGAAATGATGCCTCGGATGATAGGAAAATGACAGATGAAAATGTATGCTTTTCGCTAGAATTTTGTATTGGAATTTCAAGCTAAGCGATACGCTATCTGGTGGCAGTTGACAAACTAAAGTTGTCTATTGACAGTTGTCTGTGAAGGTCAAACATTGACGTAATATACGTCATTGATATCAAATGTTTCCTGTTTATGTTCACGACTAAGGTGGCTATTCGCTGTGTGCAATAGAATAGTGGGAGAACTGCCGAACGATCGTGCGCGCGGGGTGGAGAAATGTGGAACTTCACTGAGCTACTACGGACAAATATACACGTGGAATACGTCGAAATCGCATATTATATACATTTAATATAATGGGTTATCATAGATGCTGTGTTAAAAATTGTGCGAATGATTCGAAAAATTGTGAATATAAATTTTACTGTTTTCCAACAGCTAAACATAAATTAGTTCAAAGGAGAAAGTGGATTGACGCCGTAAGAAAACACAAGTAAGTATCTTAACCTAACTTTTTCTAATATTACATGATGCAGAAAAAATAGTATAATAGATTATATTCGTATAAATAATAAATTACTTGCAGTGGTTTCGAGTCAAATTGGAATCCCAAACCCACTACTCTCATTTGCAGTGCTCATTTTTTCGAAATAAAAAGAGCGAAGAGGAAATGAGTACTTACAAGCTTTTTTCAATTACTCAATAAGTAAGAGAACAATGTTTTGGGAAATCACAATCACTGAAATCTGCCGTTAATAAGATGAAAAAAATTTTTTGAAACAGTGATACGTACATTCAGTCTTACTATATAAAGCTCCAACTGAAGTCTGCCTAATCACGTTTGCCTGAATCATATGGCATCGCCCGTTCTTTCTGAACTCTTCGACATGTACCACATGGCCAGCTTCAACTAAAGCTTTGCCTTTCGGTTCTGTAGCTGGTTGGAATAGGATCGAGTGCGTTATTCTTTCGAAGCCGGTTCTAATAATCATGTCCATATTGCACTTATGAAACTGAAAAATTTATATAATGACTTAATTTCAGTACATCTATCAATTTTCAAATTGAAAAAATAAATCATTCTTACACTTCATTCATGCCCAAGTAATTTCAGTCAAACTACATGATTCGAATATCGAATCTGTCAATTTCATAATGCTATTGTTGTCATTATGACATTCTCATGTTTACGTTTTCATAACCTACAAAATTTTAGTATTATGCTAAATACACACAAAATTGAATGTCGAACTTACTTTTTCTTCTGTAGACTCGATAAATATTCTCATATGAAAACGTCTTGTCTTCAGAACTGATTATTTTACACTACAATTGAAAACTATTCTTGAATTTCTATTCGTTCCCCATACACTTCCCGTGTCACGTAGCACAGAACTTTGCCACATTTATACCACCAGATTTCGCGTCATGTAACGCACACAGCGAATATACTGGTGTGTTTACTCCATATAAGAGATTGTCAGCAAATCAGACGACCGATATGGCCAACTTGATCAAAAAATTGATGATGTAGGCGTAGTAGTACTACAAAAAATCCGCCAGGTACCGGCACTCTTGCAGTGGAGATGACAGTCCTGTGTTGCAAAGTGGTCATGTCGTTGCGAATTCTGGTCCAGATCAGTAGAAAGACAATGCAAATTTATTCCAACTGAGAAATTATTTTCAAACTGGGTACATGGAATAAAAAACACGTAAAGTTAAACACAAATTTGGCGCGTTTTTTATACAAACATATTTTCAATCATCAAATTCACATCTTATCCAAAAATATCCACAAGTGGTGCAGGAAACTTATTGATATTGATGGAAATACTTCAATAGAGCCGTGCGCATTCAAATTTTAAAAAACAAACTGCCCCTACTCATTCTCCAAACGTGTGCCTAGAGATATGTATGTCTACCAAGAAACCTTCCTGGAAGCGATACCTCATTATAAAAATAGCAGTCAAGCACTTCAATATCCAATTTGACGGTGCTCGCCCATCCTAGATTATCAAAAAGATACAAGAAGAACTTAGTTTTTGACACTGAAATATGTCTTGAGTCGAAAGAAATTTCAAGTTCACATCCAAGACTATATCAAATAACATAGTGAATACTTTGGACATAATGGATATATATGGTGAAAAACTATTGACGTGGGCCGAGAGATGCAGCTCCCTAATGATCCTAAAAAATAATAAATATATATATAATGGATTGAAACAGTCATGAACCAAAGCTCTCAAATTATGTTATCATCGAAGCTTTCCACCTTTCCATTGGTTCCACATCACTAGAGATCTGAAGAGCACTACCCACCAACCTTTACTTTATGGAGACTTGTGACAGAGCATCTAATGCATATCTAGCCATATTCACCTAGGTATACACTGAAGAATTTTTATTGAAAAATCAATTTCAAGATTTCCCTGAAATAATATCTTATTGAACTGCTCACTGGTTAAGTTTTCATTTAGTATTATATCCTGAACAATTCTGAAGTCTTGAGAAATTTTTCTTGTATACAATTGATTTGTTATTCTTTTTGGACCAATTGAATTTTCATTCTATACTTATTATTCAAATTTGTTGTAACTGATTTTCCCAGTATGTAACTCTCTGTGTGTGAGAAGTGAACTGAAATCATGTAATAAAATCACGAGATTATGTATTTATTTTTTCATAAAGTATTTGATATAATTTTTCGAGGGATATTTCACTCAGGTGAATTTGTACAGTAAATTGTCAAATAAGGGATTTCATTCAAGATTTCTAGTAAATAATGTACACTGGATTTTGCAAGTACAATATCCCTTGTAATTTTTTCAGAAGCAAGCCATTTTAGATATTTACAACTATTACCGTAAAATGGGGTGAAACGCAACTATTGTACCAATCGCAACAATTTTCAGGAAAACAACGTTATATTTTTTTCACCACTCTGTATGCTTTTCAGGCGGTTGAAATATTTTTTGTATATAAATGGGAACTTTTACCTAATACATGAATCACAAAAACCGAATTTCTGAAAGAATAATGTTTGAGGTTATAATATTTAATTAACCATCAATTTTCAGTAAGATTTTGTCCCTGAGAAAACTTTATCTGACAAACTTCCTTAACATTTGAATTTGAGGTAAAGCTCGATAACACATGTCTTTGATACATTTCTACTTATAATTTTTAAACTTGGCAACACCTAAACTAAAATGCCTGGAATCTAGAATTTTAAATTTGATTGGTCACAAATGGCGGAAAAGTGGGGTCAAATCACAGAACACCCTATCTACTGTAGATAGGGTGTTCTGTGGTCAAATGCAACAACAGGTTGACGCTTGTCAGTCCGCCGCATATCACGGAGTTTTTGTTTTTCGCTTAGTGACAAAGATGCCTCGTGAGTATAAGCGTGATCCGAGGGCTAAACCTTGCCGTAGGGTGTCAGAAGATGTTTACAAAAAAGCGATTGAGGAAGTTTCAAATGGTGTTTCACTTTTTTAGTCAGAAATACATTGGTAGAGTTCAATCCATCGATGAAAATTACACCGCAAATTTTCTTCGGGTGATGCCTTCGATGAGAAGACCTCCAAATAAAACATATTTTGTTTATCCAGACATTCCAGATCTGACCGAATTCAGTTTCAACCAAATTATTGGCTAAGTTAAGGACCCTGAAACCGAAGAGGCATTTTGATATTTCAAGTGGACGCCACCAAGTGGAAGTAACTTTTGAAGAAAAAAATTATTGTTTATTTATAAATGTTCGCCTCTGAATATACGAAGTTAATTTATTTTGTAGTGTTCAAAAAATGTGTTGCCTTCCACCTCTTAGACAGTTTATTTATAAATTTTCACTTTTAAATATATGAAGTTAATTTTTTGTTTTTTTTTAAAATATAAGATGTGTTGTCTTCCACCTCTTAGAGACAGTGTGAAAGCCAAAACACGTAAAATCAAGCAGGTGTTGTTATTCACACCGGATGTAAGGTGAATCGCAACACACCCTACTTTTTTAAAAAAAAGGGAATTTACAAAACAAATTGAAAAATTTCGATTTGCAAGGATGAGGGTGAAGTTAAGAAAAGAGTTTTGCGCTAAGAACAAGTTTTCTAAGTTTTGAAGTTATACAACCGGAAATGTTGAATATTGTTGTTATTCACCCCATTTTACGGTACCTATATAACCCTACCTCAATGTCAATGAATATAGAAATGGGTGTATTAATTTCTTCAGGTATTTGATGAATAATAGTATATATTATGCAACGATCGTGTAATGATGGTTATTATTAAATACATGAGCATAAACCGGGATACGAAACGAGCCGAAGGTGAGTTTCGTATGGTTTATGCGAGTGTATTGATAACCATTATTACATCAGAGTTGCATGCGCTATTTTATCCACACCCAATAAATAATGAAGAACTAAAAATATTATATTATTAGGTATTTATATTGAACACAATAATAGTAGGTAACAATCGTATTTCTTTGAAAAATTCTACAAAATTATAATTGATGGTATAATCACGGAAAATACAACAATGAGAAATGAAAAGTAGAAAAAATGAAAAAAAACTTCTGCCGAGGTCAGGAATTGACCACTCGGACACGAGAGCTCATATACTATGGTTGAAAATAAAAACATATGTGTTGCATTTGTCGAATGAAAAATATAATCCTTTCGATTGTATTATTTTCTTGTATAAGACATCTATGGAGGGTCGCTGGTAATTCTTCTATATCACTGCTATAAGACATTTTCATACGATAATCGAAAATTGACTAAATTCTTAAAAAATTCAATACCTACTGATTTTGACTTGACAAACGTCAAAATGCATAGCTTGCACATCATGCTTGATTGAAAAATAATGGGTTTCTATTGGTTGAAAATCTGTATCGTAATGGATTTCATTATAAAACGGGTTGTGGGCATATAAGTGAATTATTAGAGTACGGGTGTAGATAAAGATACAATTCACACAGGTTCATTATACAAAAAAAAAACTGCTTTTGAAATTTTATTTACAGTAAATATTCAACCTACCATAACAGAAGGACGGTATTCAAGAGCGATTGATGAAAAGTTAAACTTTCTATTTATACTTTCTGAAAAGACCGATTACCCTAACACTTAACTGATATTTTAGGACTTGAAGCGTGTTTCGATAACAGAGTTAGTATTTTATAAAAAAGGAAACTGTTCCAAAATTGTTCGTTTTCGTTAACCAGCTGACGAACGTCAACGCTCAGAAGTCGAAACTTGTGCGAGCAATGGATCAACGAGGCCTTACCTTTTAACGTGCGATTAAACTGAATCAAAACACTAGGGTTAACTATTTATATACTTCACAATCTAATTTTCGTTCAACATGGACTTCGCCTGATAACTACGAATTATTCTGATTGATTTCTCTACAAGTTTACTTCTCCCGAAGATGCTTACCTTGGTAGCGAAACGTGTGTCTAGTGTAAAAATATCAGTTTCGTGTTAGGGTAATTGACCTCTGAAAAAAGTTCTTTCAAAAAAACATTTACACCAAAGGTCATTGTTTATCTACTATCTATATTTGATTTGGTATTGCTGCTTCCAAGGCCCGCATTGTCCATTTAGTCATTAAATGTTCACGTCCAATACAGAAACCAACAACTGGAAGTACTCCACAACTATTTTTCTTACCCATATACAGGTTGCTTCCATGTACAAGCATACAGAAGCATATTCTCGCTACAATATAAGAAAACATCTAAATTTCCACAGTATACATAGTTAGGCTCTTCAAAATGGAGGGGATAGACATTGATATCCAACACAACCTTTTGAAAATATCTTCTGAATATTAGCCCAGTCAGGACTTAAATAAATTCATAGGAGATTGGTGGTGTGATGACTTTGAAAACAATAGTATGCATTTGGATGCATCCTTTGAATATATTCCTTTTGAAATCGAATTCCAATGGCTTTTTACCTCACAGCCAATAGTATGAATATACATATACCCAGTCAAGGCTAAATGAATAAAATTCACTGGGGTTTGGTGTTGTGAAGATTGGAAACAATAGGATGGATTTGCATAGTATCCTCCTGAGAATTCCTTATGAAATCGAATTCCAATGGCTTTTTACCTCACAGTGTGAATATATTGCATGTTGTTTAAAATCCATTTTTTCTGATAGGTAGGTACATGGATCAACAAAAATCTATTTTCAGAAAATTTATGGGAATTCCGAATAAAATTGAAATACATATTTCTCTTTCCTCATCAGTCATTGAACAATAGTCCTCCATCTTCATCCATTTAACATCAACCCTCAACCTTCATAGCAACGAAATCAGAAAAAGTAGACAACCGAGTGACCATGAACCATGAACACAAGGTACTATTGGGAAGTTCATAATTTTATGCGAAGTCTGGCGGCAATATAACGCACTGCCATAATTTCACAAACAAACGGCTTCCATTTTATGTGTGTGAATTTATTGAGTTCTTTGGTGTTGATTTAGGAAATCTCATCTGGAGTTGTAATTTTTTTTTGATTAATAATAACAAACAATCATGGATGCAGATCGCTCAGTGAGCCGTATAAAGTGTTTGGTGCCAAGTTGCCGCAACTATAGGAACCGAAATCCAAAGTTGTCTTTCCACACGTTTCCAAAGATAAATACATCTTTGGTGGGAAACATTACGGAAAGTGGATTGAAAGAGAAAATAGACAGGTACAAGGCTTGGAATATTAAACTGAAACTGCATAAATCACCACCTAGAGCGGCTTCAGTGTGTTACTTGCATTTCAAGAGAGATGATTTCTTGTTACCTGGTGAGTCTGTTTGTCTATTTTTAGGCGAAGTTATGCCGCATTTCATCATCTATGTAATAAAAGCCTCTTTGGTTCACTAACACTACACTAAATCTAAAAAATGTCCTGGAACAAATATCATTAGATTTTGAAACACAATGCATCTATGTTCACCTCCAATGAATGGTATTGTGCGGATATTCAAAGCATCATGAACACAGTTATATTAACCTTCACGAGAAAATTTTCGTACAATGAAAATATAGCAAAAAAACACCAAAATCTTGTCTAGCGGGGGCAACTGGTGACTGGATTTCAGTTTGGCGCGTTATTTCACAAATGTAAACAAGGTAACTATTTCAAAATGGTGGATGAAGTTTAACCACCACCAGCGCCCTCATCGGTCGATATTCTTCCCTATACAAAATACAACGTAACAATAGTAAACATATGTTTCTGGCAGATTACGATCAGCTGATCACGGTTTGTTGCCGACATTTTTGAACAAACATCAGCGCCCTCATCGGTAGAAATTCTTCCCAATCACCTATGTCAAAGACCAATGATTATATACTACAAAGGATGGCTCATTTCCTATCTCCGTACATTGGCCAAATTTCAACTGCACATACGCCAATATGCATCGTCATTTGACGTCACCCGGCCTACAGAACTGAATGTCTGCCATGAGAATCCGTGTGTTTTCATACTTTTTTATTGATAGAAATTTTTCTTCCTGTTGGTGGAATTTGTCGGTCGTTTCCTTCAGTGTTTGTGTTATCATTTGACTTTCAGTTAAAATGGAATGGACTATTGAGTGCGTGTTGAATCTTGAATTCCACTTCGTGAAAGGACACTATTGTTTGTTCGACTATTTTTCGATTTATTGAAAATATTTGAGGTGAATATAATTAATCTTTATTAGCTCTCGAAAAATGCTTAAGCGTTGACAAACAGCCACTTCTGATGCTTTTCTTTGGTATATCGAGTAAAACATATTTGGGTAACCAAAATGAATTTATTCAACTGGGAACTATAATTTTCTGTTATTTGAGTAATGTATAATGCACTAAATTATCCATTGTCTTCACTAATTCGCCTTCAGTAACTTAATTTTTTTTTCAAATTTGAATTCTTAAGATTCTTTTAAATAAATCCATAGGAACCTACCAGCACTTCATACTCTCTTTTAAAATAAATCCCTCATAGGTAAGTTCATTATTGAACGTCAACTCATAAAACTCGTCATTTCTAGTTATTAAAATGAGCCCAAAGCCCAACTTTTACATTCAAAATTCACACAAATGAATTCAGTAAATCGAAGTGCCTATACACCGCGGGCATATCTGACAGACGACAGTAAATGACAGTTGTCAATCCAGCCTGCTGGACATACAAACCTGATTTACCTATGCTGAGTGTGTGTTTATGTCATATTTTAAAATCTTTTTTCTCAATAAAGGCTCAATTTTGTGCGATTGTGAAATGTGGAAGAAATAGCGGCAGACATAATGTTTCATTCCATCGATTCCCTTCTATTTTCGACAATAGAAAAAAGATCAATCCTCTTGCTAAAAAGAGATGTGAATCGTGGATTCAGGCAACTAGTAGAGCAGATTTAACTTCTTATAAGTTGAAATGGGCAACGGTGTGTTCAAAACATTTTGTAAGAGATATTTTCAAAGAATCTAGGAAACATAATTTTATTTTTTCATTTCAGACAAGCCAAGTGCACTCAAAGATGTTGACAATATAGACTGGGTACCGAATCAATTACTTGGCTTCAAAACAAATATCAATGCAGTTCAAAGCATTCAGAGATTGTATCGTAGGGAGCAGCGTGATAAAAATTACATCGCAAATATTCCAGTTGATATGGATAAAATTGATGATGATTCTTTGTGTGAATGATCCAGCTGTTCAAAACTTGAATACCTATTATTGATGAGCAAAATCAAACTCTGAATGATGTAAATTAACCAGTTGAAGAAGTGGAACATGCGCAAAACTCTGGTGAACGCCTATGTCCCGATATTGATTTCGAGTTGCAGAATTGTTATCGTGAAATCCATCATCTTCGGGAAACTTTGCAGACTTAATCATTCCCATTGGGAAGTTTGAAGCATAACTCATCTAAATGCCATTTTTATACAGGATTACCATATGAAAGGATGGCTGTGGTTTATAATTTTGTAGAGCCTTATATAACATATCCTAAATCTGTTCTTTCAAAATTATTATTTATTAAAGTACATTTTCAGTATTTTTTTCACAAGCTTCATTCCAATCCTTCTAATCCATTTAGATATAAACATATTGTATGAATCCAAACTTTTATAGTCTTGAAGTCTTCTGTGTATGCACTCTCATATACAAAATAGTTTATAATGTCGTACATGTCACTTTAGGAATGTTTTTGTACAGCATTACTACAATCCCCAAATTTCAATAAATAAGAATCACATCCCCTACTTTCCTTCAGTTTTTCTAAATATCCATAGACAAGGTGTTGAAATAATCACTTATATCAGCCATTTCACATACAATTTCCTTGCAAGGCAAGAATAATTAATATAGATTGCAAAATTTATACATTTATATATGTCAGGTACACTAAGGGTAAACCCGTAATTTCTTCATAATTACGATAATAATCTCATTAAATTACCATTGTTGCTTATGGAAGTAGGGTTTGTTTGTCCAGCAGGCTGATTGACAGTTGCCTTGTGACGTCACATGCCCGCGGTGTATTACGGAATGGTGTTCAAAACGCACTTATCATCAGTTCAAGTTATGGTTCATCCACAGCAAACTAAGTCATCGAGAGTTGTAAAAACTCAATGGGTCAAATGAAAATCAACACACCAACCAGCAACACGCTGAAAATCAACGGGTTTGCCATGAAAATATCGAGATAAAAGGTTTTAAAAACCGAGAAAAATGCATCGGGTCTTACAGCAAACCAACCGTAGTGTAGGCCGGGTGACGTCACTTATAGCTGGTGGGAAGCGGGGGGAATGACAAATAAAATCACCGAAGTCGGCCATCCTGTGTATTGTCATTGTATTTAGATTACATAGTAGGCTCACCTTATGGACTTATCATTGGAGGACGATGGAGGCGAAATGTAGTTGGCAGCACCGTCGAATGGATGCAGACGTTTATTAAGGTTGAAAATCGCTTGTTTTCGTTACACCCGACAGACTGGATTGTAACAGGACCGGCATCGGCTATTTCGTAGCTTTACCGTACCTTTCACTTGGATTATATTCATATATTTGTTGTGTTCAATATCATTATTGTTCACAATTTACGAATAGTTGATATTTATATGAAGTTTATTCACTTGGTTTTATTTATCAGAGAGCTACAGTATTGATTGACACCAATTTTCGGGTGTAGCTAAATTGCAGGTCAGCAAATGATTCCCGAGTTATTTTTAAATTAAACAGAGGTGAAACTCGACCAAAAACCTGCTTCAGTGAAAAAAAAATCAACCCTTCACCCCCTTCTTTCGAAAATGTAGGTTGTATTATACAGAGGTGAAACTCCACAAAATCTATTTTTGTTTCAAATATCCGAGAGAACGGGGGTGATTGGTTTGATTTTTGTAACAAAAAATTAATACATAAGGTCTAGTTTCTGTAGGAATTTTTGCCGACTGCAAGTTTGTTGTTTGAATTCCGAGAGGACAACGTTAATTCTTCATTAAAAGCTTCCGTCCATGGTAATATTACTGTTACGATTTATCCCTTGGAAAATCTCAATTCTGACACCACTGTTACGATATTCCTCTGGGTTCGTCAATTAAAACACCAAACAACACTAAACTACTTTTATTATAACTCTCTATCACAATACGATACAACACAATCACTAAAATCGCTCTGATAACTTTCCAATGCTCGCTCGCTACTAAAACTCTCTGAACTAACAATTCTGCCTTCCGCGTGAACGGCTTCCGCTTATATATACGACCCATACAGTGGAGAACCATCTAGACGAATCTAGACAATCGAATAATCTAGGCGAGCCGCGATCACGCCGGTATGATCTTTCCTGGAACGGTCGAACCAATTCGCATTCATAGCCGGCAGGGCCGGCGCCAGCACATTTCGTTACATTATCCCCCTCTCAATTTTGATCGTCCCGATCAAACAATACGTCATTATCGCCATTGTAACGTTTAAGCCTTTCTAGGTGAACGACCTTCATTTTTGCTCTGGGGCTACGTTGAATCCTGTACACCACGTCATTTATTCTCTTGACTATCGAATAGGGTCCTTCCCAGCATGGTGTTAGTTTGGGAGAAATTCCTTTTCTACGACGAGGGTTGTACAGCCACACTCGATCTCCTTCTTTGAATCCACCAGTATTTGCCTTGAGATCGTATCGAGCCTTCATCCTGTCACTAGTAATCTTCAATCTTCTCCTCGCAATTTCGTGAATCCTTATCAGGCTGTCTCGCAGTTCATCGGCATAATCCTGTACCTCTTTTTCCTCAGTGCTTGGGGATCCGAACACCAAGTCACAGGGCAAACGAAGATCTCTTCCGAAGATGATACTGGATGGGGTGAGCTTTGTGGAATCGTGCACAGCTGCCCGGTAAGCCATCAAGAATAGTTGAAGGTGTCGATCCCAGTCTTTTTGATGCTCTTCTACTACTTTGGAAAGGTGTTCTTCCATAGTCCTGTTGAACCTCTCTACCATGCCATCAGACTGTGGGTGGAGGGCAGTTGTTCTGGTCTTGCTGATTCCCATCAATTCACAAACTTTCCTGAATAAGTTCGATTCGAAATTTCTTCCTTGATCGGAATGTAGCTCCATTGGCACTCCAAACCTTGTAAACATGTTGTCCACCAGGGTTCTTGCAACGGTGGATGCTTCTTGATTAGGCAAGGCGTAAGCTTCAACCCATTTACTGAAATAATCCATGGCAACGAGGATGTATTTGTTGCCATCATTCGTCATCGGGAACGGTCCAGCTACATCGATGGCGATTCGTTCGAAGGGAGCACCAACATTGTATTGTTTCATCTCGCCCCTTGATCTTGTACTAGGACCTTTGCTTGCTTCGCATTTTGGGCATCTTCGGCACCATCTCTCGACATCTTCTCGACATTGGACCCAGTAGAACCTTTGCCGTATTTTATCCAAGGTCTTGTTAACTCCTAGATGTCCACCTGATTTACCACCATGAATCTCCAACAAAACATCCTCTATTCTCGACATAGGCACAACCAGTTGGGAACTCACTTTCTTGCCATCGACTGACTCCCAAGCCCTCTTCAGAAGGCCATTCTCCACAATCAAGGAATCCCATTGGGCCCACAATGCTTTGAACGTTGGTGATCGATCCGAGATGTCCTTCCAGGTGGGTCTTTCCGCTCCATTTTCTTTCCATTTCAAAAATTCTGCAACGTTTGGATCATTCTCCTGGTCTTCTCGCATTTTTGCTATCGTCCAATTGTCGTCTACTATCAATCTCACTTGGTTGATTCCTTCTCGACGTTCAATTCGCTCACAGTGTTTACAAGTATCCGAACAAGGTCTTCTTGACAAGGCATCTGCGTTGTTATGCAATCGTCCTGGGCGATGTTTTATCCTGAAGTGATACTGGTTCAACTTCTCAATCCACCTTGCTACTTGTCCTTCAGGAGTCTTCATTTCGAGTAACCACTTCAGAGCTGCATGATCTGTTCTGATTAGGAACTCTCTTCCGTACAGATATTTGTGGAAGTGGTCTACAGCCTTGATTATTGCCAGTAGCTCTTTTCTCGTTACGCAATAATTTCTTTCTGGCTTGGTGAGTACCTTGCTGTAGAACTCGATTACTTTTTCCTGACCATCTTGCTCTTGTGATAGTACGGCTCCAATACCATTATTACTGGCATCTGTGTCCAAAACAAACAGGCCTCGTTGACGTGGGAAACTTAAAATGGGGCTGGAACATAGAGCAACTTTCAGTTTCCCAAATGCTCGTTCACTTTCGTTGGACCAGACGAATTTGACTCGATCTTCTGTCAACTTATGTAGGGGTGCCGCAATATCAGCAAATCCTTCTACGAAACGACGGTAGTAGGTGCAGAGACCTAGGAAACTCCTCACTTCATGTTTGTCTCTTGGCCTCGGCCAGTCTCTTATCGCCTGTATCTTCTTTTGGTCTGTTCGGATACCGTCTGATGAAACTGTGTGACCTAGAAAATCCACTTCTTTCTGGAACAATGAACATTTCTGAAGATTCAGTTTGAGGTTGGCGTCCCTGAATCGTTGAAAGACTTCTTGCAGGTTGTGCAGATGTTCTTCGAATGTCTTTCCCATGACCAGAACGTCGTCGAGGTATACAAGACAAGTTTTCCAAGTGAGCCCACGAAGGACCAGCTCCATTAGTCTCTCAAATGTTGCTGGAGCATTGCACAATCCAAACGGCATAACAGTGAATTGGTAAAGTCCACTTCCAGTCGAGAATGCAGTCTTCTCCTTGTCGTCTTCATGTATGCCTACTTGCCAGTATCCGCTCTTCAGATCTAATGTTGAGAACCAACGGGAACCTGCCAAAGTTGTTAATGTGTCATCTATTCTTGGTAAAGGGTAGCTGTCCTTCTTGGTGACATCATTTAATTTCCTGTAATCGACACAGAATCTCGTAGATCCATCCTTCTTGGAAACCAACACAACAGGTGCAGACCAAGGGCTCGATGACTCTTCAATCACACCGTCCTTCATCATCTTGTCGACAAGCTCTTCCACCTCCTGTTGCTTGGCGAATGGAATTCTTCTTGGTGGTTGCCGAATCGGATGAGCTTGGCCAGTATCGATTCTGTGTTTGACCAAATTAGTTCTTCCTGTTGTTGTCGAATCAAAAATGTCACTTTCACTCCTGATGAACTTCTTGGCAGCCTTCAGTTCCTCCGTTGATAGGTGTTGACATGATTTTTCAAGAGTTGATATAACACTCTCAGAGTCTGTCTTCATTTCTTGATGTTCATTTGAATTACAAGTCGCTACCCAAGTCACAGGTTCACATGTTCCAATAACATCGCCTGCCTTAACAGTTATTTCTCTAGGAAACACGTTGGCAACTCTCACAGGAATCGTTTTGTTCGTTTTAACTAAGGCTCGTGCAAGCACCAAATTGCTGGGGGATTCATCACATGGCTGGACTACTCCAACGCAGCACCCAGGGTCTTCTTCAACTGCAGCACAAACTACTTTCTCCGAAAATCCAGGAATTCTCGCAGTTTTCATTAAACGCAGTCTCACAGGCATTGTCCTTTCTGCTGGAGTTGTAAGGACAAATTCTTCTCCTCCGAACCTCATAATCTTCTCCTCATTGTCGAATGAGAATCCATAGTCACTGATCAAGTCCATTCCGAGTATGAATTCATCTTCTATATCTGCGACGTAAACTGTATCTGTGATGGTGAGTCGCCCAAGAACCAATGTAATTTCAGCCTCTCCTCGAATAGGTGCGTTTTCACCAGTGACTGTCCGAAGCACGACGTTGGAAGAAATTGGCTTCACGCTTCCAGGCCGAAGAATGTCGCTGCGTACCAAGGAAACTGCAGCACCGGTGTCTATGGTGCATATAACGTCGATTTTATTCAATTTTCCTGGAATGGTAAGGCTCTCAGATGTTCTTTTCAGCCTGTTAACATTGATGACCCTGGGGGCTCTGTTATTACTAGCCAGCATGCGCCCCGATATGCTGGCTAATTCTCGTTTTCCTGCCGCCAATTTGAGGACTCGCTGGATGACCTTGTCCTCACAGGTGATTGCGTACGGGATGGCACCCTTGCAGGTGAGCTAGATCTTGGTGGCATTCTCACCCTACAGTCTTTGATAAGATGTCCTGGTTTTCCACATCGGTAGCACGTTCTCTTCTTCTGGGTGCTCATTTCAGTTATCAACGATTTGATCTCCTCCAGAAATTTCTCAAATGAACCACTCGTAGCGCCAGATCTTTGTTCGGGATCGTCAATTGTTACCGCTCGCACTTTCGGCCTCGAGGTGTTGAAGGCCGCCTCCACTTCTAGCGAACGTACCAAGGCATCGCTACTCCTTTTGAAACTTGTAAGTCGCAGAGTTCTTTGGATTTCTGGGTCTCTAAGTCCGTCAATAAATATCTGCACAGCCAACTGCTCCTTGAAATCTCCGGGTGCCTCTGGGTACGCCAGCTGGATTAAGCGTCGAACATCTGCCTCAAATTCTTGCAGACTCTCACCTGATTTTTGTGTGCGAGTCTTCATTTGGGCCCGGTACAGCTGTTCTCGATGTTGATCGCCATACCTCAACTCCAGTGCAGAAATCAGGTCCTGATATTGCTTCTGCTGTTCTATGGGTATCGTTTGTAATATACCCAAAGCTGGCCCTCTCAAAGCTACGATCAGTGCCGTAGCTTTTTCTTCGTCGCCCCATCCATTAGTTTCTGCCGCAGCCTCAAATTGTCGACGGTACATGGACCAAGACGACTGACCATCGAAAGTCGGTGGTTTCACGGAAATTCCTGACGTGGCAACACTGTCTCGGCGATCTCGGTTCTTGAGAATAGCTATCTGTTTTTCTAGACCTCTCATCTCCTCTCGCACTATATCCACTTTCTTATTGACGTCATCGTCTATTTTCTTGACGTCTCCCTTTAGTTCTTCCTTTAGGTCTACTTTAAGTTCCTCCAGATCTACTCTATAAGTTCTCCTTTCAGTTCTTCCATTTCTACTTTTGTTTTATGTAAAACATGCTCGAATAACTTGTCTTGATGTTCTCGAACGTTCTGGAAGTCTGCTTTCCATTGTTTTTCTATTAGGACTAATTCATTCTTTTGTTCTTCTCTCACCTTCTTCTGTTCTTCTAGAATTTTCTGGATTGCTTCTTCTCGTTCTATTTTCTCACGTTCTCGTTCTTTCCTCTGTTCCTCGATAATTTTCTGGAGTGCCTCTTCTCTATCTCTCTTATCATCTTCGCGTTCTTTCTTTTCATTTTCGAGAATTTTCTGGAGTGTTTCTTCCCGTTCTTTCTTTTCATTTTCTCGTTCTTTCTTTTCAGCTTCTCGCTCTTTTCTCTGGTCTTCGAGAATTTTCTGGAGTCCTTCTTCTCGTTCTTTCTTTTCAGCTTCTCGCTGTTTTCTCTGGTCTTCGAGAATTTTCTGGAGTCCTTCTTCTCGTTCTTTCTTTTCCTCCAGCCGTCGCTTCTCATCTTCCTGTCGTCGCTTTTCCTCTAGTTCTTTTTCCTCCAGCCGTCGCTTTTCATCTTCCTGTCGTCGTCTTTCCCAATCCGCAAATTGGTTTTGCATAAATTTCAACATATCCTCCATCGTATCGTAAGATGTACTTCTCGTATTAACCATAAATTGTTTTTATTTACCAGCAAAAATTCCACTTCCGACACCACTGTTACGATTTATCCCTTGGAAAATCTCAATTCTGACACCACTGTTACGATATTCCTCTGGGTTCGTCAATTAAAACACCAAACAACACTAAACTACTTTTATTATAACTCTCTATCACAATACGATACAACACAATCACTAAAATCGCTCTGATAACTTTCCAATGCTCGCTCGCTACTAAAACTCTCTGAACTAACAATTCTGCCTTCCGCGTGAACGGCTTCCGCTTATATATACGACCCATACAGTGGAGAACCATCTAGACGAATCTAGACAATCGAATAATCTAGGCGAGCCGCGATCACGCCGGTATGATCTTTCCTGGAACGGTCGAACCAATTCGCATTCATAGCCGGCAGGGCCGGCGCCAGCACATTTCGTTACATTACCAATAAATGCCTATACTTCAAACAATCAAAAACTGAACATAAACTTCTTTGACATCCCAACCCCCTGGAATGGTAATCTACCAAAGAGTAATGTGTGTGAAGTTAGCAACGAAAAGTTAGCAACGTTTCTGTAAAATTCGTTGCCAGCCACGATTCCATAGGGCGGATTTCATGCATTGAAATTGAAACGTATTGACCAAAATCAGATTTACTTAGCATGAATTGTAATCATAAGCATGGAGGATGACTGAAAAAACTTGAGAAAATAGAAAACATCATTAGTAGACTTTTGAATAGTACGGAAAACGTTAAAATTGAAAATGTCATTTTTGATGTTCGGAAAATATTTGAATTATATAATTAACCATTAGTCGGAAACACGAACGGCTAACACTTGAAGCATGAAAATGATGACTGAAGAGTTCTCAAATCGGAGGGAAAGCCTGGAAAATTTGAAAATCTTTATTGATGGTGTCAGTTTGATTAGATAATTGCTCATAAGTCGAAAACTAGAGAGGGTGCCACTTAGAAATTTTCAGAGAATACGTGAAATGACATGATGATTCCGAAAAAAATAGCACGGAATTTTCAATTAGATAATGGCTTATAGGTCAGTATATACTGAGTATATACTGAAATTATTATTAAGAACATTAATTTATAAGTATTGTAAAACTGTTTCGAAATCAATGAAAACTCGAATAGGTACTAACAATGTAAAATTATCAATCTTACAGCATAGTTGAATTTCTATTGAATTTTATGATTATAAATGTATGTCTTCAAACCCTCCTCTATATATGCACGCTTCGGTCACCTATGCTTTCGCTCCGAGCACTCTATCTCTTCGATTTATTATAAACGACAGCTTGGGGCCAAGTTAGCGCTCAGAGCTCACAATAAATGACCTCAGGTATAATTGTTCGATACACCTCAGGTCACGTGATCAAAAATCCTGATCCGAGATGTGATTGAAAAACTGAACTACAACATTTGTGTTCGGTATGTACTGATCTGTCAGGACTTCTGTTCGCTTACACCATAACGTGTTTGACAACTGTTGTTTATGACACTTTGAGGTAAAACACGATTAAATTTAATTTGAATAAACACAGTGTTCATAGTACATTCGCTTGAAAAAGATACAGTGTATCGAAACATGTCGCGAAGACATTACATTATGTGGAAATTTAATCGTGTTTCACCTTATAGTCTCACAACTATGGTTTCCTTCAAGTAACCGCCACCTCAATGAAAAATAAAACTGTTTTTTATGCATTACTTACATTCCAATATTCAACTTCATATAATATGGATCTATTTACTCTGAATTATATTACTTAAATGGCCGACTTGGTGAAAATACATAAAAATTTCATCGAAAATCAATTGTGTGATTTCCACTAGACAGTTTGCCAAACCGCTACACGTGTTTCACTATAGAATAGCTTCTGTAGGCCTGAAAAAGCTATTGTGTAGTAAAGCACGTGTAGCGGTTTGGCAAACTGTCTAGTGGAAATCACACAATAAAGTGTTTTTTTGATAACGTCAATTATATTATTAGTTTTGTCTAAATCACTGAATTATTCAGGTCAGATTTTTTTCATACGTATTTGTAGAAATATTCATGAATTAACACTCCACTTCAATGTTACGAATATGATTACACTATTTCAAGCGAAGAGTACTCATAGTTTATTAGTCAACTTTTTTGAATTAATTTGCTTACAATTTTTTCAATACGGGCCTGTCTCGACTCCACGTGCCGGTCAAAAAGATCGCTGTAGCGATGATATTTCTATCCAACGGTAAATACATTAGCGTTAGCCTACTAGGTAGTCTATAGATAGATAGATAGATAGATAGATTTATTTACCAATATAACATACAGTACGTACATATGGCAAGTCACAATACATTTCACAAAACTGAATACTAAAATATTACATTAAAAGATTCACTAAAACTTTGTTCATATTCAATGAAATATTAAAATTTTACAATAGTACAATAGTATTATTATATCAAGAAAAGAAAAAGTATTATATATAAAAATATTTATCACTTTAATAATTAATATTTGTCAACTTTTTAAAGGATTTGTTAAATTTTGAGGTTGTAAAACTCCTCCAAAGTATAAAAACAGTTTTTCAATAAAAATTTTTTGGTTTCATATTTGAACCCGGAGTAACAGCTGATTCCCCGGATATAGTCAGGAAGCGAATTGAAGAGAGTAGTGCAATTATAGTAAGGAGATTTTTTGTAGGTTGATGTTTTGAATTTTGGAATTTGTAGTTTATTATGTCTTGTGTCATAGTCATGTTTATGAATCGATGACTTTTTAAAAAAGTTACACACTTTAGAATATATATACCTCTAAGTGTTAAAATTTGTTATATATACAATGGTATTATATAATCTTTGGTCAAAAACAACGGCGCGACGTCAAGGTTGCTAAGGCTAAAGGTGTATTTTCACGGCACTAAACTGCTGCAAGTGCAGTAGCTTTTGACAGATTTTACTGCTCGAGCAGTGACCTTGAGAAGTTCAAATTTTTCAACTTCATAGCAGAAAAGCAGAAAAGCGGATGTTATTTTGCAGCCATTTTGAATATCTGTAGGATCGTTTGTGTATGGCCTCTTGGATTTCTTCCAAATTAGTGAAATTTTCGTACTTTCATTCAGTTTTATTCAAATTTATTGTTTCAATTAGTTTTCATATTCTATATAGTTTCAAATATTGTTTAGATTTAGTGGATATGGTTATAGTGTTAGTTGAAGTGTAGGCAGTTTTTTGTTTGATTAGTTCAAGGTAGATCATTAGGTCAGACTCAAGAATATATCCTGAAATAATTAAAACTTTTTATTCAGTTTCCTTTGTTTTTTCAATTATTGAAACTCGATAGAATTCTAGGATGTTTTTTATTGACAACTGAAAATTGTTATCAAATCAACATTTCTAAGCAATTCGAAACAAAATCAGTGATGACAAAATATATACAAGGTTATACAATTCACTGCGTCTCTTGAATATAATATCCACAACCTACTTCACTTTTTACTTGTAAGGTACGTCTCTTCTTTTTTAAAACCATAATACGTTATGTATATAGTTCAGTGGATAATACTTGATACAATACTATCTATTTGCTTCCTTCTCACTTCATGCTGATGTATCATTTTATTTTGATATATCATTAAAATTTGAAAACATTCCTTTCTCCATATATAATGTCAACGGATACGACATATTCAAAATATTAGATTTCCAGACCACGCCACACCACAGAATATAAACAATATAAATCCAAACAATAAACTTAATGAAATAAATGACCAATGACATAAAAATGACTTATTTCACTGCTTTCAAGCCTTTTCATGGAGCAGTTGAAATTCTACTGCATTTGCAGTAAAATCTGTACTGAGCATGCGCACTTGCTTTTTACTGCAGCTGCACTCCGCAGCTGCAGTAAGAATTTTACTGCTCCATGAAAAGGATCCTTCTGAGATAGTAGTTAGTAGTAATAGTAGACTACTATTACTACTAACTACTATTCCACTCCACTAGTAGTGGAGTGGAATTAGTGATCATTGACATTGACGTAAACGTCAATGTTAGTGATCTGTTTTTGTTTTGTAAATTGTTTTCACAGATTGTGTTGTGTTGAAATCGAAATGATATGTTTTCTGCTTCACATTTAAGTCCATAAGACATAAAGGAAATATGAAACAATCATTTTTTTTGGGAACAGACGTAGAGCATTTATTATTTAAGGGTCTCTCAGCTCATTCTGTTGGTGGACTTATTGGCTTATGTCTGTTTGTTGGTGCAATGGCATTTTTCTTCGAATACCTGAGGTTTTTACAAACTAAACAGAAACAAAGGGAGTTGATACTCAGGGTCAAGCAGTTGAAGATGCTATGCCCTACGGATAGTGCAGCTTTACTAGCCAGAACCGTTACAAATCCTCAGAACCCGCTGAATATAACGCTGTTTGATAGGTAATTAAAATTGGATATCTCTTGGCAGAACACCATCGGCTATACTAATTCAGTTTCTAGGACTCATAACTTTTCATCTGAACAGACAAATTCATCATTCTGACTCATCTACCAGGTATGCTTGCCTACCATATAAGTATTTGTGATTCAATGTATGTTAAAAGTCTGTTACCCGGTCACTTGAGCCTTTTGAGAAAATTTTGGGACCACCTCACCTTTGAGCCGCTGAACACAAATCCAAACTCAAAATGCAGCGCTCTCCCTTCGTTCCGAAGTTATGGCTCTTCAAGGGTAGGAAAAAAGGACATTTTCTACCTTGTTTTTCCCCATAATAAATGATAAGACCGCACACGATTTTACCCTGAAAATCACCTTTACAACTAATTTCACCTTCTTCATCACTTTTCGAACAAATACTTGGAGAGCTGGCGACAAAAATCAACAAGAGTTTGGTAATGGTCCATAACTCAATATGACGTCGTATTGGGGGTGTACATGAGTCAGCACCTACTGGCAAGGTCAGGTAGTGGAACACCTGGCGGCGGCACCCTTTGATGTATGTGAATTTGCACCATGCTCTACAAGTGCTTATTTATATTTGAAAATTTGCAAAAAAGTAGTTTGTAGTATAAAAAAAGGAGTCAAAGTGGTCAGACCACATTATTGTGGAATGCTGCGAGTCAGCATGCTATATAAGTTTTCGCCAGAACGATGTTGGTGCAAATCTATACTTTCACAAATGATTATGTTACAAATATCTTGTTTGTGATATTGAATTGTTTTTTTATAGATTCTCAGTCTGAATGTGAACAAGAAGAAAACATGCATGAAACCAATTCGGACACGAACGATGAAGAAAGTGATAGTGATGCCGACTTTGTTTGAAAAATTTAATTTTATTTCAAAAAATATTGTTTAGTATAGGACATGGTGCGACTGCTGACTATCTCTGTTCCATTAATTTGTGATCTGACTGGTAACGAATTCTATAAAATGATAAAGTAGTACAGCAATTTTCAGTCATACTAAGTTCTTGCACCGACATCGTTCCGGCGACAACTTATATAGCATGCTGACTCGCAGCGTTCCACAAAAATGCGGTCTGACCACTTTGACCCCTTTTGCTACAAACTACTTTTTTTGCAAATTTTCAAATATTACTAAGCACTTGAGCATGATGCAATTTTACATACATCAAAGCGTGCCGCCACCAGGTGTTCCACTACCTGACCTTGCAAGTGGGTGCTGAGTCATGTACACCCTCAATACTACGTCATATTAAGTTATGGGCCATTACTAAACTCTTGTCAATTTTTGTCGCCAGCTCTTGGACTAGAATTATGAGTATCTTTCACAGAAAGAAAACAATAGAAGGCTCATCTTATTGCGATGTTAAAATTAAATTTTCCATCAGGATTCATTTTTTAGTCTTTCTGTGAAAATGCCGAGGAAAATGCTTATAATTCAGTTGAAAAGTGATGAAGAAGGTGAAATTAGTTCTAAAAGTTATGTTGAAGATGAAATTGTGTGAGATCTTATCTTTTATTATGGCAAAAAAGAAGGTAGAAAATGTTCTTTTTACCTACCTTTGAAGGGCCATAACTTCGGAACGAAGGAAGAGCGCCGCATTTTGACTAAGGATTCGTGTTCACCGGCTCAAAATACCTAAGGTGTTGCAGAAGATTCCTCAAAAGGCTTAGGTGACTGGATAACAGACTTTTACCCCAATGGGCCTGTCCCACAGTTTTATGGTTTTGTCCCTACTGGATATTCTGACCATCCTAGTTTCTAAATATGTTTTCAATTTTTGCGGCCAGTATAACGTTACACAGCGCTCTCCTTTTGTTTGGAACATATGAATCTCCAGAAATCCCAGATAGATAAATATTAGTCAATCTACAAAAAACAATGAAACATAGAGATCCTGGATGAAATCAATAAAATACAATGTATACCAGATATGCAACTGTTGGATCGTAATGTAAAGGTACTTAGACTGGGAAAATTTGATCCAAACAAAATAAGATTAGTGAAAGTGATTTTCAATATAGAAGAGGGTGCAAAGAAAGTTTTTTCAATAGGAATGAATTGTCTGATAATGTTTAGGTATTTTTTGATCAATGATTCAAAGTGAATATTATAAGCAAGTTGAGGATAAACTCAAAAAGATGGTTGTAAATGGTGATACTTCTGAAACGATGGAATATGTGAACTCTGTTCCTAAAATTATTAACTTGATCAACATGTTGTATATTCCAATGTTGGTAGTTTTTTCGCTCACAAGGCTGGTATTTTTTGGAACATCATTTCTCATAGGCCTTAGGTAAGAAACTATATTTGGTGAAACATGTATCACTGAAGATGTAGATGATGCTGAAATTTATATTGAAAGTTACTGAATATTCCGATGTAATGACAAGTGTATATACGGGTGGAGTTTAAATTTTGGCAAGATATTCAAGTTAAATCAAGTAAAACTCATATAATCAACAAGGTTAACATCAAAATTGGCAATGATCCATTTAACATTGGGGGTATTTGAACGGCGTGAAGTTATCCATATCCACACATATACTCGACGTAAAAAATTAGGACACCCAACTAACTCATTTCAATGAAATAGTACCACATTCTAATTATAGTAGGTACCTGTTTTTATACAGGAACAGAACCCTGATGACACATTACCTACGCAGTTTGTAAGTCCTCGAGGGGGTGGCTGGTGGGGGGTAAACACTGTATAATTGAATAACTCGTTTCCGTGAACTAGTACCGCGTTCATATTTTAGTAGGTACATGTTTTTATGGAAGAAAAAAAACCCTGATGGCACATTCATATAGTTAATGAGGTCTCGAGGAGGGAGTGGCGGGAGGTAAACTACCTTGAACAATGGAATAACTGTCCAATGATCTAGTACCGTATTCTCATTTAGTACGTATTTTTACAGAAGAATAAAATGCAAGAGAAGTGAGAGACTCTGGTCACACAGTCAGTGATGCAGCAGTGATGACGAAAATTTTGAATGCTTTACCTCAAAAGTTTCGCAATGTCTGGCAAGCATGGTTATCCCTTGATGAAAAGAAACAAACCATAGCTAATTTAACTTCCCGACTTCTTGATGAAGAGGCAAACCTAACATCATACGAGTTGAAACTGCTCTTTCTGCATCAATAGTCAACAAAAGAAATAATAATAATAATAAATGTCATATATTGGTGAATGATACCAAAGGGCCATCCACCGAAATCCTTCAGCCAGTGTGCAACACTTAAATATTTACAGTGATTTTTACATATGCTTTCATTGTAGGATTGAAATACATTAGATTTGTAAAATAGAGTCCAAATCATGAAAGTGATTTGATGTTTTCCCAAATAGTTTTTTCCGGATATTTGAATTTGGTTGGTTGTCCTTCAGCTCGTTCCCTACCTAATGGCTGCAGGATTTCCAAGTTAGTTTCTTTTTTTACAAAACGGTTTCCTAAGTCTGATAGTCTCTCCTTATATGTGGTGTGTTATAAATGTAGAATTCATAACTGAACACTCCCACTAATTCAACATTTGGGAAACACGAAATAAAACGATTTTCTTGACTTCAACTTCAGAAACATCCTTCGTTCCCATCATCTGACGAAACTTTTCAAACTTCTTCCTTGCTGAACGCCTTTGTAAATAAGTCGACTACTTGCTCTTGTGTAGATATGTTTACTGGATCAATATTGTTACAAATCTCCTAGAGCTCTCCTAGCGTTCTCATAGCGCCGGCCCTGGCTAGATCGTAAACGCAGATGAGGGATAGACAGATAGGTAGATAGATAATTTATTTTCAAAGATTAGTATTTACATATCACAGGACTAGTCATACATTGTCTTGAAAATAGGTCAGAAAATTTACAAATACAAATACAGCACAAAGATTAATATACAAAAATGTCCACAAATAAAAACAAAAATACACATGAAAGTGTTCAGTTAAAATGTCCCCCTAGTTCTCTGAAAATATTCTTCGAGTGTATAAGGCTCGAGGTTACCTAGAAAAACCTTGCAAGCTCTCAGGAATGCTCCAGCAACACCGGTGCTCTCTATTTCTGATGGAAGATTATTATAGAATTTCATAGCCTTATATATACTGTGCTTTTTTCATAAATGGCCTTCTTATGCAGTGGATATGAATAATCTTTTTTGCTCCTGGTTGAGTGATCATGCAATTTTTTGTATGTTTCAAAATATTTTGGTTGTTTAATTTGGAATTTTATACATTCGTATATATATATATATTGCAGGTACTGTTAACATTTTATTTGATTTAAAGACTCCTCTACACGAGTCTGTCCATTTCATACCATAGATGAGCCTAATAGCTTTTTTTTTGGCATATGAAAACTTTATCTAGAGCATAACTAGAACCCCAAATTGCTATTCCAAACTTAACTGCTGAAAAGAAATTCCCATAATATATAGTTATAAGCGAATCTCGATCAATATGTTTTTTGAGACTCTCAGTGCGTATATTATAGATGCCAGTCTATTACACAAATTGTCCACCTGATTTACCCAGTTCATAGTTTCATTTACTTGGACACCCAAGAATTTCACTGAAGGTTCACATATTATTCGACTATCATTGAAGGTGATTGAAACTGGGGTCTCCACGGAATTATTTATTTTAAATAGAATGCAATTTGTTTTTTCGTTGTTTAGTTTAAGCTTATTTTCCCCAAAATACTGTCTTGGTCTCTAAATAAGATGTTTGTGTCATCTGCGTAATTTACCACCTGGCTACTGTCTGGATCGGTCACGGTGTTTTTAATATCATTTATGAAAATTATAAAAAGTATTGGTCCAATGATACTCCCCTGCGGTACCCCCACAAACGTTTCCAAGGCGTTCGACCTCACTGTACCTTGTTCATGTTTTAGTTGTACTAGTTGTTTTCTATGGCTCAGATATGATTTTAACCAGTCATATCCTTTACCTCGAATTCCGTATTTGTAGAGTTTTTGAAGAAGGAGATTATGATAAATGCAGTTAAACGCCTTCGAGAGGTCCAAAAAAATACCACAGGAGAGGTCTCGTGCATCCAGTGCTCCCAAGACAGTATTGCTGAAATGGACCAAAGCCGTTTCAACCGATCTATTCCTCAGATACCCATGTTGTTGCTCTGAGAACATGTTAAAATTTTCGAAAAAAGATACTATTCTCCGGGCCATTGCAATTTCAAAAACTTTCGAGAAGCATGTCAGGAGACTTATTGGTCTGAAGTTGCAAACTTCTGTAAAGTTCCCCTTTTTATGTAAGGGTTTAACTATAGCCACTTTAAGTTCATCTGGGAAGACACCCTCTTTGAACGATTTGTTTATTAAAAAAGTCAATACACCTGCAATATCAAAAACACACTCTTTGATTAAAGAAATTGGAATTTCATCTATTCCTGTAGTCTTTTTATTTTTAATATTTTTTATTAAAGAAATAATCTCAATCTCCGTAGCTGGATTCAAAAAAAGTGTATGATTATGGAATTGAATCAATTTTTCAAAATCGTTAGACATTCCTAAGTTTTGTTGTGTTGACAGCAGTTCCAGGGCACAGCTGGAGAAATATTCATTGAAACTGTTTGCCATCTCAGATGGGTTTTCAGATTTAAATATCTGGTCTTTGCTTGGCCCTGTAACTTCTTTCACCACACTCCACATTGTTATTGAAAGGTTGTCTGATTTCTGTATTCTGTTTCTGTAATAATTCTTTTTTGTTTCATCTAGGAGGTTGTTGTATCGTACCTTATACTCATTATATGCATATTATTTATAGTCTGGATTTTGTCTTGAAGGAGTCTGAAGGAGCACTAAGTGTTCTTTCATCTGTGATATTTTTGGTGATTTGAAAATAGAAATATTTGGTTTTTTCTTGGTACTGCCTTGTGGAAAATTTGTGTCAAAGTAATATCTGAAAATATTCATGAAAGTCTTGAAACCCTCATTTACCCCATCCGTGTGGTATACATCTGACCAGTCTTCATTCTGTATTTGATAGCGGAATCTTTTTACAGATTGAGCATCGTGAAACCTCTTTTTTTAGTGATGAATTATTTTGAGCAATCTCGAAGTTACACATGAGTACCTGAGCTGAATGATCCGAGAAACCAGTGTCAATTACTTTCCCTAGTTTTTTTATGATAGAGTTTGTGATTATATTATCAAGACAAGATTGACCATTTCGTGTGATTCGAGTTCGGTCCCTTCAAATGCTGCTAGCACTTACATTCCGCACTATCTGAGGATAGTGTATCAATATTCATATCTCCAGCTATAAAATACGGAACATTTGTTTCATGCAAGGTATCTAAAAGAGATGTGAATTTCTCCAGAAATATTTCCAGATCACTAGATGGTGTTCTGTAAATGCATACAACAATAAATTTAAAATTTTCCTTTTACATTCAGCACTGGAACATTCGAAAATGCCATTTTCCGCCAGATAATCTGTTTCACGAAAGGGGTAACTAATGACATCATTTGATATATAAATAGCAGAACCTCCGTGTTCTTCTGCTCTACAAAACCTGGATGCTATATTCATATTCAGGAATTTGTAGCACTGCAAATTTGATCTGTTTGCCAGTGCTCTGTTATACATACAACGGGACATTTCAGATCTTCTATTACCTTCTGAACCATGTTGAAGCTGTTTCCCAGTGATTGGACATTCTGATGGTATAAAAAATGTTTCATGTTTGTGTTAAGTTCTGGGTTCTTTGAGTGTTTGCTGTTGCATTGATGTTTAGAACTTAGCAAAAATCCCCTCCGCTGTTGAGAACATCAGGGTGTTTCTTGAAGTCGAATCGTTTTATTCCAAATTTGCTGGGCCAAAAACTTGGCTCATACATCGAGTCTTTGTGCTCCAGTGGTGCTGCAATGACGAAACGTTTAAGCCTTCCCTCGTCTGACGGAATCTCTTTGACGATAACTGGTTCATTTTTAAGCGGTTCTTTTTGTTTACTCGATTATCATCGCGTCGTCATTTTCCAAGAACTGTTGATTGCCGCCTGGAGAATTCGAGACACGTCATCGGGGCTTCTCTCGAGGATTCTCGATAGATATGCAAGTATATAAGTAAACGGGACACGCGGCGAAGTAGAGTCAGTTATGTGGAGAGTTGGTTACGAAAGTTTTTATTCGGAGTTAGTTATACGGAAGGTTGTATTCAGAGCTAAGTGGAGCGAGTTTAGTAGAGCTAAGTGGAGAGAGTTTTGTTATTGCTAAGTGCAAGTAGTCGACGTGGATAATTTTTAGTACAGAGAGTTTAGTACCGAGCATTGGAAAGTTATCGGAGCGATTTAAGTGATTGTGCTGTATTGTACTGTGATAGAGAGTTTTAATAAAAGAAGTTTGGTGTTTTAATCGACGAACCCAAGGAATATCGTAACGGTGGTGTCAAAATTAGGATTTTGCAATAAAATATCGTAACAGTGGTGTCGGAAGTGGAATTTTTGCTGGTAATTAAAAACAATTGATTGTGAATATGAGTACGTCATACGATACGATGGAGGACATGAAGCAACGTATCCGAAATATATTTGAGGATTATGAAAAGCGACACCAGTTGGAAAAACAAAAAGAGGAAAAGCGACGACAAGAGGAAAAAGAATTACAACAGAAGCGACGACGGGAGGAAGAAAATCAACGGCTGGAGGAGAAAGAACTAAAAGAAAAGAGACGACAGGAGGAAAAAAATTAGAAGAAAAGCGGTGGCAAGATGAAATGAAAGATCGAGAAAAAGTAAAGAAAGAACGGGAAGAAAGACTCCAGAAAATTCTCGAAGACGAAAAGAAAGAACAAGCTAAAAAGAAAGAACGGGAACTTGAAAAGAAAGAACGAGAAGAAGCACTCCAGAAAATTCTCGATAATGAAAAGAAAGAAAGAAAGAAAGAAATTGAATAAAATGGATGTAATATGCACCATAGACACCGGTGCTGCAGTTTCCTTGGTACGCAGCGACATCCTTCGGCCTGGAAACGTGAAGCCTATTTCATCTAACGTCGTGCTTCGGACAGTCACTGGTGAAAACGCACCTATTCGAGGAGAGGCTGAAATTACGTTGATTATTGGGCGACTCACTATCACAGGTACAGTCTACGTCGCAGATATAGAAGATGAACTCATACTCGTAATGGACTTGATCAGTGACCATGGAATTTCATTCGACAATGAGCAAAAGATTATAAGGTTCGGAGGAGAAGAATTTGTCCTCACAACTCCAACGAAAGGGACGATACCTACCAAACTGCGATTATTGAAAACTGCGAGAATCCCTGCACTATCGAAGGAATTAGCTCGTGTGACAGTGAATAATGACCTTGAATGCAGCGCCCGGCCATCGGATGATTCCACCAACAAGCCCGGGTAAAGACAAAACCAGCTATCCCTGTGAGATCCGCCAGGTGTCGCTTTGGAGGTACAAGTGACATAGGTGAGGTCATTGAACGAAGATGTCTGACAGTGAGTAGTTACAGTCGTGTCGTTCCCTAAATTCTATTCGCAAAGTTGTTCAAGTGTGCCTTTAGTATTAATTTTTGGCTTTTGCATGTGAGTAGAAACCTGAACTCTTTGGATTCCATATCTAAGAAGACGAATCATCAGTCTAGCATCCCGTTTAAGCCGATTTTCTGTTTGGCCACAAACATTTAATCTGAGTTCTGGCATCCACCATTTGTATATAGTTTGTGCGCATGATCTTGCACCTGATAATCGAGCACAATTGATTTTTACGAAGCAACTGCTCAGCTGTGACAGTGGTTTGTGTTAGTTGCTAGCAAGTCAAGGCGAAGTAAATATCGCACGCTTAGTTTTTTTCTCGTTGTCGTTGTTTCTAGTGGAATAAATGGTATTGCGCCCTCGCAGTGGTATTCTAGACGGAGATATAATGGATGATAAGGCGATAAAACAAATAATCTCTAAAGTATCAGAAGCTGTTACCACAAAAGTTTCGGATATGGTTACTTCAAATATTACCAAGAAGCTGGAAGAAAAATTCCACCAATTGGAAGATAGCGTAGCAAAATTCGATTCTATTGCCACGGAGAATAAGAAGAATATTTCTCTGATCGATGAATGGGTCGATGCTTTAGAACAATATAATAAACGGAATAACCTAAGATTTTTTGGTCTCAAAATAAGCGAAAAGGATGATTTGAAAGCAGTCCTGATGAACTTCCTGCTGGTCAAGTTGGGACTCAACCAAATCATAAGTGCAGATATTGAAACCTGTTATAAAATGAATAGTCTCATCTTTGTTAAATTCAAGTCTATAGAACACAAACAGCTTGTGTTCAGTGCTCGATCTAAATGCAAAGGAACTGGGGTTATCATGAGAGAGGACTTGACGAATTTTAGATACAAAGCTATGCGTGCTTGCGAAAAAAATTTGGGAATAAGAATGTCTGGTCTCTAAATGGTACAATTAGATTGAAAGTGGATAATTCAATCACTAAGCCATCTTTTGCTGAATTAAAGGATATCATAATACATAATCAAGATGGTTAATTGTTCGCATAGTGATGCATAAATCTGTTATTGCCGCTCATATGCAATGCTGTACTTTATTATACTTTGATTTGTACTGTTCCACTCTTTTTTCAGCACGATATTCACCACACATTTTGTTCGTTACTTATTTTCTGATTATTATGCGGAAATATACGCCTTTATATTTTTATTATTGTTTGGGGAAGGCAGACTGCTAAATACGTTATTTGTCTTATTCTATCGCTAAATGAAGATTGCGCATTTGAATCTACAGTCAATCTTCACAGGTTTTTATGAGTTTTCGGATTTAGTTTTGGAGAAGGACATTGATATAGTTGCTATAACTGAAAGTTGGTTGAGTTCTGAAGTTAACTCGAATGTATTTGAAATACCGGGATACTATTTATTGAGGAAAGATCGAGGATCAAGAGGAGGAGGGGTAGGTTTCTACATTAAAAATCATATAAAATGCAATGAGATGAACTTAGATATTGCTTTATCAAATCGGGCATGTGAACATTTATGGATCATATTCAAAATAAACCACAGAAAAATAACGATAGGAGTGATGTACAGACCACCAAAAAATAACTCTATTATTGATTTCGTGGAAGACTTAGAAAATATTTTGAGCGACGTGATACCACAATCTGACACCGTATTCTGTTTAGGTGACTTCAACCACGATTTACTTTTACCACAAAATAAAATAAGAGATTTGTTCGACTCATACAATTTCATTGAACTGGTTAAGCTACCAACTAGAGGAAAAGCTCTACTAGACCCAATATTCACTGATAATAAAAATATTTCTCTAAGCGGGGGTGTCGAAAGCGGGAACCTTAAATCTGATCACAGTCTGTCATATTGTCATGTTGACTTAGAGTCTCCTTTCATAGTCAAAAATAAATTTACAACTTTTAGGGATTACTCACACTTCAATTTGAATGTGTTACACGACGAGCTACATAAGTTGCCATGGTATGAATTTCTGAATGAAGCTGAGGTGGATAGAAAAGTTGAAATATTCAATGGATTTTTATTTCAAGTCTTTGATCTTCTGGCCCCTAAACGAACTGTTAGAGTCACAAAGCCACCGTCCCCCTGGTTAACACAAAATTTGAAAAATCTAATGAAAGAACGTGATAACGCTCTCAGAAGATTCAAGTTGTCAAGGTGTGATAATGATTGGAATGATTATAAGCGCTTGCGTAACTATACATTGAATAGGATTAGAACCGAGAAAAGAAATTTTACGGATGCTCTTTGCCGTAGTAACGATAAAAAACGCATTTGGAAGGCTTTGAGAAAGCTCAAAGTCATTCAAAATAATCATAACACTATTCCAGATGATATATCTGACCCAAATGACATTAATGAGTTTTTTGGCCGTATTTGGTCTAGCACATCAGATGATAAGTGTGAGGACGCTATAAAATTTTATGAAAATAAAACCATCGATAACGAGAACGAATCCTTCGATTTCAAAATGGCAACTGTACAGCAAATTCGCGACTTTCTCTTAGAAATAAAATCCACTGCCTATGGAATTGACGATATCTCAATAAACATGATCTCATATTGTAGTCCATTTATAGATCCTTATATCACACATCTCATCAACTATTGTATAGAAAAGAAGACAGTACCTTCATTATGGAAAATATCACTTGGTCGACCTCTGCCAAATATATCTAAACCATCTTCTTTCTCTGACCTAAGAATAATTAGTATCTTACCATGTTTGTCAAAAATTTTAGAGAAGCTCATCTGTGCTCAGATTACTGATTTTGCTAGGGAAACTCATCTCATTCCACAGCCAAACAGGTTTTCAAAAAAACCCAAGCACTGCTGACTCACTTGTGAGGGTAATTGATGATATAGTTACAGGACTAGACAAAAGAGGAAGTACAGCTCTTGTGCTCTTGGATTTTTCGAGGGCGTTCGATACGATCAACCACAAACTACCATTTGCCAAATTGAAATCCTTTGGATTTTCTAATGATGCTCTACTGCTCATACAATCATATTTCACAAATCGGAAACAAAAGATTTCGTCTAACGGCAAGCAGTCTGGCTACGTTAATATTACCACTGGGGTACCTCAAGGGAGTATCCTTGGCCCGTTATTTTTTATATTGTATACCGCCGACATACTCAAATCTATAAGGAATTGCACTGTTTGTGCGTACGCGGATGACACACAGATAGCTGTTAAATTCAACTTGAACAGTCTGCAAGAAGCGCTAATGCTTCTTGAGAATGATCTCGATACTTTAGTTTCCGGAAGTACATTGCACAACTTACAACTCAACCCAGATAAATCAAAAATACTAATTTTTTCCCCTCGAAACCAATACGATTACATCAGAAATAATTTTCATGTTTTCATAAATGGAACGGAAATAAGTATCGAACGCTCAGCGAAAAATTTGGGTTTAATTATAGAAGATGATCTGAGTTTCAAAACTCACATTTCTAATTCACTAAAGAAAACGTTTACTACTTTGAAATTATTATATTCGAACAGAGATATCCTGAACTTTGAGATACGTAGACAGTTAGCTGACACCCTAGTTCTTTCACAGTTCACATATTGTGATTTTCTTTATGGTCCCTTCCTTGATACCAATTTCAAAAACAAAATACAAAAGGTACAAAATTACTGTATTCGGTTTATCTTTGGACTACGAAAGTTTGACCATGTAAGCCATAAATTGAAAGAGCTCAATTGGTTGAATATGGACCAACGTAGAACGTTACATCTGGCCACATATCTATTCAAAGTTATGATGGAAGGTCCAGAGGACATAAAAAATAAACTTGTTCCAAGGTCACAGATTCATTCGGTTAACGTCAGAAATCCATACCACATAACTATGCCACAGCACTCCACTGCTCTCTTCCAAAAAGGGTTCTTATATAATTCAATAAACCTGTTTAACTCTTTATCAATAGAAATCAAAAACTATAGTAAATATACTTCCAAATCTTGGTTCAAACAGAAACTTTTCAGCGATAACTAGGTCCTTCTCCACTTAGTCTCTGCTATAGAGGATTTTTGGTATTTTCGAATGCGACATTCTAATTATTGTAATAATAAATAATTATGTTATATTCTTGCACTACTCTTTTGTACATATGTGGATCGTTTTGGAGTTCGGTGTAAGAGTAGTTTAAGCTAAACCTCGCTCCATAACGACCGAAATGAAAATGTATGCTGTTTTTTTCTTACCTATCATTATTAAATAAAGACGATTATTATTATTATTATTATTATTATATCCGAGATGAAAACAACTGGAAGGGCTAACTTGGTCAAACAGAAAGTCAACATTGGCCAAGTCCAATCGATTCAAAAACCACCAAGAAGCGTTCCATTCAGTAAACAACAAAAGATGCCAGAGCGTATTGACTGAAGGAAGGCGCGGTACTATCGGAAGACAAATACTGGCAGATTTCAAGATGGAGATCTGGTGTGGCTGTACAACCCTCGTCGCAGGATAAATGATTTGGTGTACAGGGTTCAACGTAGGCCTAGAACAAAAATGAAAGTCGCTCACCTAGAGAGGCTAAAATGTTACAATGGGAATGAAGAGATATTGTTTGATCGGGACGATCAAAATTGAGAGGGGGGTAATGTTACAAATCTCCTAGCGTTCTCATAGCGCCGGCCCTGGCTAGATCGTAAACGCAGATGAGGGATCGCGTCGTCATTTTCCAAGAACTGTTGATTGCCGCCTGGAGAATTCGAGACACGTCATCGGGGCTTCTCTCGAGGATTCTCGATAGATATGCAAGTATGTAAGCAAACGGGACATCGCGGCGGAGTAGAGTCAGTTATTTGGAGAGTTGGTTACGAAAGTTTTTATTCGGAGTTAGTTATACGGAAGGTTGTATTCAGAGCTAAGTGGAGCGAGTTTAGTAGAGCTAAGTGGAGAGAGTTTTGTTATTGCTAAGTGCAAGTAGTCGACGTGGAGAATTTTTAGTACAGAGAGTTTAGTACCGAGCATTGGAAAGTTATCGGAGCGATTTAAGTGATTGTGCTGTATTGTACTGTGATAGAGAGTTTTAATAAAAGAAGTTTAGTGTTGTTTGGTGTTTTAGTCGACGAACCCAGGGTTATATCGTAACAATATCATCATTTTCATATTTTCCACGTACAAAAAAATAACGAACGTCGATGTGCTATATATACGTCTGTGAAACTCTGGATTTCGTATTAGCACTTTAGTCCAGTCATTTGAGGGAGTTCACCTACAAAAGTTGAGATACTCAGGTGTAAATTTGTATAAACTATTCTCAAAAATCACATATTATTCGATGGCCGCAACTTCAAAAAGTGGGGGTCAAAAGTCAACTTTTGTTTCAAACGTTTTTTTATAAGTTGAATCATTTTTGAGATAGAGGGCAGCGCGAGCACAGATTAAATATTATTTGAAATCGACTGGTAGTCCCGATCGAAATCAGCTGATTTGAGGTTTATAATCCATCGAATCATAATGTGAATTTTGAGAATAGTTTTGTGATGTCAAAATACAAGTTTATACGAATTTACAGCTGAGTATCTCAATTTTCCGAAATACTGGCCTAAATCTACCTCAAATGACCGGACTGGTCGATGTGTATCGGAATAAGACAGCATACTTCTTCTATATCTTGAAGTAACCTTTGTATACAGATAGCTTCTTTACTGGCTTCTGGCACAGCGACATATTCTGCTTCAGTTGAGGACAAACTCACACGTGCTGTCTTCTGCTTGCTCAACTCAGAGCTCTTACAGATTTCGAAAATATATCCAGTAGTGGATTTTCTAATATTCAAGTCACTGGCGAAATCGGAATCTGAATATTCGATCATTTGATTGTCACTTGAACTGTCATATTTGATTCCATAATTGTCAGTTCCTTTTGAATACTTGAATATGCGTTTCACCGCATTCCAATGAGCTTGTGTGTGCTATGATTAAAATCTGCTCACTACTCCCACTGCAGAAATAATATCAGGACGAGTAGCAATGGCGGCAAACATTAAAGGCCCAACATCCGCTTGATATGGTACATCACCATCACGTAAGATCGATTCTCCGCTGGAGGAAAGATTTGTGTTTGGATCCGCTGGAGTTCTTGATGAATTCGCATCTTCAAATCCAAACTTTTCCATTATTCTTCTGATGTAGGAGGATTGATGTATAATAATACTTCCATCTGTGTGATGAAGAACTTTCAATCCAACGAAGTAACCAGCTTTACTAATGGTTATTTCGAAAGTTGACTCAATTTCTCTCAAAATTCTTTCAATGATGTTTTTGCTTTTGGAAAGGATCAATCCATCGTCCATAAAAATAATCATTAGGACTCTTGTACCTTCTGAATTTGTTTGGTACACACATTTATCATCACTCCAGCAAAAACCAAAATTTCAAAGAAAAGTGTCGAATTTTCGATTCCAACACCGAGGTGCCTGCTTCAACCCATAAAGCTACTTCATTGATTCCACTCGGTATTTGCATATATATTTCTTCTATCAGATCACCATTCAGGAAAGCTGTCTTGACGTCGAATTGCATAATGTCACATTTATGTTTGACAGCAATGGCTAAAAAGATACGGACCGAATCATACCTTGTAGTGGGTGAGAAAATTTCATTGTAGTCGATTCCATGCTTTTGGGCCAAACCTTTTGCACATAATCTTGCCTTGTTATGAGATAGGGTTCCATCAGGGTGTCATTTTACTTTGAAGACCCATTTTGAACATATCGCTGTTCTATTAGGTGGTAGTTGAGTTAACTCCCATGTGCCATTCTTTTCTAGAGCATCAAGTTCTTCTTTGATGGCATTTTTCCAGAAATATGATTCGTTACTTTGCATGGTTTCTTCATGTGTACTCGGTACATCTTTTTCTACATAATTCAGCTCGAAATCTTTCATTTCTCACTGGACGGTGAGCTGAAGATTCTGGTTCAACCACTTCAGAACCGACATTTTTTCAGAAATATGATTCGTTACTTTGCATGGTTTCTTCATGTGTACTCGGTACATCTTTTTCTACATAATTCAGCTCGAAATCTTCTATTTCTCACTGGACGGTGAGCTGTAGATTCTGGTTCAACCACTTCAGAACCTTGATTTCCGTTTTCACAAACCTCTGGCCAATGTTTTACATCGTCATCGTTTTCCATGGAAATTGGAACAATTTTTTCTTGGTTCAAAAAATCTTTTGACATTTTCATTGAAAATAACATTCCGAGACACCGTTATTTTTTTGGATACAGGCTCAAAAAGCCCGTAGTTTGTAGAATTCCCTTCATATCCAACAAATATTAGTTTTCTACTTCTCGGATACAATTTTGAACGTTTGACGTCAGGAACATGGACAAGTGTTTCACTTCCAAATATTTTTGCATGGGATAAACTCGGTTTCTTTTCTGTCCACAGTTCGTAAGGAGTGGAATTAATGGCTCGAGTAGTTGGAGTTCGGTTTGGAGTATAAAAGCGTTCAGCCCAAAGATATTTCGGAACTCGGCTCCCGTGCAACATTGATCAAGCACTTTCCACGGTTGTTCTGGTGTCACGTTCTACTCTTCCATTTTGCTGTGGCGTATATGGAGCAGTTTTTTCCATTTCAATTCCTTGATGACAAACGTAATTTTGAATGTCTTTGTTACAGTATTAAGTACCGTTGTCAACTAAGTGTTTTCAAAGGGTGGCCAAATGTATTCATCGATAGATTGTAGAACGTTGTGAAGATTTCAAGTACATCGGTTTTATGTTTGATGAAATACACCACTCTATAACCGGAAAATTCGTCTTTGAAGGATACAAAACATTTTTATCCTTGTACAGTCCACATAAATCACTATGGATGAGTTCACCTGGTTTCATTTTTCTGTCAGAGCACTTTTCGAAAGGATATATTTTTGGTGCTTTTCATATGCACAACATCCACAGAAAAAATCTTTTATGGCACCATATATAACGCGTTCAACTAATTCTTTCGAAACTAAATCTTTCTAAGATGCTATATTTATGTGTGCCAAATGCTCGTGCTATATTCTAAGACTTTCTTCTCCGGTATAATTGACCTGATTTACTACAGTACGGAACAGCATTCGATATAAGTTGTTGGGCTCTCGAATTGCATAGGCAACTAGTTCATTTTCGAGATGTTCTTCAGTTTCATTCTCCTGTTTTGATATCCTCATCCCTTTAGCTGCTATAACTCATTCAGAAAACAAACGTTTTTTTAGGTCTGGTATGAATGACATCATTAATGGTGGATTTGTGCCATTGTCCGCTAATCAGCTTCCGGATCTTAACTGTGCCTTTTCCTGTCACAATTAGTCTTTGTTGCCGAGTACAACTGGGTTAGCGTTGTCTATGCTTCTATTGTCTTCTTTTCTGACCTTCTACAATAATATGCAAAATGATCCTTCTTCCGGCAGGAATACAAAAAGAGTTTACTTTTGAATATTTGCTTTTGTCTGAAATATTTATCTCGTTTACTGTTAATGTAGAAAGAGCAGTTTCAACTTCCTCGAATGATGTTAGGTTTGCCTCTTCATCAAGAAGTTGGAAAGTTAAATTAGCTATGGTGTGTTTCTTTTCATCAAGGGATTACCATGCTTGCCGGACATTGCGAAACTTTTGAGGTGAAGTACTCAACATTTTCGTCATCACCACTGCATCATTGGGTGTTTCACCAGAGTCTCTCACTTCTCTTGCAAGATTTTCGACAAAATGAGAAATTAAATAGGTTTGGACATGGAAATCTTGATCATATTCTGATTTTATGTTTCAAAAGGCTGATGCAATTAACAATGTAAAAAAAAGACTTTTTACTTTTTGTTTAAGAGTGTGGTCATTTTGGGTATTTTTTTCAATGTCGTAGGTCAATCGTATTTCGGAAATCATTTCAATGCCTAAACTTTTATTTCATACATAAACTTAATCGTTCAGGGCCTTGATTCTTGAAAACGATGGAGTAGAGCAAATGAGAGAAAGTAGGCGTGTCGTCAACGGTCTTCTCACGAAAACCGTATTCTTGAACGAAATGACAGTAGAACAGCACTCCCTGGGGAGAAATTATTACATCTCTTAGGATTTGTGATAGAACAAGGCAAGGAACACTTATTCTAAGGTTATGTTTTCCTTGATGTTTCGAGTGAGTGGTCAAGATTATATTTACAATATATTTCCTTACTCATCTATGTTCTTTACTTGTATGAAGTAATTTTTACTTGGTTACATATTTTCTTGTCTTATATGAGCCACAACTGAACATTTTTAAATTCTGAAGAGAATTTTTGGTTTCGGGTAACCGATCATGTGATAATAATTCATTAATTATTTAATCTATTTGTCACTAACAACCACAAACAAAATGAATAGAATATTGCATGTCATTTTTGAATAACATCGGAAAAGTAATTTTATTGTATCTTCGATATATATATATACCCAAATAGCACAAGTACGTCCAGTGGACGTACTGCATATGTACGGTGAGGATGTATTGTACGTATTTAGGACGTACTTTTGTCTCCGACAGACGTACATAAGACGTCCCTGCGACTTACCGTTTCCGCATAGTCGGTAATCCCAGGTACGTACTTTTCTAGTCCACACAGGACCTAAAATGTACAGAAAGGGGATCTGTTTGGGACATTCCGAAAACGTACATTTTCCATTCTGTATGCGCTATCCCAAGTAGAACAAACATATTTGACCAATATTGGTTCAATATTACGGGAATATTAACCTTATATTGTAGATGATATCAATAGTGGCCACAAAAAAAATGTGAACACTCGGCGATATTAGATCAATATTCGAAAACAACGTAATGATATATCATTTTGTATCACTTAATGAATCTAAGTTTTCATATTCGGGATTATTCATTTCTTTTTTACCAAATAGTCAAGTTGGAAATTTTACTCATTCAAGTGTACTAACCATCTAACCGAATACTTACTTGGAAAAAGACCTGGCTGCTGCGGGGCTTGAACTCTCGACCTTTTCTATGGAGATATCATTGTCGACCACTGTTACGCTCTACGGTACGGAGATACTTGTTTTTAAGAAGGAGTTGGGTGCTATAGATGTGATGACTTCAAGTTAGTTTTGTTCGAGATAATATTAAAATTTTAGAAAGTTCAGTAACAATGAAAATATATTCGAAAAAAGACTAAAGGATCACTGTCTCATGTGATGGCGGTTTTGGAATATCAAACTTGCTGTGCAAAAAATTCTGTATGTAATTTTCTGGTATTTAAATTCACCACATGTCGATGTTTCAATTTTTTCAATTTTTTTTTAGAAATAATTCATTATGAATATTGCATTACCAATATTGATATATGTTCGAATACACTAAGTGATCACTCTCAAAATCCCAATACCCCTGGAACCGAAAGGGACCCAATACGTACGTACTCGGGAGGTCCAAACAGTATGTACATACTAACAGAAATGTAGAAAATGAAAGGAACCCAATCCGTACGTACTTGGGAGGTCCAAACAGTATGTACAAAAAAGTACGTCAACGAGACGTCCAGATAGTATGTACATACGATTTCCAAAAATGTACGTCATTACTATGTCCCGCAAACGTTTCGAAAGATACGTATCTGAAAGGGACTCAATATGTACGCACCTGGAAGGTCCAAATAGTACGAACATAGTTCTTCCAAACATGTACGTAAATGATACGTCTGAGCAGTACGTACATGGGATTCACAAAAAAACACGTCATTGGTATGTCCCTAATTCATTCCGAAAAGTACGTACCTGAAGAGGAGTTAATGTAAACGTATCAGGGACACTCAATAAAGTACGTACATAGTACTTCCAAGCATGTACGTTTTTATTACATTCCGATTGGAACGGGACCAAGTATGTACCTACATGGGACGTCTAACCAGTACATACATGGTACATCCGGTAATGTACGTTCTTCGAATGTCTCCTATACGTCCCGGGACGTATCGACGTAACTGGGACATAAATGGTTCGTCTTCAGGACGTCGTGTGCTATTTGGGTATATATATATATATATTTATATACATATATATATATATATATATATATATATATATATATATATATTTTCCAAAGCGAGATCCCCCAAAATCTATTTATAGAATACCTATTCATCTATATATATTTTAAATGATCATATCCTCGCCGGGCCACCGTGCTGGGTAATCGCACGTTAAAAGGTAAGGCCTCGTTGATCCATTGCTCGCACAAGTTTCGACTTTTGAGGGTTGACGTTCGTCAGCTGGTTAACGGAACGAACAATTTTAGAACAACAATATACATTTCATGAAGTTGATTAATTTCTGATCATTGCCAACAAATAACAATTTTCAAATATTTTGCAGTTTGTTCATTATGAAAAATTAATCCTGATTCTGTCCAGGCTAATAAAATTCATTTCATATTCGTCAATATTCAATAAAAATACATTTCATTCGGTGAACTATCAATCATCCAAATTAGAAAATTTTGAAAACATTAAACTAAACTAGAAAGTAATGTACAAACAATAAACCCAACTAGGAAATTTCGTGAAAATTAAAAACTGAATTGGAACACAGTGAAAGCAGTAGGATAAACTCTAAAAATCTATGCATAAATTTTTGTTTATTGTTAACGGGGAGCAATTATTTCATAGCATAATTCACTTTAAATTCTTCAAAAAAGACTACAATGGAACCACATAATAAGAATAAAAAGAAAAAAACTTTTACTGTGATCGACTATGGAGTTTTTGAACTTAGTTCCTATTCTTCTGTCAAAAATAGTTGTTTATGATTGGTTAGAACCTTTGGCAACATTACTCGTCGAAAACACTCAAACCTCCCTAACGTTCAAGAATACCGACTCCTCGTTTTGAAACGAGGGAGTAGACAAAAGTCGGGGATCGCTCCCTGGGGAAGTTTCTATTCTATCGCCGTCGCGAATCCGGGTCCAGTTTCGAACATATAAAACGCACCAGATAAAAACAAATCTAAAGTTTAAATCACAAAAGCTATGGTCAGTGTAGAACAGATCTGTTCAGAACATTGAAAATCTTGCTCTATTAGAAAAATTCGTAATCTGTGATGGGAGACTTGAGGCATTTTGTTCGAACAATTTTTTTCATTCTAGAACAGCCATGTCAAACAAGCGCCTCACGGGCTGCATGCGACCCACTGAGTATTCCCCTGCGGCCCGGAATCAGTCGAAAGAGTCTTCAGATTAGGAAATAGTAATACTGCTAACCGGCCAGCGGTTATAAAATTCACGAAAACCAAATACAGAGATTCAATAATGAAAAAAGCAGTTCATTTCAAAAACTCAGGTTGTGCTGTTTCACCATACTACACAAAAACAGAAGTGCAACAACGTGCAGGATTCAAACATTTTTTAAAGCAAGCGAAGGAAGTTGGAAATAAAGTGCAAATTAAACACAATAAACTCTATGTGGACAAAAAAGCGTACACAATGGATGAATGTGAACTATATTCCGGATCCAATAATCAGGCGAAAGATGACAAGGAATCGGATTCTAAGATTGGTCCAAACAAGCAAGACAGCATCCAACAATCTGGGCAAAATACATTCCGTTCTTTGAGAAGTCAGAAAAGTAAATATCTAGAGCAAGCAGAGGATACCTTCACCATAATGCACAAAAATATGCAATGTATTAAAAATAAAACAGACTACATTAACGCTTTCTTAGAGGATTATAATCGTAATCAACGAGATATTGATGTATTGTGTATTACTGAAAGCTGGACAAATGAAATATCTAGTTTAAAAGTGAAAAATTCAAAGTTGGTTTCAAATTACTGTAGAACAATAGGAACTCACGGTGGAGTTATGATATATAGCCGAACAAATTTGGATTATTTGAAGTCGATAACTTGAAAGTAGGAAATATTGAAAAAGAATTTGAATATTGTACAGCGAATAGTAAATAAAAAAAACATAGTTATTTGTACCTACAGGTTTTCTCAATTCCCTGTATGAATTTCTTTTCGATTTAACTCAAACATTTAAAGGCTACAACATTATTCTATGTGAGGATCTGAACATTCGTTTAGAACAGCAAAACAACGTTAATGGCAATCTTATAACCTTACTAAACATGTTTAACATGTAACTCACCATAAATACTCACACTAGAATTACCCAATGCAGTGCATCAATTTTAGATAACGTAATAACAGATATTGATTCAAAATATATTTCAAACATTGAAAATTAATATTATGGATTCGGAGATCATAATGAACACATAGTATCCTTCAGTCTACACTCTGGTCAACATCAACGGTCCGTTTATGAAATAAAAAGAATAATAAAAAAATGTCAAAAATTTCAAAACATTGCTTGAAAGCGGGATCGCTAATAACGGATACGCACTTGCACGCTGATCTCAAAGTTATATCCGTCGATAACTTCACGTCACGAATAGGCAGCTTAATAAAAGGCAAAAAAATGTCAAATATCTGGCAAAAGAAATAAATGTTTGTGTTGATTTTTAATGAATGAGAAATTAGTAATTATATTTGTCCTATGATAGTACTTTTTTCATTAGGATTTTCAAGCTCAAGTGGTGGGTCAAGCTTTTGACCCACCACTGACTTTGAGTTTGACATGTGTGTTCTAGAATGACGGAGGGTTGATGTTCGTCGGTTGGTTGACGGAAAAATATTTAATAATATACCTTTACTCTGAATTGATAGAATGAGAAATTAATCTGTTCGCAAAGTTACCATTTCTCAATCTCACTGCAGTGATGTGTGTATGAGAAACGAATATTTCTCTGGGGAACTGAATCCATTTCAATGGATAGCTGGATATTTCCCTGAAGTTACTGAATTTATTGCGATAGATAGCTTGAATATTACACCTCGTCTATCATTTTTAAAATTATTCCGTCGTCGGATCAAAATATTCTCAGAATCGCAGTTAAAGTTGTATACCCATTAATAACATTAACTCCATATATAATTCAAAGTTGTTCAGAAAGTTTTAGGGTATTCATCAAATTCCTACACTGAATGAAAAATATTTTCAACATAAATATCTAACGACTTTGATTTCAAACATCACATGGAATTTGACCTTGAGCGTTCATTGCACGGTCTCGATGTATAGATATTTTATTTGAATTCACTCGTTTGATGATTGACTGATGATGACACGTGACCTTGAATTGTTTGATATGTAAGGAAGTGTTCCAGCTCTGAACTCGAACATTACATTGACAAAATTACTTCGATGGTGATTTCGCGTGCTACTTTTATTAAAGACGGTCCTTTTTACCTGAAGATGAGCCTGGCGGTGTGGTTGAGAGAACGTTCATTCGAGGGCAAAGCCGTTTGGCTCGACCTCGCCAACACTCAAGAGCATTCAAGCTGCACACGCTGGAGGTTACACATACACACATACATTAAAGACCATTCAAGGTAACTCGTCAAAAAGGTTATTGAAGGTCAAAAAATATTAATTGAAACTAGCAAAATATAAAAATTACCGATATTTTATAAAGACCACTGCAAACGTTCTCGAAGTCATTCGAGGGCAATGCCGTTCAAAGCTGCACACCCTAGAGGACATTCAGGGTAACCCGTCATCAATGTAATTGAATTTCAAAAAATATTAAAAGTGGCGATATTTTGTCGGGGCCATCCTAAAGGCTCTCAAAGTATTTTAATGTCATTCAAGGACAGTACCGTTCAAGCTCGACCCCGCCAACACTCAAGGGTATTCAAGGTCAATGTTCCATATGCTAGTGGTACACACACCTAAGGTCATTCAAGGTGATTCATAGTCAAGGTTATTCAAGGTCAGAAGTGGTGGGAGGAGGTTTAGTTCCGTCTTAATCCCTCTACTTGAGTAAGCCAATTTTTCCTGATAATTATTTTTGCAAAACCCTTTTAAGAATGACTTTGCTGATGCCAGGAAATTATTTCAGTTATGAGCATTGAGCATCACCAACGGCCTCCAAGCAGTTGTAATATAGTATAGATTACACTTTAGTTCATTCCAATCCAAGTTTGATGTAAACAAAATCACGTGCACGTAATTTGTTACCAGGGCCGCACTGAGAAAAAAATATTATTGTTTGATGTATTTCAATGAGAAATTTCAGAAATATAAAGGAACAACAACACTTCACTGACATACCTACTTCCAAAGTGTTCAAATAAAACACAATATCCAAACTACAATGTGTAACACAATTATTCGCACTGAATCTGAGTACGCACATGAATCAAAACAGTACCAGTTTATGGTAGTTTGGCCAATACCATGGCAGATTCCAGCGGGCCACGAGGTGTTCACGCTCTGATCATTGTTTACATGCTCTGAATCCTATATTGGGATTCATTTCAGAATCGAGGAAACAAATTCGTCAGATAGTCTTCTGATTAGGCCAACTCTTTCTGTAATGAATCAATGAAAACTGTCACCACTCGTTTAACAAAGGATAGGTTATTTTTGGACAGTTTTCAGGTCACAAAATATTCAGTTGAGATAATTGAGCTAATCCGATTTGACATACAGCTTATTTGAAATTGAAACTGGTCATCTTGGTTCGAAAGATCCATTCGATCTGCAAGAAAGAGATGTAATTAGTAAATACGTTAAGACCATCACCAAAATTTGAACAGACTTATAAATCCGTGAAACAAAACCTAGACAAATAGAAAGTGAATCAACTTGACAAACTTGTTCTCAGAAAATGGTCAGCTCTATCTTAAAGAACAAACGAGAGATAAATTGGCAAATAGATACACCAAAATACAAGTCATAGCTCAAAACAATAATAAAATCAAAACTGTTCAAACGAAATACTCCAAACATGGAATTAAAAAACGACAAGTGAAAAAAAAAATAACGCCCTTTTTTTGCAGTATGAAACTTCTACTTCTCTCATTCCTCTTACACATATCACTCAATACCTTATCTATTCAAAAACTAACAAACCCCCTCATTCCTATAGAATTGCAGCAATCAAGAATAATTTTGGGTATTTTTTTCAATGTCGTAGGTCAATCGTATTTCGGAAATCATTTCAATGCCTAAACTTTTATTTCATACATAAACTTAATCGTTCAGGGCCTTGATTCTTGAAAACGATGGAGTAGAGCAAATGAGAGAAAGTAGGCGTGTCGTCAACGGTCTTCTCACGAAAACCGTATTCTTGAACGAAATGACAGTAGAACAGCACTCCCTGGGGAGAAATTATTACATCTCTTAGGATTTGTGATAGAACAAGGCAAGGAACACTTATTCTAAGGTTATGTTTTCCTTGATGTTTCGAGTGAGTGGTCAAGATTATATTTACAATATATTTCCTTACTCATCTATGTTCTTTACTTGTATGAAGTAATTTTTACTTGGTTACATATTTTCTTGTCTTATATGAGCCACAACTGAACATTTTTAAATTCTGAAGAGAATTTTTGGTTTCGGGTAACCGATCATGTGATAATAATTCATTAATTATTTAATCTATTTGTCACTAACAACCACAAACAAAATGAATAGAATATTGCATGTCATTTTTGAATAACATCGGAAAAGTAATTTTATTGTATCTTCGATATATATATATATATATATATATATATATATATATATATATATATATATATATATATATATACATATATATATATATATATATATATATATATATATATATATATATATATATATATATATATATATATATATATATATTTTCCAAAGCGAGATCCCCCAAAATCTATTTATAGAATACCTATTCATCTATATATATTTTAAATGATCATATCCTCGCCGGGCCACCGTGCTGGGTAATCGCACGTTAAAAGGTAAGGCCTCGTTGATCCATTGCTCGCACAAGTTTCGACTTTTGAGGGTTGACGTTCGTCAGCTGGTTAACGGAACGAACAATTTTAGAACAACAATATACATTTCATGAAGTTGATTAATTTCTGATCATTGCCAACAAATAACAATTTTCAAATATTTTGCAGTTTGTTCATTATGAAAAATTAATCCTGATTCTGTCCAGGCTAATAAAATTCATTTCATATTCGTCAATATTCAATAAAAATACATTTCATTCGGTGAACTATCAATCATCCAAATTAGAAAATTTTGAAAACATTAAACTAAACTAGAAAGTAATGTACAAACAATAAACCCAACTAGGAAATTTCGTGAAAATTAAAAACTGAATTGGAACACAGTGAAAGCAGTAGGATAAACTCTAAAAATCTATGCATAAATTTTTGTTTATTGTTAACGGGGAGCAATTATTTCATAGCATAATTCACTTTAAATTCTTCAAAAAAGACTACAATGGAACCACATAATAAGAATAAAAAGAAAAAAACTTTTACTGTGATCGACTATGGAGTTTTTGAACTTAGTTCCTATTCTTCTGTCAAAAATAGTTGTTTATGATTGGTTAGAACCTTTGGCAACATTACTCGTCGAAAACACTCAAACCTCCCTAACGTTCAAGATGCACGTAATTTGTTACCAGGGCCGCACTGAGAAAAAAATATTATTGTTTGATGTATTTCAATGAGAAATTTCAGAAATATAAAGGAACAACAACACTTCACTGACATACCTACTTCCAAAGTGTTCAAATAAAACACAATATCCAAACTACAATGTGTAACACAATTATTCGCACTGAATCTGAGTACGCACATGAATCAAAACAGTACCAGTTTATGGTAGTTTGGCCAATACCATGGCAGATTCCAGCGGGCCACGAGGTGTTCACGCTCTGATCATTGTTTACATGCTCTGAATCCTATATTGGGATTCATTTCAGAATCGAGGAAACAAATTCGTCAGATAGTCTTCTGATTAGGCCAACTCTTTCTGTAATGAATCAATGAAAACTGTCACCACTCGTTTAACAAAGGATAGGTTATTTTTGGACAGTTTTCAGGTCACAAAATATTCAGTTGAGATAATTGAGCTAATCCGATTTGACATACAGCTTATTTGAAATTGAAACAAAACCTAGACAAATAGAAAGTGAATCAACTTGACAAACTTGTTCTCAGAAAATGGTCAGCTCTATCTTAAAGAACAAACGAAAGATAAATTGGCAAATAGATACACCAAAATACAAGTCATAGCTCAAAACAATAATAAAATCAAAACTGTTCAAACGAAATACTCCAAACATGGAATTAAAAAACGACAAGTGAAAAAAAAAAATAACGCCCTTTTTTTGCAGTATGAAACTTCTACTTCTCTCATTCCTCTTACACATATCACTCAATACCTTATCTATTCAAAAACTAACAAACCCCCTCATTCCTATAGAATTGCAGCAATCAAGAATAATTCCCTCTAAACACACCTTCGTTAGTTTTCTCAACATAACTGAACTGATTCATATTCACAACACCTTTGATGCCCAAATTCAATCAATTGATGAATCCTGCTCTCTTGGTATACTCATTCAACAAGCCAAAACAATACATTCACATTCAGAGATTTTACTGAAAATAATTGTTCCTCATAAAATTTATAAAAGGGGATTGTTTAATTTCATTGGTACAGCGAGAAAATGGTTATTTGGTACTTTGGATGATAATGATGGCGAAAAAATTAATTCTATACTGTCTCATATTCAGAATGATCACCATTTGATAGAATCTAAGATTAATGAACATACTATAATGATGCAACAATTAATGTCTTTAACAAATCGAACCCTTTTTTCAATAAAAGACAACCTGCGAACACTCTCTTTATAGCCTTGGAACAGAATTCGGAAGAACAAACATACCATAATTTGATGTCAATATTGATGAATTCACTCACTTCCTTCCATCTTCAGTTAAACCAAATCGTGAATGCCATTACTTTTGCATATATGAATAAAGTCCATTCCACATTTCTCTCACTTGACAACTTGTATATGTTGATTGACACTGTTAACACTTTATATTCTTCAGATCAATTACCTCAATTTCAAAATCAACATAGTTATTATGCGTTTTTAGGAATTCAATTGATCTTTTTAGATGAGAAAATTGTATTTTTGCTACATTTCCCAATCCTAAAACCATACCTATTTTATATTTCCAATTCCTATCCAAAATCAAATAATTATACCCGATAAACCTTACCTACTCCTAAATGAGAAAAATGAACTGAATCAATTTCTGGATTTACCATGTGATCTCCTGGAGAATGTCTACTTTTGTCCAGACAACCTACAACAGGGAAGCAGCTACATCCAGAACATAATATCCAACAATCAGGCATCAAACTGCACTCTATACCCAGTTGTCATGGAAGCAGCACTCACACATCAAGTCACGCCTGACATCGTTCTAGTCACAACACCTACAACTATACCTGTCACCGAGCATTGTTCTATTGTGCGCATCATTCCCTACAACCTGGAAGTTATATAATAACGTTGTCTGACCAGTGTTCTCTTCAAATTCAAGACGAAATGTTCCACCACGAAGAAGAAACACTCCAATTTTTTTACCTTACTTCAACTTCCTTTTTTGAATCTTTCATCGATTCTCAAACATACTGCACCTATTCAGCTGAAAAGCTTACATTTGAATGAGATATCCCATCTAACAGCCACTATTCATTCCCAAAAAAAATTTCGCCTACCTCTCTATCCTGTTTTGGATGATACCTTTCCACTTTGGGCTATCATCCTCATTTGCATCTCAGTATGCATTATCATAATAGCCGGCGTAGTATCTCTGCTATCCTTACCATCTGTCTCCACAACGAGGGATCATCTTAGAAGCTGCCGCACCTAGCCACCCAAACCATCCCTATGAACGCTACTCGTCATCCTGACGCCGGACCATATATTTCCACCGGACCACATAGCTGAGCCGTGCCTGGAATGTCTACCGGATGAATAACGCTGACGGTGTTCCTACCGGGAGCACATAGCCAAGCCGTGCCTGGAATACCTACCAGAAGAATAACGCTGAAGCACTTCCTGCCGATGGACCCACTTCGAGTAGAATTATCTTTTCTCGCCGGACTTTATCATAAACGATCATGTTGCTGAATATACAATTTGAGACTCCTATAAATACTCGCGTAGAATGATATTAATTATTAATTGGTGCGTAACTTCTCTTGATTGTTGTTACTACAAGCTCTTGAAATAAAGGTCATTATTCGAACAACAAATCGAAGTGGATATTTTATTTCTTGTGACTTGGTAATTCAACGGTCTCCAGAGGTTTTCTCATCGTTAATCACACGTTTGAATCTCCGGACCAACGACTGCGAGATTCAAAACGTAACTGGTAATAAATAGAACATATGTATTTTGAGCCTGTATTCTTACAAAATCATTCTTTCAGACACAATTTCAAACCTACCGAAAATTTTATCGCCGGCATCCTGCTCAAATAAAACTCATTTTGGATGGTTCTCTTTTATTTTGGAAATTCGACCAGCTTAACCCACAAACCCAGAAGTCGTTTCGCTTCAATATCTAGAGAAATCAGGAATAATAAATGATCAACAATACGGATTTCGCCATCACAGATCAGCCAGTGACTTATTGGCTTATGTTTCTCATATTTAGCAGCAAGCAAATCGAAAAACTCGGAGAAACGATAGCTATTGCACTCGATATTTCGAAAGCGTTTGATCGAGTTTTCTGTTAAAGAGTTGCTTATCTGATAGGTCTCTGTATGTGGTTGTTGATGGAGTGTCATCTGATATTCTCCAAATAAATGCAGGTTCAGTTTTGGCGCCCACTTTGTTTCTGATTTATATCGATGAACTGCTCGAGAAAACAACTTGTTCAATACATAGTTTTGCGGACAACAGTACTCTTCATACTAGTTTCTCTTCCAGAGTCCCCATACCAGCTCGAGAAAAAAAAATTCAAAGAAACATTCACGTCAATAAAATTAACGATGGCTTGGTAAAAATAATAGGATGAGGTAACATGAACTTAGTGGAATTTATTGCTAGGAATAACCAGGAAAGCAGAGGCCAGATTCTATTTCACGAATTCGATTGTCGAGTAGCTCAGACTGTGACTGTACCAGCGCTGTACTAAGAATATATTCATATTCTATACATTTCGATAATCGAATTCGTGAAACAGAATCTGGCCTCAGATCTATCATCATCTAGTATTCAGATGTCAGGAGTAACTATCCCTACTAAGTCAAGTATCTCGATGTTAGATCAGTAATAATCTCTCATGGGAAAACTATGTGAGATTGATAGCTAAAGATGCTTCCCAGAAACTTGTGTTACTATTTCGTGCGAAGAAATACTTCACTTCTCGTCAGCTTCTGATGATCTACAAGGCTCAGATAAGACCTGTCTTGGAATATAGTTCTCATGTGGGGAGTTCGGCATCAAAACATTCGTTGAAGCCTCTCGATTCTATTCAGAGAAAGGCAATCCGTCTTGTTGGTGATTCTTTGCTCACAGACTCGCTCAGTTCATTGGAGCATCGTAAAAGGGCCGGTTACTTCTCTCTCTTCTATAGATATTTTCATGGTCGGTGCTCTTCTGAAATGTTAACAATTGTTCCACGCTTGGCAATCTCTAGCCGGATGAATCTGCATATAAAAGAAACTACTTCATTATAATCCGAAAAAATGATTTCTTCTAATTATACAGGGTACAGGGTTTCTTGAAAATTGAGATATAGAAAGTATAACGAACAAATATATATATAAGTAATTAAACAACGAAGATTTTCAACTGATTAGGTAATCATAAAGCACCATTTGCTATATAATAATATTATGTAACGATAACGAAGAGTATAAAAATGGGATTCAACATTCAACGGACCATTTCCTTCGAAGAACGAAGGAACAGCAAGTTTTTTTCCTTGTGAAACACTCTTATGAGTTTGGTAGTTTTTTTCTACCCCAGATTATAAAGTTTATGAATAACTAACCCTAGTCTTTAGATTCATTTCCAGTTTTCTTCTGAACATGCTAACCTGTTTAGCGGAACGCGCATCGTGTGCAAATAATATTAGTTTGGTGTCAGGGTAATTGATCTCTATAAAAAGTTTCATCGTTTGACAAAAATCAAATCTCTCAAGAAATGAAATGATTTTTACATTTTTGTCAATTATATCTGATGAAATTAGCTATAGCTATAGACCACGGAACTGTTTGGCGACCTTGACAGTCGGAATAATACACAATATATTCATATTACTCTTTACTCCAGTTGATCCAAAGTTGGATATGTTGGTCAGATGCCCGGCAGAAAACAACTCTTGTGATCAAACAACAGTGACAGCTCGACACAGAGTGGAGAACCATCTACAGACTGGTTTCGGAGTAGTTGCTCCATTATCAGTACATGTCAGGCCCACACCGACAACCTGAAGGCCATCAGTTACCAATTTGTGTCGATTTAAACGAGACGGAAACAACAACAACGTCGTTGCTTCTCCATCTCATGGGCGGAAGCCCAAGCAACGGGTGTTGTAACCTTTTTTATATAACTAATGTGATTGAAATTATCACTCAAGAAACACTATGTATGTGATACATCATCTCCTGATGTTCACGTCATGAAATAAATTACGACCAGGAATGAACCTTCATAAACATTGCACCCAACCCTTTTCTAATAATTCTTAGGACTCAATCAAAGTCGTTCGATATCAGAAACTGCGTTGAAAGAAGTTCAATTTCATCACGTATATTTAACTATTTCTACAATAACTGTTTGAGAAACAAAATGCGTTATTTTTTCCAGAGCACTCCTTTTGGGAACAGAAATCTCTCTTTGGTTGCTTCTGCAAAACTTGGGATATTTTATAATGTTAGCTGTAATGGTATACAATGCTTGGTTGCTAGTTTCTGCAGTTATTGGAGGAGCTTTAGGATATTTCATTTTCGGTCAGATGTTCATGAAAATAAATCTGCAAAATTGTCAAATTATGAGAAGTGCTTACTGTACTCAGATATGCGGAGAGACAGGTAAACACTCATTATTTCATTCCTCATTCTATATTCCTCATTATTTTATGAATTTTCAGCTGTAAATACAGCCGGTAGTCCCCAAACAGCCCAAAAATACGACCTAATTTGATTCCTCCTTCACCCTTCCCTGTTCGTGTGGTGAGTATGTCCATTCCTAATCCTCATAATGAGCAGATATGTGGTTTAATTAAGATACAAGTACCTGAAATACAGATATATTGTATCTATTTCGATCTTGTATCTAAGATCCTTTTTTTAAATTGTGTATCTTGTGTGTGTGAATATATTTTGTTTTGTATCTTACTATTTTATGAATACTATTTCTGACAAAATACCTTCAGTAATAATCAAATCGTCAATGCATTCACCAACAAAATGTGACAAGATTCTATGGTGACATTTATAAAGTGAATGCGTAAAACTGAACGTGTCGTTACTAGCCTGAGATAAAATTTATAGATGGTGACTCTCTTTCTCACTTTCTAGAAATGCCATCGCCTTTTTTTTGTATTATGTCAACAATAGAACAATATAGATAGCTTTTGTGCAGCAAATGAGACAATTTTAGCCATAGTATCGCATCCGTTCCTCAAAATGAAATAGGTACTAAAAGAGCGGTAACAGTTTGTAAAAGTATTTATTCGAACTGAAACACAAAAAATTAATCGATTTGAGAAACAAAAATCAGATTCTGACTACTTTATTGCAAGTGGCGGAACCACGGGGTCTATTACTAGCACGCTGACTTACACTTACGAACACGTCAATACCTGAATAATAAAGATATTAGCTTGAATACGTACCCTACATTAAAAAAATATTCATGAAACTTAACTCCTATTTGCAGAGCTCTGCCCCTGTGGAGCGACTCTTTTCTTTTGTGGGTATGATTATGAGGCTCATCGAAGAAAAATGACCGATGAAATGTTCGAAGAACTAGTTTTATTTAAGTCCTCTATTCAAATATGATTATATATATTCATTTCTGTATTCTGTTTTTCACATTCCCGCGACCAACGCGATCTATTCGTAAATAATGAATGTGAGAAATAAACCAAAATGCCTGCTTACAAAAGCATTTAATCTTCAAGAAGAATTTAAAAGATACTTATTTTGTATATAGTAGTTCAGATGCCATTTTGGAAAGTATTTTGTATCTGGTGTCTAAAATACTTAATTGAAAAGTATCTTGCAGTTTCTTGTTCATCACTGTTAATAAGTGTAATTCACTTACGAAAATATTCAAAACATTGAATTAATGCATCGAGTCGAGTAAATTTCCAAATGCAAATATTTAAGAGGTCGGTCCATTGGGGCAATTGATTCATAACAAAGAAATAATGTTTATATTCGACTATTCAAAACTTTTTCTATATCAGTTTTCTTGTACAACGAAATTTCTAAATGCTATGAAATATTTTTGATGGATCTTGACATCTTGAACTCTCCTGAATTAAGTTCTTCAAATCAATCGACTAACTGAAATCCTTACAATATAATATATTTCATTTGCTGCAATTTGAGTTTCATCACCTTTTTTCGTTTGCAGATAGTGGGTCTTTCAATCGAAATGGAGAATCGACCCCAATGGCTCGTGATAATACACCTTCCTCATCACACAATGAGCTTGAACAAAAACGAACAGAAACTTCTGATGGATCTGTGAAAATCAAAGTGCAATGCCATTAAGTTACTCTGCGCAAGCTATTCTTTTTATATCAAGGGATTATGTACCACTGATACTGACAGATATTTGCAAACCATTCGAAATTATCCAAGTTATTTATATTTGCAGACATCAATCATTGCATTATTCGAAATGCTTTCATCTTTCTCAATAAATTCACATATATCAATACAAGTAGAACTATAGAACTCATAATTATAAGCATATTCGAAACTTGATTCCTATTTTCTGATTCTATTTTTTATAGGTTTTATGACTTATTGACCTTGACGATTTCTCAATGTCTTTTGAGACCATACAAATTCTTCAATAGTTTAAATTTAAATAACTTGGTTAGAATCTGATGCTGTTAACCTTATATATTAAAATAATCAGAAATTCAAAACAGAAATAGACTAATGCCTCCTTTATCGCCAGCTTTGAAGTTTTAGAGACAATACAATATTTTCTTGACCATAGAAAATTATTCAGGCGCGTACTCAAGAAGGGGTAATGGTTGTACCTACTTCCTCAAATGAGAAATTGTATACGACATGAATCTTTTGAAAACGCAGATGAAATGTTTGAAAAAAAGGTTTAACAGAGCCACTATATACTCGAATAACCTCCTTTTCTTCTTTCATAAAATTTAGATATAATAATAAATAACTAGAGAATAATTCAATCATTTGACTTCAGGCATTTTTATGATGCCTTCCTCTATAAATCATTTATTATTGATCCTGATCAGAGTGATGTCCTTTCTATAGAAACTTTTTTCATATAGTGGTTTTCATTGAATTAAAAATTTTAATGTTTTGTTGTCAATGGTAATAGCTATTTGTATTACAAGGGAGCAAAGTGGTACTTTTCCTCCCGAGGATGAAGTTTAACCATTCAAGGGGGGAGAAGGCACTTTACTCCCATGTCATTCATATGATTTTTCCGCCTACCTCAAATAATAAGTCATTTTCAAATAATTCATTTATTCAACTTACAAACAAAATTTAAGAGCACGTTTTTTTTCCTTTTCAAGTTGTGGTAGAGTAATTATTGATATTTATGGTGAAAGTACAGTTTTCAGGATTTGTTATTTGTATACCACTGGAAGTGAGAAGTGGAGCAGTTTCCGTGTTGTTTTCACTAACATATATCTGGTGTCCCCCGGAAGTAATTGTAGTTGGTTGTTTACATTCGATTTCATTTCCCATTATCTGATTTGAAATTTTTTGCTTTTTTGCAAGAGATTGCTCCACATACCCTTCAGCGATATTTGTAGGCTTCCAACCTCCTTGTTGCTTTAAAGCAAGTATGTCTCCTCCAGAATTTGCAAGCAAACTTGCCGAAGTTCTTCTGAAACTATGCCCGGTATAATTTGTGGCATTAGGCAGTTTCAAATATTCTACAATTTTGGTAAGAATTTTAGCTATAGTATTTTTTCCAACCACTTGGTTGATAGATTTTCCTGCTCTATAACAGACAAATAAACGTGTCTGATTTATTTTCGGCCGTAGCGATATATATTTTATGTAAATGTCAATATAATCAGGGCCATTCCCCGGAGAAGCATTGATCACAAACGTTCTCTGTCTATTTGTTTTAGAATTTAGTATATTTACTATTAAAATTGAACCTTTATCTTCAATATCTGTAGTGGCCATTTGAAGGAGCTCGTCACACCTGCATGCTCCTGAGATTTCAAAAATGAGTAGAACCTAAAAACCAAGAAAACAGAATAAAAAAAGGTTATGCTGCTGGGTTTCGAACCTACACCTCTTAGTATCAGATGAAGAGTGAATCAAAGTCAAAAGGATTTTATTCAGATTTTTGTAATACATTGCATTCATTAAGATGTCTGACAATACTTTTTAGTAAATGTATAACACGTAAGATATAAAATACAACACATTGTAAATATACACAATACATGAACACATTAAAAAAGTTTTTGCACTTCTTTCCCTGTTGAGCGGTTTCCCGAACGACAGGAAGAGGAAGGAGGGGGAAGATGGTAAGCGGTCCGTTCGTTCGCCTGAGCAAACGCCCGGGCCGCTCTTTCCCACACGCACCCACACTGCCGCCTGGCGCGACAGTGGAGAGCGCGCCTGCCGATGGAAGCAGGTCTCTCTCGTCAGCATATTAATGAATTTGTCAGCAGCTAAATTGAGGCCTGCCTCCTGCCCAAAGGCTTATGCAGGTGTTGTGGCTTCAATGAGATAAAACAATTGGTTACGGATTCATTATGATCGTCTGAGATCAATGCAGTGATTATAGGAAAAGTGTAAAAAACCTATTTAAAAAACATTGAGCGGCTTGTAATCTTCGCTCTCCTGGAATAAATCCAGGGCTTCATACAATAAACCATGTTTACGTGGTTGATTATGATAAGACCTAATGCCCGTGATTCCTCGAGTCAGAGGGCTTTTCCGTAAGAAAAACTTATAGAACTTTCAAGAGGTCCGCCTTACGTAGTCTGTAATAGTCTCTATGCGAGCAGTTTCAAGCAATTCTGCCAGAGGAGTGTATCATCCGCTGTTGGTGACGATACGGAGGACTTTATTCTGCATTCTCTCGAGTCTCGCCATAGGCGTCTTCTTAAGACTGCAGAATACTGGACATGCGTACAACAGAGCCGGCCTAATTACTTGCTTGTAAATAAGCAGCATGCTGTCCATATCGAGTCTGGAGTTCCGAGCGATGAGCGGGTACGTGCGTTTTACCGCCGCCCCCGCCCTCTGGATCGCCAGACTGGTTACCCTGCGAAAATTCGGGCGCTTGTCCAAATCAACTCCCAGGTATCTAACGCTTTCCTGTTCGTCGATCTGGTTACCCTGAACTCTCAACTTCCCGAAGATTTTCACGTTGGTGAATTTCTTCGTGAAGTTGATGAGCTCAGTTTTGGTAGAGTTGATTTTAATCTTAACTCTCCATATACGGCACGATGTGCCTATCCAGATGGATCTGGACCTGCTGTTTAGCCACCTCACTCGAGAACGGGTGGACGTAAACAGCAGTGTCGTCTGCATACATGGCCAAGTTGGTTTGTTGAAATTTTGGCACATCGTGGGTATACAGAGAGTAAAGATGGGGGAAAAAAAGGATCCCTGCGGGACACCTGCCTCCGTCCGGAAACGGCTCGAAACGCTCTCGTTTATTCAAACGCGAAAAGTTCTGTTGACCAGGTAACTGTCAATCAGTTTCACGAAGTGTAAAGGCATGCCTACACTCCACATTTTATCGACTAATCCTTCTATCCAGACCCTGTCGAACGCCTTTTCGACGTCCAACAGGACCATGACCGTGCTCTTGCCTCGATGAAAGGACTCCTTCACCCCATGGGCAATTCTTACAACCTGTGGGGTTGTGTTTCGGCCTTTCCGAAAACCGAATTTCTCCTGTGTGATGAGTTTCATCCTCCCCTCGAGGCGGACCAACCTGGTTAGGATTATCTTGTCAACCACTTTGGCGACGACGCTAAGCAGCGAGATTGGCCGGTAGCTCTCCACTGAACCCTTGCTTTTCTGACCTCGTGGATCGGAATTATCTCAGCGATTTTCAGACAACAAGGATATTACTGCCATTTAAGGATGGCGTTTATAATATAAACGAATTGTACTATTGTTTTCCTCGGGAGGTTTCTTAGTAGGAGTGCATTTACCTTGTCGACGCCAGGTGTCTTATTGATAGGCACCATTTTTATGAAAACACTTGACATAGTCAGTGGGCATACTTGAAGACTGGCGTTAAATCAAATCATCTTTCGAACAATCTGTTCAGGCCAGTCTCAAATTACCTACACAGTAGGTTTCGGCTGGCACCTGTCAGAAAACATATACTCCCCTGGCTAATACCACGAAGGGCATTGAATTATATCCGACCAGGTGCCAGTGCAGGTTTCTTCACAGAAGTAAATCCTGCATTTGCTTTCGTCGATACAAATGAAGGAATTGATTTTCAATTATAGGGACGGACACACTTGCAGACCGGTTTCGGGCTATTTGGCCACTCGTCAGTGCAAGGCAGTGCCATCATCAACATAAAGTCGATGATTTCCCATAATTAAAAATCAAACTCCAACACAAGTATCAAGCCCCGGCCAAAGCTGATGCGAACAACGAAGTTATTACGCCATCTATCAATGGACGAGGTATTCCAAAAGCAAACCGAATGCGCCCATTCCTCCTGCGAGGAAAATGTAAAAACACTTGACATAGTCAGTGGGCATACTTGAAGACTGGCGTTAAATCAAATCATCTTTCGAACAATCTGTTCAGGCCAGTCTCAAATTACCTACACAGATTGTTCGAAAGATGATTTGATTTAACGCCAGTCTTCAAGTATGCACCTACTGTGTAGGTAATTTGAGACTGGCCTGAACAGATTGTTCGAAAGATGATTTGATTTAACGCCAGTCTTCAAGTATGCCCACTGACTATGTCAAGTGTTTTTACATTTTCCTCGCAGGAGGAATGGGCGCATTCGGTTTGCTTTTGGAATACCTCGTCCATTGATAGATGGCGTAATAACTTCGTTGTTCGCATCAGCTTTGGCCGGGGCTTGATACTTGTGTTGGAGTTTGATTTTTAATTATGGGAAATCATCGACTTTATGTTGATGATGGCACTGCCTTGCACTGACGAGTGGCCAAATAGCCCGAAACCGGTCTGCAAGTGTGTCCGTCCCTATAATTGAAAATCAATTCCTTCATTTGTATCGACGAAAGCAAATGCAGGATTTACTTCTGTGAAGAAACCTGCACTGGCACCTGGTCGGATATAATTCAATGCCCTTCGTGGTATTAGCCAGGGGAGTAGTTGTTTTCTGACAGGTGCCAGCCGAAACCTACTGTGTAGGTAATTTGAGACTGGCCTGAACAGATTGTTCGAAAGATGATACCATTTTTATGGTCTCCAGGACCTCCTCATGGTCGGTAATCAATCGCTCGAGGGTATCCTCATCGATTGGTACCGGATCCATGTTTCGGAGGTCCTGTGCCCTGGCAGTTACTTCCCTTTGCCTGGCGTCAACGTCGGCATCAGTTCTGTTGACGCTCTGGTAATATTCCCCTAACAGCTCCGCTTTATCCCGGTCCGTCATCGCCCGCACATTACCCCTCTCCAATGTGGGGACGGAGAAAAATAGGGCGAGGAAGAGGTGGCAACAGACCGGCGACCTCGCCCAAAAAGACCCAATGTTACGTCTCGCGAGAGACGTCAACAGAAGGAAGAAGGAGTTCACCAACAAACGTTGGTCGGATAGAATTGCCTCCCTGACCGCACAGGACAACTCCCTGTGGAGGATGGCGCGAAGGATCGATAAACGATTCGAGCCCGTCCCCACATTGAAGAGGGGTAATGTGCGGGAGATCACGGACCGGGATAAAGCGGAGCTGTTAGGGGAATATTACCAGAGCGTCAACAGAACTGATGCCGACGTTGACGCCAGGCAAAGGGAAGTAACTGCCAGGGCACAGGACCTCCGAAACATGGATCCGGTACCAATCGATGAGGATACCCTCGAGCGATTGATTACCGACCATGAGGAGGTCCTGGAGACCATAAAAAGGGTGCCTATCAATAAGGCACCTGGCGTCAACAAGGTAAATACACTCGTACTAAGGAACCTTCCTAGGAAAACAATAGTACAATTCGTTTATATCATAAACGCCATCCTTAAATGGCAGTACTATCCCTGTTGTCTGAAAATCGCTGAGATAATTCCGATCCACAAGGTCGGAAAACCGAAGGGTGTAGTGGAGAGCTACCGGGCAATCTCGCTGCTTAGCGTCGTCGCCAAAGTGGTTGACAAGATAATCCTAACCAGGTTGGTCCGCCTCGAGGGGAGGATGAAACTCATCCCACAGGAGAAATTCGGTTCTCGGAAAGGCCGAAACACAACCTCACAGGTTGTAAGAATTGCCCATGGGGTGAAGGAGTCCTTTCATCGAGGCAAGAGCACGGTCATGGTCCTGTTGGACGTCGAAAAGGCGTTCGACAGGGTCTGGATAGAAGGATTAGTCGATGAAATGTGGAGTGTAGGCATGCCTTTACACTTCGTGAAACTGATTGACAGTTACCTGGTCAATAGAACTTTTCGCGTTAGAATAAACGAGAGCGTTTCGAGCCGTTTCCGGACGGAGGCAGGTGTCCCGCAGGGATCCTGTTTGTCCCCCCATCTTTACTCTCTGTATACCCACGATGTGCCGAAATTTCAACAAACCAACTTGGCTATGTATGCAGACGACACTGCTGTTTACGCCCACTCGTTCTCGAGTGAGGTGGCTAAACAGCAGGTCCAGATCCATCTGGATAGGCACATCGTGCCGTATATGGAGAGAAATAAGATTAAAATCAACTCTACCAAAACTGAGCTCATCAACTTCACCAACGTAAAAATCTTCGGGAAGTTGAGAGTTCAGGGTAACCAGATCGACGAACAGGAAAGCGTTAGATACCTGGGAGTTGATTTGGACAAGCGCCTGAATTTTCGCAGGCATATCAGTCTGGCGATCCAGAGGGCGAGGGCGGCGGTAAAACGCACGTACCCGCTCATCGCTCGGAACTCCAGACTCGATATGGACAGCAAGCTGCTTATTTACAAGCAAGTAATCAGGCCGGCTCTGTTGTACGCATGTCCAGTATTCTGCAGTCTTAAGAAGACGCCTATGGCGAGACTCGAGAGAATGCAGAATAAAGTCCTCCGTATCGTCACCAACAGCGGACGATACACTCCTCTGGCAGAATTGCTTGAAACTGCTCGCATAGAGTTATTACAGACTACGTAAGACGGACCTCTTATAAGTTCTATAAGTTTTTCTTACGGAAAAGCCCTCTGACTCGAGGAATCACGGGCATTAGGTCTTATCATAATCAACCACGTAAACATGGTTTATTGTATGAAGCCCTGGATTCATTCCAGGAGCGCGGAGATTACAAGCCGCTCAATGTTTTTTAAATAGGTTTTTTACACTTTTCCTATAATTACTGCATTAATCTCAGACGATCATAAAGAATCTGTAACCAATTGTTTTATCTCATTGAAGCCACAACACCTGCATAAGCCTTTGGGCAGGAGGCAGGCCTCAATTTAGCTGCTGACAAATTCATTAATATGCTGACGAGAGAGACCTGCTTCCATCGGCAGGCGCGCTCTCCACTGTCGCGCCAGGCGGCAGTGTGGGTGCGTGTGGGAAAGAGCGGCCCGGGCGTTTGCTCAGGCGAACGAACGGACCGCTTACCATCTTCCCCCTCCTTCCTCTTCCTGTCGTTCGGGAAACCGCTCAACAGGGGAAGAAGTGCAAAAACTTTTTTAATGTGTTCATGTATTGTGTATATTTACAATGTGTTGTATTTTATATCTTACGTGTTATACATTTACTAAAAAGTATTGTCAGACATCTTAATGAATGCAATGTATTACAAAAATCTGAATAAAATCCTTTTGACTTTGATTCACTCTTCATCTGATACTATGAGATGTGGGTTCGAAACCCAGCAGCATAACCTTTTTTTATTCTGTTTTCTTGGTTTTTAGGTTCTACTCATTTTTGGAATCTCAGGAGCATGCAAGTGTGACGAGCTCCTTAAAATGGCCACTACAGATATTGAAGATAAAGGTTCAATTTTAATAGTAAATATACCAAATTCTAAAACAAATAGACAGAGAACGTTTGTGATCAATGCTTCACCGGGGAATGGCCCTGATTATATTGACATTTACATAAAATATATATTGCTACGCCCGAAAATAAATCAGACACGTTTATTTGTCTGTTATAGAGCAGGAAAATCTATCAACCAAGTGGTTGGAAAAAATACTATAGCTAAAATTCCTACCAAAATTGCAGAATATTTGAAACTGCCTAATGTCACAAATTATACCGGGCATAGTTTCAGAAGAACTTCGGCAAGTTTGCTTGCAAATTCTGGAGGAGACATACTTGCCTCAAAGCAACACGGAGGTTGGAAGTCTACAAATATCGCTGAAGGGTATGTGGAGCAATCTCTTGTAAAAAAGCAAAAAATTTCAAATCAGATAATGGGAAATGAAATCGAATGTAAACAACCAACTACAATTACTTCCGGGGGACACCAGATGTATGTTAGTGAAAATAACACGGAAACTGCTCCACTTCTCACTTCCAGTGGTATACAAATAACAAATCCTGAAAACTGTACGTTCACCATGAATATCAATAATTACTCTACCACAACTTAAAAAGGAAAAAAAAACGTGCTCTTAAATTTTGTTTGTAAGTTGAATAAATGAATTATTTGAAAATGACTTATTATTTGAGGTAGGCGGAAAAATCATATGAATGACATGGGAGTAAAGTGTCTTCTCCCCCCTTGAATGGTTAAACTTCATCCTCGGGAGGAAAAGTACCACTTTGCTCCCTTGTAATACAAATAGCTATTACCATAGACAACAAAACATTAAAATTTTCAATTCAATGAAAACCACAATGTGAAAAAAGTTTCTATAGAAAGGACATACTCGATTTTCTTGTTGTTCCCTCTTTGGCACACAAAATTATATTGGGTGCGGACGCGTGTCGAGCCTTCGATTTGACTCTGCAATTTCGCAGTGAATCCTACTAACAATATAAAACTGATGACAGTGAACTGGAAGTTTGCATGATCAACAAAATATGCTCAAACTCGGAGCTGGATTGCGAGAAAAAAAAGCAGCTAGACGAAGGGTATCGATCGATATCGTCTGGAAGGCTAGGTCGTACAGATAAGATTGTATATTCTATAGATACTGGGGATCATGAACCGGTGAAGCAGCGTCACCATGTCATGTCACCATATAGATTAGAGATACTCGACAAAGAGTTGGACAGGATGTTAGAGCTGAATGTCGTACGTCCTTCAACTAGCCCTTGGGCAAGCCCGGTCCTGATAGTCGATAAAGCTAATGGAGAGCCCCGTTTTTGTTTTGATGGACGCAAGCTGAACTCTCTAACTAAGAAGTGCGCCTATCCGTCACCTATTGTCGATCATATCCTTTCAAAATTGTCTGGAGCAAGGTTCCTCTCAAGTATTGACTTGAAATCGGCAGATTCCCTTAGATCTCGCCTCGTGTGAAAAGACGGCTTTTGTGGTTCCCGGTCGAGGTCTTTTTGAATTCATAGTCATGCCTTTCGGGCTCTGCAATGCAGCACGAATCCTTCAGAAACTCATGGATTCGACCCTTGGACCGGATTTAGATCCGTACGTTTTCGTCTACTTAGATGATGTCATCATCGCAACTCCCACGTTTGAATCCCATCTTGAAGTCTTGCGTACTGTTTGTGATAGACTAAGAGGCGTGAATCTTACCATCAACATCGAAAAATGTTCTTTCTGTCGCCCTAGTCTTCGATATTTGGGATTTGTTGTAGACGAACATGGTCTGCGAACCGACCCTGCGAAAGTCAAGGCAATGCTTGAATTCCCTCAACCTCGAACAGCTACAGAAGTAAAACGATTCATCGGTATGTGTAGCTGGTACCGGAGGTTCATCAAGGATTATTCTACAGTTACGGCGCCAATAAATGCTCTTTTGAAAGGCCGTAAGAAGTCTCAGAAAGTTAACTGGAATGAGGAGGCCGAGAATGCTTTTCGATCCATAAAACAGGCTTTGGTGTCTGCACCTATCTTGGCAGCACCGGACTTCACCAAACCATTTTTCGTTTGCTGCAATGCATCTAATGTAGGATTGGCTGCCGTATAAACCCAGCGGGAGGAAGGTAAAGAATGGGTAATCTCTTTTGCTTCCAGGACATTGACAGAACAGGAGAGACGGTATACTGTCACAGAGAAGGAATTTGCTGCAGTTTTGTTGGTGGTGCTTCGAGAAACTGAGTCAGTGTATAATGCTATGCATAACCGCCCCCACTTCTGTGATACTTTAGTACCGAGTCATGTATATAACTGTATGAAATGTATAGATGTTCCAATTGCTTTGTATTTGTATATAAGAGGGTTTGGCAGCTGTCAAGCTTAATTTTCATCATTTCATTTTTATGGTGTTTATGCAGAATATTGTTGTCGAGGCCTACAGCATAGGTTACGAGTAGTGTTTAAGTGTTTTCCTTTTTAGTGTTTAGGTATTTTCCTTTTACCATATACCAACAAGGTATATCACTAACATCCCAATAACGGAATTCTGTTATATTTCCTCGTATTGAATTGAGGATTATATTTTCGTAAAGCATAGTATTATTTGTCTTGCTCAACCCATTTTTCCTGTCATTGCGACTGGCGCCCTCATCCTACATTAGATTATACTAAGCCAATAACGAACTCACGACCAATAAGTAAAAAAAGCCGTCACACTATGCTATACACCGCGGGCATATCTGACAGACGACAGTAAATGACAGTTGTCAATCCAGCCTGCTGGACATACAAACCTGATTTACCTATGCTAAGTGTGTGTTTATGTCATATTTTAAAATATTTTTTCTCAATAAAGGCTCAATTTTGTGCGATTGTGAAAAGTGGAAGTAATAGCGGCAGGCATAATGTTTCATTCCATCGATTCTCTTCTATTTTCGACAATAGAAAAAAAGATTAATCCTCTTGCTGAAAAGAGATGTGAATTGTGGATTCAGGCAACTAGAAGGGCAGCTTTAACTTCTTATAAATTGAAATGGGCAACGGTGTGTTCGAAACATTTTGTAGGAGATATTTTCAAAGAATAGGCAACATATTTTTTTTTTCATTTCAGGCAAGCCAAGTGTACTCAAAGATGTTGACAATATGGACTGGGTACCGAATCAATTACTTGGCTACAAAACAATAATCAATGCAGTTCAAAGTATTCAGAGATTGTATCGTAGGGAGCAGCGTGATAAAAATTGCATCGCAAATATTCCAGTTGATATGGATAAAATTGATGATGATTCTTTGTGTGAATGATCCAGCTGTTCAAAACTTGAATATTATGATGAGAAAAATCAAACTCTGAATGATATAAATTAACCAGTTGAAGAAGTTGAACATGCACAAAACTCTAATGAACACCTATATGTCCCGATATTGATTTCGAGTTGCAGAATTTTTATCGTGAAATCCATCATCTCCGGGAAACTTTGCAGACTTTAATCATTCACATTGGAAAGTTTAAAGCATAACTCCTCTAAATGCCTTTTTTTATACAGGATTGCCATATGAAAAGATGGTTGTGGTTTATAATTTTGTAGAGCCTTATATAACATACCCTAAATCTGTTCTTTCAAAATTATTATTTATTAAAGTACATTTTCAGTATTCTTTTTACAAGCTCCACTCCAATCCTTTTAATCCATTTAGAAATAAACATATTGTATGAATCCAAACTTATATAGCCTTTGAAGTCTTCTGTACATGCGCACTCTCATATACAAAATAGTTAATAATGTCATAAAACATGTAATGAAACTTTAGGAAAGTTTTTGTACAGCATTACTACAATCCCCGAATTTTAATAAATAACGATCACATCCATCACTTCCCTTCAGTTTTTCTAAATATCTCTTCTGGTTATCCATAAACAAGATGTTGAAATAATCACTTTTATCAGCCATTTCACATACAATTTCCTTGCAAGCAGGAAGAATAATTAATATAGATTGCAATATATAGACATTTATATATGTCAGGTACACTAAGGGTATAACCAAAATTAGGGTAAACCCGTAATTTCTTCATAATCACGATCATAATATCATTAAATTGCCATTGTTGCTTATGGAAGTACGGTTTGTTTGTCCAGCAGGCTGATTGACAGTTGTCTTGTGACGTCACATGCCCGCTGTCTATTCTATCAAAATCATAGCGAGTATTGGGAAGTTCATAATTTTATGCGACGTCTGGCGGAAATATAACGGGGAGCATCTCGTTCTACCCACATTTCGTAACACCCACAGTGCATAACACCCAAAGTGCGTAACACCCAAATGTCATAACACCCAAATTTCGTTATGCCCACACTCACCGAACATAATTTGAATTTATCAATTTAGAACATAAAAAAATCATAGCATGCCCTGAGATTTGGAATTATATTTTGCAAATTTGTTGCAAATGTAAACTTTTTGACACTCTTCCTGCTGAAAAAAAAAATTCATTTGGTCATAGAATGTAGATTTTATGAGAGGGTGGTCCGGTTTCAAGTGGGCCACACTGTAGGTATACCATATATTTTTGCTTGACAAAAAGAGATAAAAAGCTACTTCTCGGCAAGTGTGATTGCCTTAATTGCAACATATAATCCATGCTACCGGCATATGTAGAAAAATAAACAATTACATCAATTTTGTGTTCCTTTGGTTCCTAAATTCTGTGACTTGCCGCCCAAAAACACTGCTATGTTGTTTCTTGAAAGCAAGACAACAGGATTCTTTCTAATTACCTACCTGAAACACCAAAATACTGAATATAAAAATGATAAATATGTATAATTAGATAAAAAGATTTTGTGTGATAGAGCTGGTTCAAGGATTCTACATTTACTGAGAACAAATCCCATATTTGAAAATAAATTCAATCTTTCATGTTTGTTGGTGATACGTTATAATCTCAAAAACGGTTTTTATTACAGTTTTTTATACCAAATTATATAATATCATTGAAACAGGTGTTTCATTTACAGTATTTAATGTCTACATTGACTTGATTTCAAAAAATTCTACAAATCCTTAGTGAAATTCTCATTTGAAAATATGTATACAAACTCGATTCAAGTGGCATATTAAAGTCAATATAAAGTTTTCATTTAATTCAAAAATTCTTGATTGACACAATAATGGATATCGTTAGGAGCCGGTTTCTCTACGTTATGGATATTAAATTTTTTATAAAAATATCATTCTATGTTATAACTCGAAAACAATTTGTGTTTTGAATTCGATTTCCCACCAAAAACCCCAATGATCTCATACATTTGTGTTAACAGTGTTGCCGATTTTCAGAATTTGTCTGAAATATTCACAAGGTATCATTTCAAAGTATGAATTTTTCTCTCATCTCGTATTGGACTTCTCCTGTAGTTGTTTGTCTATTTATTGCAGTTTCGCTAATTTTGCCAAGTGCTTTGATTTTCTGGGTGCATTCTTCAATTTTTGCTCATTTGCACAACATATGCTGAGTCTTGATAATACATATATTGTCAATGTGTGTTTGGATAATTCCAATTTATGTTGTAAACAACCAACCAGAGTTTTTGGCATAAAATTCGATAATTCATGCAGTATATCTGTTAAACAATTCCTTCTTAGCTCATTTTCGAAAGTTTCGGAAATGACACTTTCCACTTCCGATAAGAAAGAAATTATACTTGAAGAGGGAAAGGTCAGATATCCCCTGCTTTTAACTTTTATATAATTACTGAAAATTTCATTTCCATCGCCGATAATTGTTCTGGAACATTCTTGGCAGGTATTCATTGCCTTGATTTTTTTGGCTACATAGCCAGAGAAATAGGCAAATGCCTCACTTGTATCCATGAACTCTTCGGTAACCTGAGCTATTCCATCTGATATCTCTATAACGAAAGAAAATTTATATTTATTTCCTTTCAGTTCTCCAACATTCAATAATTACTTCATCATCTCTCCTCCAGAAACATTGCTACCTCGTGGCGGTTTTATCAATGAATACAGTGACATCAGTCGAAATATCTGGCCAACCTGAAGTGATTCAGGGTGTGTATTGCAACCTCCTGCTGATCTCATCATACCAAAAAAATGCTGAAATGTATAAACCGTTGATGAGTATTGAGTTGAATATACAATGAATAATTGGAGAGCATGTAGTTTTGCAGCAAATGGTATGTTTTTGTGATTAATTGCTAAGAATACTTCAAAATGTTTTCTATGGAAATTGGTACACTCTGAAAATCAGCTGTACTCTAGTCCTTCATTCGTTAAATTATGACATTTTTCTATTTTAAACTAATTTTGTAGTTAACAAACTTTTTCAATTTGAAATAGTAAGATCGTACAGATTATAATATTTTATGAAAAACGTGTGTATGTTCAATTGCAAGGACCTTTTTATGTTGTACAACCCAGTAATTTTTCAATCCAATCAGAATTATTCCTAACTTATATAGTTTTTTTGGTGATTTCATTTACTTTTGATAGGCAATCAGAAATTATTAAAATAAAAATCAATTTACTGGCCATCAATATTATTTCCTTGTTCCATAATTCGTATACAAATACAGTTTCTCAGGAAATATTTGCAGTAGTTGAATTGAACTGGCCGAAACTTGATGAAAATCCATATTTAACATAAAAATATCCCAGTTTGCTGTACGATTTTCCTAACATGACAGTGTTAGTGAGAATCGTACAGGAAACTGATATGTTTTGTTACATGTACAGTATTTTGCTTTTCTCCAGATTTTTCTGACACCCCAGAAACAAAGAATTACCGATAAATAAAGAAATCTATTGAGAGACAGGCAGGTTAGGTTGTTTATGCATGATTCCCATTCACATATCAAAACTTTTTGGTGAATAATCAATGTACATATAGAAATTACCTCTAGATGATCTTGATTGATTCGTGAAGTCATTAAATAGGTGAAACCAATGCTGCTCTGATATTGAATCAAATCAAGGGTACAAGAAACTGTAACTTTCAGTCCTTCAGACGTTGAATCTGATAAATAATTTTTTTTTCAGAACAAGCTTCCCATGACTTTAGGTAATCTAGAAAATCTACCAGTTCCTGAAATAAATCATTTTATAATTTTAAGCTAATTTAAGAGCAAAAAATTATTCAATCATATAATTCAACTGAATATTCAATTTCCCTTCATTGAAAAATAAACTTTCATCTTCTGTGAATGGTTACATTCTCTGAACTCATAAAATAATTATTTCGTTAAGATCTAGGAATCAGAATGATGTTATAGTCGGGCTGTTCAAAAGATAGAATTCAAGGACGCGTGAACAGTGAATGCCTGCATCTATATAGATCCCGCGCGGCGTAGCCACGCCCTCTAAACTGAAATAAATGAAGAACTGTTTACACTGTACTGTACTCATTTGTGCTTTGTATTGACGTTTGTTACGTTAATTAAATAATATGGATGGAAACACTCTTTCACCTCCAAGAAAAAGATAAAATAAAAACGTTTAACTGTAGAGGAAGAATGTGTAATAATGAGCACTTATAAAAAAGCATCCCAAGAGTTGATGGGAGGACGACGCGGCGACGTTTTTGTTGAGTGGTGTAAATCGGACTCGTAACATTGGGGAGAGGAACATTCAAAGAGTGCGTGTCGTTCACGTGATCATTCTATCTTTTCAGCGGCTACACTATAGTTTTTTATCGCTAGCCCTTGTGTCAACAGTTTCTGAGGAAATCGGAACATTTGCTGTTCCCATTTAGAAGAGTGTTTACATTATACTCTCTTGAATTATATCTGAGGCCTGAATCAGGTGAACGAGAATTCATTAGATCAATGATTCTATTAATTTTCTTACAGAACATAATTGTTACATCAATTTCTTCAAACGATACAATTTTATTTTTATAGGCCTCCATTGCCAGAGCAGTTGTGTTACTGAAGAGCTGAAAACTGAAAAAACGATATATATATATATATATATATATATATATGTGTGTGTGTGTGTGTGTGTGCTCGGATAGGCTTCCGCGGTCGGATATGTGCTATCTGGAACTTCCGGTTGAACCGCGTTGAACCAGACGCGGTTCAACCGGAAGTTCCAGAGAGCATATATATATATATATATATAGTTCAACTACTACTACTACTACATGGGGTGTCACTTGAATGAAGAACCGGCACATCTGAGAACATAATCCATAGTTGCAATAAAAAAACTTTCTATAATAGGTGTATCTGTCATGTCCCAATTTGGTACTCGCCAATTATATCCGAATTTCAGTTTCAATTCCTGTGAATCTACTCCAGGAATATACCAGTTTTTGATATGACACATCCTTTTGTATTTTGTGAAGTCTTACCTGGAACGCTAGTCTAGTACACATTTTCTCCCCATTTTTTGGGTGTAGCAGAGGTGACTTTCGCTCAGTTTGAAACATATTTTAAATTGTTTTGTGGATTCGTATTCAAATAGATTTTCGAAATTTGCGAATGATATAAGTCCTTCGGGAATCTGTATAAAGTCAATTCAAAAATGATTTCTTTTCCGTGACAAAAATATTCTACATACTTTGAAAATTCTCTTTGCCACCAGGTTGTTTCTCATATATTTTATAAGGTGTGGGAAATCTGAGCACATTCGCAATTTTCTTGAAGAGTCAATAGGGTGTTGACACCAGGGCTCTAGGGAATCAGTTATGCCCAAATGAGACCACATCTTTCTGTTCCAAGTAGTTCCATCACTGGTTACAACATCAATATAGAGGCCAGCATTTTCACATGAAATGATGCACTCCAGGACCAGTTTCGCCTGAATATCACCATTTATGTTGCCTCCAGACAAAAAAACATGCCAATGCCTGTAAACTATGTCCAGCAAAAGGTTGGAACATAAAAACTAGAGCATGATCTCCAAGTTGGTCTGCCATTTTCTCAGGGGTGTGGTTTCCGAGATCAATGAACCCAATCATTTCCAAAGTATTCTTATCAAATTTTTTTGTGGCTGTTATTTTACATTCATCTACAATAGGCACTCATGCCTTTGCCACTCTTCAAGATGCTTACATTTTTCCTTCAGTGAGGAAAATACCTCTGCTTTGAAACCGAATCCTCCATCAATGTTTCTTATGTATCTGTATAATGAATATAATCGATCAATACATAATTCAAAAGATTAGTCAGAGACTTGAAAATGATGCATACTCTGGTTTCCACATCGGAGTTATAAATCAATTCCTATCAAAAAGTAGATATTTTGAAACTGTGACAAGTGTCGAAAAAAAAAATTAGGTAATAGGTTAATTTTTAAATATGTAAAATATCATTGCATAATTTTAGGTACATGATTGAGTTCAGTTAAAAATTATATTGTTGAATTTGTTTTATTTTTCAATAACAATTTTAGGTTTTTTTAAATATATATGGAAAATTCAAAAAATTAACTGGCCAATTTGAAAACTTGTATTATGTGGAATACATTGCATTGAATACTATGTACTCACCTCTGAATATTTTCACTCAGAGCTTTGATTGTTACCAAATGACCTTTCTGTTTCAATTATTGAATACTCCCAGACGGAACATCTTTTCTTCTTACCTGGATAAAGTACTGGGGGACGGTAGTGGAAGTATATTGTTGTCTCTCATATGGTTATACAACCGTGTACTTTTGATTTTCATTAATATACAAGAATACACCCAGTCCAGCGTATATCTGTTTCCTTTTTTTTGCATTGAGCTGCTTTGTAACAGGCTATGATCACTTCTTGTTGATTCTGCGGCAAACCCTTGACGAAATGATCCAGCCTGAATTGGTCAATTTTATCACGTTTCAAGTTACATATTACTTTCGACAAATGTCTGTTCCTTTGTTTTATGTTTCGAAGTTTTTTTTTATTTTACCCTCTACGAAAATACGTTTTTTCTTCATTTCAATTTCATTTTTCATGTAATATTTGTAACTTGTGCATGACTTGCAAATACTTGTGTTTTCAGGAATGAAAACTGAACAAGATTTGCTGTTTCCTTGACAAATATTAGATTTGTTCACAGTTTCGATATAATGATCTAAGTCGGCTTTTGTTTCAATCAGTTCACGAGAGTTGTTTGACTTGTTGTTGATGTGTGCCTGCACATAGTGTTCAGTGACAACGACAGATCTTTCTATGGTGTAATTTCTGTTCTCTTCTGTTATCACTTTGGAAAAAAGAATTTTTTTGTCCAATTTATGTGAACCCCTGTTGGAAGGAAGGTTAATTTTCAATTGCCCTGACATTATCAAATTGTATAATGATATATATCACACCGTTCATCTTGTCTACAGACAGATATATTGGAAATATCACAAGTTAGTTCAGGATTGGATACAGGAATGGTTAGAAGGGAGCTGAAATGAAGGAAATAATTCAATGATGCATAACAATATATTTTCAACCTCAGCAAGTTCTATATTTCAAAAAAATATTCATGTTGAAATTAACATGGTATAGTGAAAAATACATCCCAAGTACAATGAGGTTGATTGATTAGAATATTTCCGAAATGATTATGTTTGAATAAAATACATTTATTTGCAAACTAATGTTTTTTACAAACCCAAAGTTGAACAATTTTTTCAGCTAGATACATTGAATGCTTCTCAACTTTCAAACTGAAATTATAATTTCAATTTAACAAGCAAATTAGAACTTCTTCTTGTTCAATAGAATGGAAAAATGTCGATGGCCTGTTGGGTGTTTGCGCTCAATAAATAACGTTATTATTTTATTTTTACACCAATATGATTTACACCAGCACACTGTCAATCACCAATAAATACAAGAATGAATTAGTCTCTAGTTGTTGAATATCGTGAATTACCCCCCCTCGAAATATACAATCTGAAAAATTGCGCAACTTTGGTGCAACACGAACAATAATAGTAAATGAATAGAATTTATTTGTTACAACTTACAAATATCAAATAACAAAATTTAGAATACCAAGGCGCATATATCAGAATACGAAGACGTATCATGCAGAAAATTACAAACAAAATATATAAACTGCAAATTTTAAAAATTCATAAAGATAATATTGAACCGGCAGGTGGTTAGGTGATATTAGATTAGTATTTTTATTAGTAAAACCTATCGTTTTTCCTTTCAGAAGTCCAGTTTTGATGGCGGCTAAAAACGTCGATCGTATTGTATCAAAAAAAAAAGGTGGAATATGTATGACCTCTAAATAAGGGTTGAGTTTCGATAGAAAGGGAAACGCATAAATCATGTAGTTTCAAAATGTTCTCAAAATTAGGTGTAAGATATACAAATATTTATCCCCTTTTTAAATATTAGTCTTCATGATATTACTCACCAAAGAATAGGGAGCGCTCCATTTTCAAGTCTTTTGCGGCCAACATCTTCAGGCGGAGAATGTTTTGAGCATACATTAGAACCACTACTCGAAAATTTACCGCTAGCTTGAATCCAACTTAATCGCTTATTTTCATCCTATGAATGCAAAACGTGAATAATATGAAAAAAGCGTCAACGGTAAGTATATTCATATATTCTTGTTTTGTTTTTGGTAGGTAAATTTTGAGTTATACGAGAAGTTGCTGATTAAGTGTACGTGATCTATCAAAAAGGAAATTTTTCATTGAACAGCAACTTTTTGGAGAAGAAGAAGTCTACACATATGTATATATTCCAATATTAATTCTTAATTTCATCATATTGTAATAGTTAAAAAAACCCTGAAAACTATAAAGAAAGCATTCTTCCACCCAAAAATAATGTCTTGAACAGTAACAATCGAAGAGGATTTGTCATCAATTTTGGTTTTGATACTTATTTCAAAAATTATCTTTCTATTGAAAAGATAATTGATACATTTTCTAACAATAAGGAATCATTTACCTGCGGTACTTTATGAAGATGGATCGTAGATTCTGCACTAACACCACAAATAATGCAAAAATGCTTCATAATAAATCTATAACTATCAGTAAAAATCAAACACGAACAGTAAAAATGAACACATAAAAAAACACAAACCAGTAAAACGTTAAGGAAATAATAAGAACTAGGTACAATTAAGATTTTGATTTTATTATAGGAACTTCCAGGTGCATTCAAATCGAAGTGTCAAACTTTTCAAAAAAATTGATGGGTTTCTATTAGACGAACTGGGCCTCACATATTTTGTATACTGATGATTCTATTGGTGACGAAAAATCCCGCGAGGATTCAGCCAATAAGACCGTCGGTATCGACATTCACTCGTGAGCTGCCGCCTGGTTGGAAATGTAGCCTAAGAAAATCGCATTTGTATCACTACCTGTGTCACTACCTACCGTCAACAAATATAAGCTCTGGCTTCGGTTTCTCAGATCGAGAGGAATTGGCTAAACAAAAGCATATCAGTCGACGCACCAGGGTTATATGCATCTTGCTTATGGCAAATTTTCATTTTGAAGATTTTTCACTTTCATTTCGAAAGTCTTGTTAGAAGGGCACTTGGTTACATTTTTTGTCTACCTTACAAAATAATAGTTTTTTATTAATCCCTTACAAATTTGGTAATGGATAATATCTTCTGATACCTCGATTTCTGATTGTGAGCTTTCAAAACTAGAACAACTCTTGTGTGATTACAGGTAATGGAAGATATCTGATAAGATAATTAATGGAAAAATTGATATTTTGGTAGATCACATTCCTCATCCTGCAACATAAGGATTGATATAGCCATACTGATATTTTTAACAATTTCTTTCGAGGTGAACTTTGAGACTCGAGTAATCTTAATAGAGATTGTCGAGGAGATTACCTATTTTCAGGACATTTACATCAATACATAGCCAACACTCTTGAGATCTGAACTTCCATCATATACTTAGTTCATGGTTCCTGGAACAAGATGAACCGTTATTATGATCTTGAAGCCTCCATCTAGTTAGGTTGCATCCAGTTCTTAGATGATTTTGATTGTTATACTACCACAGTGTTTAACAATATAGGTCTATATTGTTCAACCAATAAATTTTTCAAAACTTCAAGAATATTTTTGAAACTAGCTAAAATAGAAGCTATAGGTAGGTATATAGGTACTTCGAGAGGTTCGTTTTCAAAATCCTTTTGAACAGGTATAGTTCGAGTTCGTCAGTATGACTTTCACGTGTGAAAATAGTATATTATGCAACGATCGTGTAATAACCATTACATGAGAGTTGCATACGCTATTTTATATTGAACACAATAATAGTAGGTAATCATAATTAATGGTATAACCATGGAAAATACAAGAATGAGAAATGAAAAAAATATTCTGCCGAGGTCGGGAATTGAACCTGGACGTAACTTTCCACTGCCGGCGCCTTTGACCACTCGGACGTGACAGCCCATATAGTTTGGCAGAAAATAAAAACATATGTGTAGCATTTGTCAAATGAAAAATATAATCCCTCCGATTGTATTTTTTTCTTGTCTAAGACATCTGTGGAGGGTCGCAGATAATTCTTCTATATCACTGCTATAAGACATTTTCATACGATTATCGAAAATTGACTAAATTCTTCAAAAATTCAATACCTACTGATTTTGACTTGACAAACGTCAAAATGCAAAGCTTGAACATCATGCTTGATTGAAAAATAATGGGTTTCTATTGGTTGAAAATCTGTATCGTAATGGATTTCATTATAAAACGGGTTGTGGGCATATAAGTGTATTATTAGAGTACGGGTGTAGATAAATATAATTACAACTGCAATAGACCGCGGGCATGTGACGTCACACGTATCAGCCTGCTGGACAAACAAATCGTATTTCCATTAATAACAATGGTAATTTAATGAGATTATAATTTCAATTCTGAGATACAAAATTCATGAATATACCGTTGCCCATTTCAACTCATCAGTTCTTAAATCTGCTCTTCTAGTTGCTTGAATCACAATTCACGTCTCTTAACAGCAAGAGGATTAATATTCTTTCTAGAAAGGAATCGATGGGTTGAAACTTCACAATTACTCAAATGCACAAAAAGCCTCTTTAGATCGGTTTGTTTGTCCAGCAGGCTGGATTTACAACTGTCAGATGTACTGTCGTCTGGCAGATATGCCTGCGGTCTATAATTTTGAAAAAAAAATTTTTTTTCCATAACGATAATAAATAACCTCACTTTAATGTTCAATGTCAAATTTATTTTTCATCATACGTCACATCTTCTCGCTCGATTTTCTCTTTAACAAAGCTCCGCGCTAAATGAGCTGCTCAATATGCACGCTCTGTGAATAAAAGGACACCAAAGTTATCGCTCTGCGCGCTCGATATCGTCGATTTGGGATAAACGAACGATTTTGAGTGGATAGAGCTCAGCCGAGCTGAGAGAGCTTGCACGATTTGCTCGCTCAGTGAATAGGCGACTGAGATTAAGAACGTCGCGCTAGAACGGTAGAAATTGGAACTACTCCATGGGCCATACCAGTTTGTTTACATCATATGAAAGCATTGATTATTTCCATTTTATCTTAAGTTTTCAAAGTGTTTACTTCGTTTACTTGGCTCTGCATTGTTTTTTCTATCTTTGTGTATAAGTTAATAGTGTTCGAGTATTTTGCCGATTTAATTCTGGACAATATAATTGTTAAAAGTAGAACTTCAAGTTGAAAAGTTTCAAATATAATATAAGTACGAAGTGAATTTTATACAAAAAGTGATGGGGCGGAACCCCCCATTCTGTTCAGTAAAGTGTAAAGAACATACTCTCATATGTTCTGAAACTGGTTTCCCAATTCTCAAGTTTTTAATCCACACTTTCCTTCTGTCCATCAACTCTTTGTTATCTAACTTGGTTTCGAATATAACACTGAGTTTTCCTGCTTTTGGGAAGGTATGAAAACTGATTTCCGAATTTTTCTTCGCCCAAGAAGAGCAGTGAGGTACACAACAATAATGATTCATATTTTCAATGAATATGATCGACTTCAAGCAACCACCAAACACTTCTATGTTAAACAAATTGAACTTTATGTTGAGATTTGAAGGAAACTCGAAAGTAAAACACGGGCAAAGGCTTCCAATATTTTAATTTCAAATGCCAGATAAAGAGATATAAGTGGACTTTATTAAGTGACTGCTCGTCTCGAGATGTTAATAAGTGATTTTTATATAATACAACTGAGCTCAAATAATGTAACCTACTTTTAACCTGAATAATAAGGCAATATAATATTTCTAGGTGAATAATTCAATTAGATGTTAGATGTAATGTAACCCGTAATTCCATTTGAACAGAAGGACAACTATTAGGTAGGTACCCTTTTGAGAATCGTAGAATAATAATATTCCTAGGTAAATAATTCAATTAGATGTAATGTAACCCGTAATTTCATTTGAACAGAAGGACAAATATTAGGTAGGTTCCCTTTTGAGAATCGTACAATAAATAATAATAAGCTTATCTTGTTACCTAAATTGAACTAATCATATGGCGAATAATGTAAACAAACGATTCTATGGCCCATGCGTTAGTTATGTTCGTACACGGTAGAGGGCGTATTCCTTAGCATGAATCGCCTATAAATGGACACCTATGTACAAGCTCGGAGAGCTCGATTTGTAATAAACGAACGGCTTCGAGCAAAGTGAGCGCTCAGAGCTTAATAAACGAACTTAGCTAACAAAATGGTTGAGGCTTTCGCGGCCGAGGTTATTAGTATAACTACTGCTCTTCGGGCTTGAAGGCCGTCGTTCTTTGGAATTTCTTCCTGACGTTTCGCTAGCGCGAGTGGCCAGCTTCTTCAGAGGCTTATTCATCTCCGATGACTAAACAGTTCGATTTCTCAAGGCGTATTTATATTGATGCAGGTAGTCTGGAGTCTTAATTATTTCTGTCGGGTTCGGGGAATAATCATCATTATTAGTTGCCGCACTACCTGCTGTGATTTCATTAGTTATTTTTGATTTCTTCAGAATCGGATTCCAAATTCTGTTTAGAGTCAACGCTTCTTCCTTTCTGTTAAAATTGTCCGCATGTTTTTGGATCTCTATTGCCTCCCGTACCAGTCGGCTATGGTGTTGCATTTTCACAAGATTCTGTTCGAAAATGCAACACTGATTGCCCCCAACCAGGGTTACCATAGCCAACTGGTACGGGAGGCAATAGAGATCCAAAAACATGCGGACAATTTTAACAGAAAGGAAGAAGCGTTGACTCTAAACAGAATTTGGAATCCGATTCTGAAGAAATCAAGAATAACTAATGAAATCACAGCAGGTATAGTGCGGCAACTAATAATGATGATTATTCCCCGAACCCGACAGAAGTAATTAAGACTCCAGACTACCTGCATCAATATAAATACGCCTTGAGAAATCGAACTGTTTAGTCATCGGAGATGAATAAGCCTCTGAAGAAGCTGGCCACTCGCGCTAGCGAAACGTCAGGAAGAAATTCCAAAGAACGACGGCCTTCAAGCCCGAAGAGCAGTAGTTATACGAACTTAGCTAAGGTATACAAACAATCTCGACGAATAAGAGTGGCTAACCCTCCGTATCCGTCTGCTCTATCTTTTCTGATGATATTATAATGATTAATTCTGAAGTTATGCTGAGATTTTAACCATGTCTCGTTTAGCAGAATCAAGTGAGGCATGTGCTTTTGTATTAATTGAATAAGATAATGAAAATTTGACTGAATGCTTCGAATGTTCCATTGAATAATCTTCATATGTTTAGTATCTATCCCCCTGACTATCGAATTTGTCTAATAAAATTCTGTGAAGTCAAAATCGTTGTATTTACTAACATTATCGTACGTACTTACAATCAGGGCTATTCACTGAGCAGAGTTGTTATGGATAGCGACTAAAAATTGTCGTTATGTTCAAGGTCAGTTGCTAAGCGCGAAATTGGTATTTACTTTTCAAGTTAAGTTGCTACTATAATGACCACTTGCTGTGAGTAGTGGTTCACAGGCAACTGCTTTAGATATCTTGTTAAGGAAAAACAGCTTACCACCGTCATTATGGCAAGTTATTAATCAGAGTGCTACGACGGTTAGCAACTGCGATAACCACTTTACTTAGTGAATAGGCCTGAAAATCTTTAATTTTGTTTTTCGTATTGGTAGACAGTTCAGTGAAGGTATCATAAAAATTTTTTACTATCATTCTCTCTTCGTTTTCCATCAGAGAAGATAACAATTTGTCATTTGTTTTGTTAGAATTCAATATTTGACTTTAGTTCTGAATGAAGTTTTTTTTACCGCTCCTGTATTAGCTGAAATTTGTTGGCTGCTATTTTGAAATATGATCCCGTTGGTAGGTTGTGAAATCCTACCGTCAGGATATAACAATACTTCGTTCAGTGCTCTTATATCATAAACCTATCCTATGGTCTTTTTGAGTACTTGGTCCCCCCACACTTTGTGCTTATGTTCTTTTACCAATTTGGTTATTTGACATGTATATGTTTTCTTTCTTTTTTCAATCGGAATATCGTTATTTAGTAATGCATATATCTATTTCTCAAAGCCGGATAATTACTGCCTTGTAACGTATAGGGTGGTTCATTCTTGGGAAACTCTTTTGCTGCTTCATAAAAAGATAAATTCTCAAATGTCATTTTCTCTCTTATGTTTTTTTGACGTTCTGGTGACTGGTGGTAGATACGGGGTTGTTACATAGGTCAAATAACATATATCCACATATCTTGGGTTTATTGTTCCTTCAAATGTAATCAATATTGTTGATGCTGGTACATATTCAATCTTATCATTTGTCACTATACGTCTATTCATTCTTATAACTTTCTTTACTTTATATGGACTTTTTATCATGTCCTTGAGTTCATCTTCACCAAAACATGTGGATATATTTTTGACTACGGCTTTACATGTCACACTATACTCTTAGGAATGTATACATTGTATCCTGCTTTTTTCAGTGATTCATTTAAAACAAAATCATTTGCACTGTCTTTGTTATAATACTCTATGCCTATATTGAATTTGCCTTTTATTTTGAATCTATTAATATTGTTCAATTTTAGGTCACACACTTGCTTTGCGATTTTAAGATGAGGATATCAGTCGAAACTTTCTCGTGACTCTTTATTGATTTCGACTACAACTGTGAAGGGTCCAGTGGCACCTGCTTGATATAAAACTATATCATCAGGTTGGTCTGGCCCTGAATCAGAATTAAATATCTACAGGAATCTGATGATTTTCACTCGTATTTTGATCAGTCATAGAGGCATCTAATGACATCTGAGAATTGTCTCTCAAGGAATGTTCCGTCGAAGTAAATGTCCGTGATTGCGATTGTTGATCAGACTGACCCAGTATTCTCCACACTTCATCATCTAAACTATTACTTTCATCTTCTATGTGTATTTTTTTGGGGGAAGATGCCTCTTCCCCCCCGTTCCCTGAAATGTCTGCGGTACTTCAGTTATGTCTTTGCAAAAAAGGTTATTGTGAAACAAAAAATAATTCAAAGCAAAAAGAAAAAAAGAAAGAAATTGAAAAGTAACAAGATCACTTACTGTGTACAGATATTAGATCGATAGTGAAACAACCCAATATTCAACACTCAGTGAATAAATGGACACCCATGTATGAGCTCGGAGAGCTCGATTTGTAATAAACGGCTTCAAGCTTCGAGCAAAGTGAGCGCTCAGAGCGTAATAAACGAACTTAGCTAGATGATACTTACACAATAATATATACGACATACGACCATTTTGATGGATACTTTTTTGATAAAGAGCCACTGAGTTATCATGGATATCAATTGATTAAATTGATATTGAATAAATATTTATTAATCAGAATTCACCATGAGACATCTCTGCTAGAAAACAAGAGAGAAGCACGAGTACGCTCTTTACTAACAAAATCTATTTTATTTAAAAATCAATAGGATAAATATATTTTTTCACGACTAACACATAATGTGAATATTCTATGTATGGTTTCTGCAATATAATGCCATACATGATTCTCTTAGAGAATAATGGCCAGGGATTATTAGTCTTTATTCCCTCTTGTAGTCCAGTCACAAAATTTTTCGACCATGGAAACGATATAACCACACTCCAGAGTGTGCACAAAATTTCTTGACTTGAATATCACCATAGAAACGATATAACAAAAATAGAAAGTGTCAGTGTCAAACACGTAGGTAGTGTTTGTGTATTTGTTTTGAGATGAATGAAACTGAAGCATCATTCACTTGTACACCTCCAAAAATTTTATGAATTAATGGTAAATAAAGTAGAATATACTACTCGCAATATTACTCCCTCGCCACTGACGCGGTTCGGTTCGTAAAAATTCCTTCAGAATAATAGCTGTCATTATCGACTCGTGGTATAATCTACTATAATTTTGGGCTTTTTATTTCTTTGTTATGGAAATTCATTTTATTTGTATCTCTTACTTATGTATCATGATTTGTAAATTATTGTTATGATAATTTTTTTTTAATACAATCAAAGATGATGCCATTTGTATTGTTCGTTAATTGCATTCGAATAAAGTCTTGTTTTAAAAATTGTTTCAATAATATTTTTGTTTCAATTTCGGAACCCCAGTCTCCAATATTCAATATATTTGTAGCAGATATATATATATATATATATTTGTGATGTACTCCCGACCGTACTTTATAAACTAGATTTGGAAGTTCTCAGGTATGCGGTCTGTTTACTAATAAAATATTTTCAAAGATTTTCCACAGATAAAAATAGCCAGATACAACGCCACAAAAATTTCGGATCTCTTTTCAAAAGTCAAAGACAAAACACCTGTCCCACTTAACAGCAACGTTATATATGAAATCCCGTGTGGTGGATGTAACCAATGTTATGTGGGACAGACCTAGCAGTGGCTCAAACAAAGAATAGCCCTCCACAAGAGCGATGCCCGGCTAGGAAAAAACTCTTGTGCAGCAGTCGACCACTCCCAAAAAACCGGCCATCAATTTGATTATTCAAATGTAAAAATCCTAGACAGAGTCAGTAACCAGAAAACTAGATTGTTCCTTGAAATGTACCACATTAACAAAAAACCAAATACAGTTAATTATAAAACCGATACAGGTCAGTTAAGTAACATTTATTGCAATATTTTGAGTTCTATTTAATCACTTTTGTAATATTTAAAAATAAGGACAGACATGTGCTTACTTATAAAAACCCTTAGATTAACGTTAATTACATCATTGCCTGGTACAGCTGAGGGACTCCTATAAACATGAATTTTGCCTAGCTGATTCAGTTTAAGTGAGGCAGTAACTATGCGAGCATGGGTGGTTTGATTCAGCTTTCCCAGGCAATGAACACACCAGGAATATTAATTCTATGATTGTAAGTAGAACTGTTATTTTCGATTCAATCTTGTAAAATTTTGTCACATTCTTTGTAGCTTTTCTCCTGATGAAGCTAATAAACATTAGCGAAATATTGAGATCAAGAACAAATGAGTTTTATTAGTAAACAGACCGCATACCTGAGAACTTCCAAATCTAGTTTATATATATATATATATATATATATATATATATATAGATAGATAGATAGATAGATAGATAGATAGATACTTTATTGGTGTTTTACAAGATTTGTTTACACAAGTCAGGTACAAGCTAGCATATCAACTAGAATTTTAAACATTTAAAAAATACATAAATACATATACATCAATAAAAATAGGTTGATATTAAACAAGATAGTCTGAAATATCACAAAAATTGTTTTTAAAATAATCATCATAAGAATAAAAACATTTTCTAATTAGGTACTTTTTGATAATTTTTTTGAAACATGGTAGGCTGAGATCTTTAATGGAGGTTGGCAATTTATTGAACATTTTCGGGGCAAGATACTGCACACCTGTTTGTGTCTTATTTAGTCGACGATAATCAACACATATTAAGTTCTTCTGTCTAGTGTCATAACTGTGCAGATCGCCATGCGTCGTAAAAGATGATTTATGCGTGTGTGAGCAAATATTAGGCATTCATATATGTATAAAGAAGGCAAAGTTAGTATTTGAAGATCTATAAAAGCATGTTTGCAGTCATCTCTATAATTGAGACCTTCAATAATTCTTACTGCTTTTCTCTGTAAACCAAATATTCTGGTAGCTGTGTATATATATATATATATATATATATATATACACCACAAAATTCGTACGCATTTATGAATTCTCGACATTTGTCAAGAAATCATATTTATTTCTGACAGACAGATAATAACAAAATTCGTCCTCGAGTTTGAATTATTGAATTTTTACAGAAAATTCACAATTTCCGAACCCAAAAACACCTTAATTTGGTACTTTGGATAGAATTGGATCATAAATCACAAAACTCGTCTTGAATTTTAACCCAAAATTCATAATCTTCGACCTTAAAAACCTTCAAGATTTCAATTTTCAATAGAATCTGCTCATAATTGGTAGATGCACCAAGCAGTTTAACAGAGGTGTAATGGTAAACTTGGATTAAACTTAGACACTCTATGTTTAATCCAAGTTCAACTTCAAACCTCCGTTGAATGGCTTGGTGAAACTACCCATTGATGACAAAACTCGCCCGCCATTTTGAATTTTCATAAAAAATCAATGATCTCCAACCAAAGAAACCCCTAAATACAAATTTTGAATAGACTCGTACCATAACTCACAAGTTCACCATATATATTTTTTACAAAAAAAATCATGATCTTTGAGGCCAAAAATCTCCACATATATTAATTTCAAATCTGATTTTGATTGACAAAACTCGTGCATCGTCTTGTTTTTTCTAATTAAAAACTCAATACATTGTAACCCAAATGATGAACTTCTCTCAAATTTCAGTCGATTACTAGTTGAAAAGCTTATGATAATAAAATCATTGCAGCTGAAAATATTCATTTATAGATCTGCACGCCCCTGGATTATGAATACAATTTCCTCACTCCCCTCAGATCCTTTGCCCACATTCTACTGTGAGAGAGATGGATATCCTGGTTGTCTAACAAATCTGTTGTGTTGGTATAGGCAAGGCATCTCTATATAGTCTATATATTATTTTTTACTATGAGGTTTGAATCTAACCGACTGCTGTCATTTTTTTTAAATTTCTTTATTTAACGTCGGCCTATTTCCGCTACCAAGGCCAATCACCGACGCCGGTGAGCACACTTCCCCCAACCGGAAATTTTGCCGAACCCTCTGGTATTCCAAGCAGAGGTAGGAATCTTTAACGAGCCCAACATCCATGGACTCGGGACCGACGGCTTTACGTCCCCTCCGAAGGACGGCATATCCTCAATATATCTTGTGCTCATTGATATATTGTCTGCGAGCTATGATATGCTCTTTCGCTGCAGCTGTACGGGCTTTCGACACGGTATTTATTTCCCTGCATGGTCACCCATCCAAGTACTAACCGCGCTCGGCGTTGCTTAACTTCAGATACCGAATGACTGTCAGTCAACCTGAAGAGCTGGGCCATGCCCCATGACTGCTGTCATATTCCTGGAAAAAGAAATGACATGTGAGATTAGAGGTGTTTTCTGGCGGTCTTGTATTAAAAACGTATTCGTCTCTCCATCTCTCTCTTACTATTCGGCTGGCCGTCCGTGAGAGAGAAAGAGACAGACGAATACGTTTTGAATGAGACAGACGAATACGTTTTGAATACATGAGCCCCAGAAAACGCCTTGGTTTTCTTAAAAATCGTTGATGACATTGTCAAAGAAGATTTACGTATAACGAACAAGAAGCGTCACTTGCCGCTACACAGCCGCTATTCCTGTGGTCCCCACCACTACCATATTTCATGACCTCCAAACTATTTTTGTTACGACTACGCATGACTGCCAGCAAAAAACAGTAATCCAGTAAACTACTCGACAAGAAACACCAGTACTTGTTTGTTGATATGACTGACCGACTGCAAAATGCTGACACTGCTGGTAGACATGCGCACTCAGGGTGTATTTGTCGAATTGTTAGATGCGCTTCTTGTTCGTGTATACGTAAATATTCTTTGACATTGTCCACTGTCAATCTGTCAAACAGTTACACAGATGTGTTAGGCTTATGTCTGGGGGGCAAATACCAGTTTTAACCAATCACACACTTATAAAAAAGAAAACAAACGAAAGTTCCTGGGGGGCAGATGTCGATTTATTTGACATTTTTGACAAGTATCTGGAATGCCTAATCCCCATACTACCAAAGATTATATTATGTTCTACGAACACCTACACCTACTCTTTGATACTACAATACTACTCTATAACCACAGATTAGAGTCTGTCTGTGCTATAACTCAACTCGTACTCTCCAAATATAGTTGCATTGTCCTTCCATTGTAAATAAAAATGCCTAAAAGTGTCTTGAACAAGGTGAAAAATTTGCCGAATGAATTCCAAAAAAGAATTTTCAAAAGTATTTCAGTCAATATATATAAATATATTTCCTAAGTGAAGCTATTTTCAGTGGCATCTATTGCCTACTCATCAACTGTGCAAGATCATTCTTCATTTATTGAGAAATGCTCAAAAGAAACAAATTTGTCAAAACAACACATATATGATATTCTGGGAGCATACATTGCTTTGATGAAATTTTATCTAGAGAACACTGAAAGTGATTTTAATCAGAAACTTTTGGAATATGGTTTCACAACAAATTTTTCGGAAAAATTGCCGTCCTTCAGCAGTCGAAACGAAGTTTTCGAGTATTTGATGTACAATGGAAATACAAATTTTGGAAAAATATCAGTGATCAAGTGGAGAATTGATATTAGTTTGAGTAACAGGTGAGGTGAATTTGTTATATTCAACTTCGAAAAAATTTTTGGTAGAAAATTTTCTACAGAACTGCAAATATGACAATGTACCAAAAAAACGTTCCTCACCTAATAACAAATGTTTTTCAACAAAAACAGAGTTTCTCAATTGCATTGGCTTGAACGGTTGTTAGATAACACCAATGATGTATATTGTCATTGAAACAACATTTGTAGGAACATTTAAAAAATACGAAACAACACATCAAATGTTTTAAGGCTCAGTTCATACAGTAAGTTCAACACCATCCCTCAAACTGACAACTTCAAACCCATACCAAACATGCAATAAGCATGTTTGTGAAAACTCAACCCTTTCGTCAAGATATTTGCCAACATTTTTTCTGTAGGCAGGTATTTCAATTGTACATTGTACAACATCATCTTCTACAACACCTCATGAAACGGTGCTTTATGTCGATGTGTTTGCTTCTCTTATGGTAGACTGGATTATGTGCGAGTTTTTGTGCACCTTGGTTATCATTATGGATCACAATGGCCTTATCCTCCTTCTTCAACTCAGCAAATATACTCTTCAAATAAATGGCCTCTTTCATAGATTCTGTCAATCCTATATATTCAGCTTCCGTACTCGAAATTGCAATCGTTCTCTGCAGCAGCTCTACCATAGGTGAAAATTATTATTTTCGATCGAATTCGTCGTTGGCCCAATCAGAGTCAACTAATCCTTCTATGTGTTTACCAGTTCTTTCGTAAATGAGACATTAATCTCTGGTTCCTTCCAAAAACCTTGAGACTCTTTTTGCAGCTTTCCAGTGTTCTTCAGTATAGCAGTTATTATATTGACACAATTCGCTTACTACATGAGCAATATCTGGTCTCGTTAAAACAGCTAGGTACATTAGAGAACCGATTAAACACCGATAAGGAATATCTTCCAACTATTCTTCATTTATTTACGTTGTATTTGAAAATTTATGATAAACATCCGAAGGAACTTTGACAGGTTTACATTCTGTCATTCCAAATTTGTCAAGTATTTTCTCAATATACTTTTCTTGGTCGATTTTATTTATTCTACTTTCTTCATTCTGGTCAATTTTGAGCCCCAAACAATATTTCGCTTCGCCCAAATCTTTGCATTCAAAACTCTCCATCAAACTACTTCAATCTTCGTAGTTCTGAAGCGTCGTTCCAGAAAATTATGCATTCGTCCACAAAAACTGCGACAATAACAATACTGTTTTCATGGATTTTCTAATACGTACATGGCTCTGAATTCCACCGTTTATAGCCAGTTTCAGAAAACACTGACAAGTTTCTTATTCCACTACCTTGAAGCTTGTTTCAAACCATAAGGAGCCTTATGAAGTTTACACACTTTTTTTCTTGGCCCTTTACAATAAAACTTGTTCCACATACACTTCATCTTCTAAATCACCATTTAGAAATGCAGTAGTCACATCAACATGATCATTTTTCAGATTCCTTTTAACTGATAAATCCATCAAAAACCTTATTGTGAAGTTTCTTACTACAGGTGAACAGGTCTCTTCATAGTCAACTCTGTAGACTTGGGTATATCCTTTGGGTACAAGTCTAGCTTTATGTCTGTTCACAGTACCATCAGAATTTCTCTTGATTTTGAAAACCCATATTCATTCTTGACAACCTTTGTAGTACATGGTATATTTTCTTGAAATCGAAATTTTCGATTATATCAATGTCTCGAGCACTACATATGTTTCTAGGATTTTTTGGATTGATACATCTATATCCTTTACTTTCATCACAATAACCCACATAAATGAATTCCTTGCTTTTGATGTCCGTTTTTTTTTTCTGGGGTATCGGTAGTAATTTTTGTTAGAGACCCTTCAATTGCCATGACTATAGGTTCAAAACGAGACGATAATCCACCAGCATGATGACTTCAACAAACTCATTATCAGTAGGATTACTTATCTTAGCCAATTTTGGTGCTGAACAGAGTATGTTTGTAATATACTAGGGAAATCTAGTTTCGTTCGAAAAAGTAATTTGTTAATCCCATATCTTCATATGCCTACTCTTCTTTTGCGGATTTTAATATTCAGACATATAGTTTGCGAGGGCTCCTTGATCTCTTCTTGCATCGATGAGAGATCTTCCATTTTCACTCTCAACACAGTCCCTTAAATCCATGCCCATCTGAGTCATTTCATTTTCATAAATTGCCATATACTGAAATTGCTCATACCATCCAGCTTGGGTTCTATGTTTGAAATACCTCCTTATAATACTGTTCTGGTACTTTCAGACGGATTAACTTCTGGGCCCATCTGTTGTAATTCGACTTCAAGAAAATTCGTAGACTGGTTCAAATTACTTATTTTATACATATGATGTCATTAACATCTAATTGAAAGTACATTCAAAAAATACATCAAATGTTGTGAGTCTCAGTATATACAGTAAGTTCACCAGAAGTAACACTAGCATGTGAGACGAATTTTACTTTTTTGAATAGATAGTAGATATAATTTTCAATGGATATTCAGTTGAAAGCAAATAATTTGCCAAAGCTGTCGCCAAAAATTTTACTTTTGATTCATTTTCCCCTTTAACCAAAGAAGATAGATCACCTCTGCCCAACAAAAAGCAAAAATGTTTGCTGGAAATTCTACTTTAGACTCATCGAGAAAAGATCCCTACGAATATCACGCCTGTCGACAGTCATATGCTTAAAATAATTTTTCACAAACAAAATATAAGAATTATTTTAATGGACCTGAAGACAAATAAAGCTTGCGGATCTGATGGAATCCCAGCAATTGTTCTTAAAGTGTATGCCCCCGAATTGATACCAGTACTTTGCGAATTATTCAACCTTTCATATAACTTGGGGGTTTTTCCGAAGTCGTGGAGTGGAGAACAGCAAGAGTTCAGCTAGTTCTTAAAAAAGGAAAGAAAACTTTACCTTGTAATCATGGACCAATTGCATTGCTTTCTATCGTTTCCGAAGTCATGGAAAAACTATTTTATATGAAGCTTATCAGATATCAAGAGAAATCAGGAATAATTATTGATCGACATTACGGATTTTGTTATCAAAGATCAACCAGTGATTTATTGGCTTATATTTCTCATATTTGGCAGCATTCAATCGAAAAATTCGGAGAAACGATTTCTGGCGCCCACTTTTGTTTCTGCTTCATATCAATGATTTGCTCGAGAAAACATCTTGTTCCGTACATAGTTTTGCGGTCGACATTACTCGTCATATTAGTTACTCTTCCAGAGTCCCCATACCAGCTCAAGAAACAAAAATTCGAAAAACATCCATGTCAATGAAATTAACGATGACTTGGTGAAAATAATAGAATAGGGTAACATGAACTTGATGGAATTTAATGGGAAAACCCAAACATGTCTCTTCTCAAAGGAAGCCGATCTATCAGTATCTAGTGTTCAGATGTCAGAAGTAACTATTCTTACAAAGTCAAGTATCTCGATGCTAGGAAGTTACGATCAGTACTAATCTCTCATGGGAAAACCATGTGAAATCGATCGCTAACTATCTCTGGGTTAAAACCGTTCACTTCAGCTACGTACCTAATCACTCTCCTTTCTTTTATCAAAGGATATAGAGATAGTTTTCCTAGAGATAGAGATAGTTGATGAGATAATTAGAAAATGTAAATTTAGGGAAACACTTCGTAAATCTTCGACTTTTCAAAAAGATGAGAGAAATGAAAAATTTATAGTAATCCCATATGAACCTCAATACACTGGAGGACTTCAACAGATATTCGATAAAGTGAAAATGCAAGTTGCATATAAAACTTCTTACAAATTACAACACCTTGGTAACACAAAAGATAAATTAGAATTATATGTCAGGGAGGTGACCCTTGCTGGATGTTTTTGTCTTGAATTATCACTTTAATTATTTAACTTTTGGATGAAAACTGGGACAGAATAAAAAGACATTACGTTTTATTGAATATATAAAAATGAAGAACGCTTGAGCGCCTTGCGCCTTTTGTTATTACATTTGACAGCTACAGCGCTACAGGAAGAAATATAAAAACATTGTTGCCAAGTCTTCGACACAGAACACTACAGCACAGAAAACAGAATAACAGATTATATTAAGTTTAACACCCCCCTTCAATTAAAATACCTAATAAGAATTTTAGTTGCAATCGTTTCAAGTATTGTCTACAATTAACATTTTTCTAAAATAAATGAACTTTTCTTTAGCATGAGATTGTGTAAAAATGTCTGCAACATTATCATTTGTTCTGATATATGACATAGTTATTAATCCTTTTGCTACAATGTATTTTATAAAATGAGCTTTAATATCAATTAATTTGATCTCTTACTATTCTCAAAACTTTGGATTGAATGTAAAGCACTTTGATTGTCTATCATTGAAACAGTTTTTGTTTCTCATCCTGAAGTCTGCACAGATACATTGCAAATACAATAGTTCTGAAGTAGCTGCTGCACTGGCTAAGTATTCAGACTCATAACTTGACTGTACCACAGCATTTTGTTTTTTTGAGAACCACGATACTATATTTTTGTTATAAAATACAGCACAGCCACTTATACTTTCATTTGGTCACCTCCCCAATCTGCATCGGTATTGTAATGTACTGTTGTATTATCTGTAGTATATTGAGGCACAATATTTACTTTTCGAAGAGAGGTTTATTACCGTGAGCATTTACAATGACTTGTGTCACATTGATTGATTGTTATGTTACACAGTATGGTGAAACGAAAGTAAGATATATAACATGCCCCTTCCAGAAGAATTGAAAAATAGAAAAATTGAACAACTCAAATAAATAAAAGTACAAATCAAGTTTTTTTGGTGATTTAACAATTCGACCACTGCGAGTTACTTTGTGCGAGTGATCACGTGTGTTAATTGCATTTGGTGGCGAAAATGAAGTTTCCTCATCATTCAAGCGTTTTCTGCACAAATCGTTCCGTTCCATTGAAAGCCTTTGATTGGAAGATGACGAACTTGATGTAGAAGGAACTGGATATGAGTGATCATCATCTTCTGAAAACGGCATCCTCAGTTCCCTTAGATGCTGGCGATTCCTTCTATAAGTGGCCCCATTAACCATAATATTGTAATCATTTGGACCAGATTCATCAATAACAACTGCCGGTTTCCAATCTCTAACTCCAACTTGCAATAATACAGATTGATTCTGTCTCAACTTTGGCAAAGCTTTTGTAAACTTATCGTAATATTTTTTCTGAACATTTTGCCTATTCTTGAGTTCCTGTCTGACCCCTTTGATGGAAAAACTTGGTTCCAAAATGGTTTTTACAACGGGAAGAGTTGTTCTCAATCTTCGTCCCTTCAAAAGTTGACTTGGAGACGGCAAATTATCTTTAGGTGTAATATTATGATTCAAGACAGCCAGAAGTAGATCTCCACCATTTTGTTGAGATTTGACTAGCATTCCCTTGATATTTTGTATCGCACGCTCAACCATACCATTGGATCTAGGGTAGAAAGGACTAGATGTCGTGTGCCTAATATCGTATGTTTTTTCAAAGTTATTGAAATCATGGGAATTGAAAGGAGGTCCATTATCAGAACATATTTCTAGTGGAATGCCATTGATTGAAAAAATGTTTTTCAAGGTGGAAATGTCACTCTCACTTGTTTTATTTCTCAATTTGTTGACAATTATAAATTTACTGAAGTAATCGATAACAACAATAAAATCCATTGTTCCTAATGTTTTGAAATCTACTCCAATTTTCTCCCAAGGAAGATCTGGAATAGTATGCGGTGAGAGAGGTTCCTTCATATTAGATGTGGAATATTTCTGGCAAATCAGACAAGAGAGTACAACTTCTTCTATATCTGATGATATTCCTGGCCAATATATCGATTTTTTGGCCAATTTCTTACAAGAAACAACACCCTGATGACTCTTATGTATAAGTTCAAGAAATTCCTCTTTCAAGATCTCAGGAATGATCAATCGCTTGTTGTTGAATAAAATATTCCTATGAATGAATATTTCGTTTCTTATTGGCCAAAATTTTTCAATGTAGCTGATATATTAGATTTGTGTGTGGGCCATCCATGTAGAACGTAATATTTAATTTTCTGCAAGGTGGGGTCTTCATCTATAGCTATTTGAAGACGTCTTTCATTTTCAGGAGAAGTGGATATTATATAATAGACTCTAAGATTAGTGTCCAAGTAATCTGTATTGATGGTATCCGAAGAAGATTCACGACTCAATGTGTCCGGTACGTTCAAGTTCTTTCCTGGCACATATCGTAATTCAAACTGATACCTCAATAGTTTATATACCAAACGTTGAATCCGTGGTGATAAATCATCGAGAGGCTTTTTGAGTAAACCAATGAGAGGACGATGATCTGTTTGGATTATTATTTTTCTACCAAAAGTAAAATAATGGAACCTTTCACAACCATACACTACCGCTAAAAGCTCTTTCTCGATGTGGTTGTATCGTTGCTGAGTGGAGACAGAAGCAAATTCTATAGGGTGTCCTTGAGAAATAAAGGCTCCCAATCCAAATGGACTTGCATCTACCGATACTACTAGATCCACATTTGGTTTATAATACGCCAAAATGGGAACTGCAGTGATGAGTGATTTTAGTCTTCTGAAACAGTTTTCTTCCATCTGAGTCCACTGCCATTCTGTTTTATTGCTCAGAAGTTCACGAAGTGAACTAGTTTCTTCTGACAAGTTTGGAATGAACTTTGCCAAATAAACTATCATCCCCAAAAATCTTTGAAGGTCTTTCTTGTTTTGGGGTGATTTCATGTTTTTTATAGCACTTGTTTTGGTATCGTCAGGACTCACACCTTCCTTACTGATGATATGTCCTAGAAATTTCAATTTCGATACACAAAACTTAGATTTGTCTCGGTTGAGTGTCATACCAGAGAGTTTGATTTTCTCGAGAACGTTGTTCAGATTCTCATTGTGTTTTTGGATAGTTTGACCAAAAACCAATATGTCATCTATATATGCTATTACTCCAGGCAATCTAGAGTGAGTTTCATGTATGAACCTCTGGAAAATTTCTGGTGATGATGATAAACCATACGGAAGTCTCTGGTAACGATACCTCCCAAAAGGTGTTGCTATTGTACGTAGCAAAGAACTCTCATAATCTAGAGGAATCTGCAAAAAAGCCGAAGAAGCATCCAAAAGCGTGAAATATTGAGCTCCTGCCAACTCAGAAAACAGAAAATCCTGTGTAGGAATGTGGAATAATTCCCTTTTAATATAAACATTCAATGCCCTAGGGTCCATGCACACTCTGATATCGCCATTAGATTTGGGTACTATGACAATCGGATTGACCCAGTCTGTTGGCTGAGTAACCGAAACTATGATAGCATCAGCAACCATAGAATCTAATTTTTGTTTAACTTTTTCTTTCAAAGCAAGCGGAATTTTTCGCGTGGCAGCAATACACGGCACAGAATCTTCTCTTAGAGTGATTTTATAAGTTTTTGAGACTTTACCTATTCCCGAAAAAAATGTCTTTGTATTTTTCTAGAATGTCATTGAGTAAGAGTTCATTCGCGGGTTTTGAACTCACGGATTGCACCTGTTTGTTCGAATCGACAATTTTCAGTTCAATTGCTGCACTAAGTCCCAAAATTGAACAAGGATACCCAGAACGTAGGACGTAAAATACAAATTTTTTTTGATATTATTGATTTCACAGTCAAGATTGATTTCACCAATCACATCGATTTTATGTCCTGAGTAAGATGATCGATTTGAAGTTGTTTGGCAAATTTGATTGTAATTGATACCCAACAATTGAAAGTCTTCTAAATTGAGAATGTTCACTTGACTACCAGTGTCTATTTTGAGTTTTATTCGACAACCCACGATATTTAAATATTCGAACCATTCTACTGAATCTCCATGTTCATTATTGTCCAAACAATATGATCACATTCGTCATAGAAATGTCCATCTGAAGGTTCGGTATTATCAGTTGAATCGTCAGTGTCGTCATTATCCAAAATTTCATGAACATTCTGATTCTTGCAAAATTTTCGAAAATGCTCTTTCATTTTACAAAGTCCACAAAATCTATGATAAGCTGGGCACTTACCTTGTAGATGTACGCTACCACAATTTGTACATTTTCCAGTGTTACCTGATTTTTGACCTCTGACTGTTTTAAATTCTTCAGTATCAACGTCTGTACCATATTTCCTCCATGAATTATTTCCACCATATGCTTGATTGGATCTTGGCATTCTTGACATTGATGATTTGTTCTTCGCCATGTAGTTTATAGCATCCACTGAAGAGTCTCGATTAATTTCTTTCTGTTTAGAAACACTACTTTCCATTGCCTGGCAAATTTTTACGGCTTCATCCAATTTCATATCGGACTTTTGCAATAGTTTTTCTTGGATTCTGTGGTCACGAATTCCCAAAACAATTCTATCTCTGATCAAAACATCTTTTTCGGCAAATTCACAGGTTGAGGCTAACTGTCGGAGTGATGTTATAAACTGATCTACCGTTTCTCCTTGATGCTGATCTCGTTTGAAGAATTTGAAGTGTTCGAAAACAAGATTTTTGATAGGATTGCAGTATGCATCGAATTTCTCTGAAACTTCATCCAGTTTCTTTTTGTTTTCAGGGTCTGGGAATTCAAACGTATTATATATTTGAATGCCTTCATCTCCCAGGAAGTTTAGAAGCACAGCTACTTTCACTTCATCTTTCTTTCCATCTTTTCCACTAGCCATCATATATAATTAAAATTTTTGTTTCCACAGCTTCCAATTGTTCGCTACATTTCCTCTGAAGCTCATTTGATCCGTCATTTTGAAACTGTAACAAGCTATAGACCAGCTTTCTCCAAAGTCAATTTTACCGCTTCACTTGAAGTAGGTAGTTTGTTGGCGAAAACAAGATTTCGCAACTCCTCTCAACGCGATTTAAAACCGTCTGCCACCATGTAATGTACTGTTGTATTATCTGTAGTATATTGAGGCACAATATTTACTTTCCGAAGAAAGGTTTATTACCGTGAGCATTTACAATGACTTGTGTCAAATTGATTGATTGTTATGTTACACAGTATGGTGAAACGAAAGTAAGATATATAACAGGTATATGCTAAAATCTCCAGATTTTCAGCACTGTCTCTTTCATACATTGAATTCATGTTGATAGTACTCTTGAGGTATCTGACTTTCCATTTTGCAGCTGTCCACAGTTGATTGGTAGGCTTGTCTAAAAATCTGCTCAGAAATATAACTGAATAGGATGTATCCGGTCTACTAATGGTTGTAATATAGGGTAAAGATCCAATTAATTCTCTATATGGTACATTTATGATTTTCTGATCCTTGAAAGTTGAGTTTCATAGGTGTTGAGACAGACTTACATTCCTCCAAATTGAACTTTTCAATTAGGTACTTCTTGAATTGATGTGGCCTGGCTGATTATTTTCTTACCATTTTGTTCTGAGATTTCTATTCCCAAAAAATTCTTTAGTTCTCCAAGATTCTTCGCACTGAATTCAATCTCTAACTGTTGTTGGATGTAGGCACAGTTTTTGCCTGTCAAAATAATTATATCATCCACCCATAGTAGAAGCCAAATCTCTTCTTGTACATATAAACAGAAATCGTATCCAGATCTTCTCAAATTGTACTTGTCTGCAAATTTATGAAATCTTTGATTCCACAATCTTGGAGCTTCTCGTAAACCATATAAGGCCTTTTTTAATCTCAATGAGTTATACCTCTTGTCAAAAAGTCATTACGTTTTATTGAATATATAAAAATGAAGAACGCTTGAGCGCCTTTAGTTATTACATTTGACAGCTACAGAAAGAAAAATAAAAACATTGTTGCCAAGTCTCCTTGACATAGCTTCATTTACAGTAACTGGATCGTCTTTAGCATTGAAGTCTTGCAAGCAAGCATAAGTAACATAACCTTCAAACTGCTCAGGTTTAATTGTTCTATGTGATTTCTTGACTTCTGTACTTTCTTGTGCTTGTCGCAATTCAATCAAAAAATCTTCATCGCTGGTAGAATTTCTTGATTCGTGAACTGTGGAAATATGAAATGAATCATCATCAGAATCATCAACTTCAGTTTCTGCCTCAGCCCCCACTGAATCTGCCGTCACTTTGCTTGTAGTGATTGGTACTTGTACTTCAGTTTCCTCCATAATCACCACATCTGTGCTTATGGTTACTTTGTTTGTTTCTGGGTCATAGAGTCTGTAACCCTTGGTATTTTCACCATATCCCACTAAAATAATGTTTCTTGATTTCTTATCCCATTTTAATCTATTTGCTTTTGGGTTGTGTACCATTACCTCACTTCCAAAAATTCTTAAGTTACTAATGTCTGGTTTTTTATTGAACCATACTTCAAATGGTGTTCTTTTCTCAAGTCCTGAGACTGTACTTCGGGTGCGTAAATAAATTGCAGTGCCAACTGCTTCAGCACTGTCTCTTTCATACATTAAATTCATGTTGATAGTACTTTTGAGGTATCTGACTATCCTTTTTGTAGCTGTCCACAGTTGATTGGTAGGCTTGTCTAAAAATCTGCTCAGAAATATAACTGAATAGGATATATCCTGTCTACTGATGGTTGCAATATAGAGTAAAGATCCAATTAATTCTCTATATGGTACATTTATGATTTTCTGATCCTTGAAAGTTGAGTTTCATAGGTGTTGAGACATACTTACATTCCTCCAAATTGAACTTTTCAATTATGTACTTTTTGAATTAATGTGGCCTGGCTGATTATTTTCTTACCATTTTGTTCTGAGATTTCTATTCCCAAAAAATTCTTCAGTTCTCCAAGATTCTTTGCACTGAATTCAATCTCTAACTGTTGTTGGATGTAGGCACAGTTTTCTCTGCAAATTCATGAAATCTTTGATTCCACAATCTTGGAGGCCTTTTTTAATCTCAATGAGTTATGCCTCTTGTCAACTTTGACACCTTCTAGAATGTAAATATAAACATCAATGTCTAGGTTTCCATTGAGAAAGGCAGAGGGAATATCTAGTTGTTTAATTTCCCAATTATTTTGTAAGGCATGAGCAATAAATAATGTTGTAGTTGAGTATCTTGCCACTCTGGTGCATAGACATTATAGTGATACTCTCCTTGATAACCCTTAGCAACCAATCTTGCCTTCTTTCGATCATCCTGCTTCGTTGTAAAAACCCATTTTGTGTCTATTGCCTTTTTATGTGATGGTAATATGGCTGGCTCCCAAGTTCCATATTTTCATGAGCTAATAATTCTTTGTTTACGGCACTCTCCCAGTCACTTGATCTTATTGCCTCTCTATAGTCTTTTGGAATCTCTATCGAGAGATATGCCTAGTACATTTCATAATCTGCAAATTTAGAAGGTAATTTTATTTTTCTTCTACTTGAGTTTTCAGAATTATCCTCTCAAACCTCCTCATTTGTCTCGTCTTCTGATTCATCCTTTCTTATCTCTTGAACCTCGTCATTTGTCTCATCATCTGATTCATCTTTTCTCATCTCCATTTAATTTTTTTGTAGGTCTTCCTCATCATTTTCAATCCCGTAGATTATGTTATTTTCATCAAATCTGACATCCCTTGACACGATTATTTGATCAGTCTGAGGATTCCATAATCTGTAGCCATTTTGACTGTATCCCACCATTTTCACAGGAACATCTTTTGCTTCTAGTTTGTCACCTGTATTTGGAATTTTGAGTGTCCAAGCTTTACTACCAAAAACTCTTAATTTATTTAAATTGGTTTTTCCTAGAAACAATTCTGCTGGAACATTTTCTTTTAGTGTCGAGGTGGCAGACCTGTTGAGTTGATAAGCAGCAGTTCGTATAGCTTCCCCCACAGATGTTTTGGTATGTTAGTTTCTGCCAGCAACGTTCTGACTTTGTCTAGCAAGGTTCTATTCGCCCTTTCACTCACTCCATTTTGTTGAGGAGTGTAAAGGAGTGTATCAATTTTATACCCTTTTGGATACAGAAATTCTTCAATTCAGCACTTGTATACTCCTCCATTATCCATTCTTATACTTTCAGCACTTGTTCACTCCTCCATTATCCATTCTTATACTTTGACATTTATATCCTTTTGTTTTTAATTCTCTGATGTATTTCATTAAGTTAAATTGTACTTCACTCTTCCTTTTCAGTAAATATACTGTAGTGAAGTGGGAATAATCATCAATTATTGTTTGAAAATATTTTTCATCATTACTTGTTGTCTTTATAATTGGACCTCCTACATCTGAGTATATCAACTCTCCAATCACTTTTGATCTTGGTAGTTCTTGATTTTGATGGATTGTCTAGTGGCTTTTCCTTCTAGGCATGGACTGCATACCTTCTTGGAATTTGGTAAGTTCATTTTCTTCATATAGGCCTCTGAAATATGTCATATTCTCTTATGCCAAATATCTCCAGTTGTAACCAAATTACATATATTGTCTGGTAAACTGAGACTTGCAACATATAGATTTCCTACAGTTCTACATATTATGTTAGTTTTACTTTTGGTTTTGATTGTAGCCTTATCATGTTCAAACAAAATCTCATTACAATGACAATAAAGTATTACTCAAGTTTGGTACAATCAGGGCCATAATATCAATTTTCAAATTTTTGTATCCAACTGTTAGTTTGCCTTTTCTTGTCACTGTCAGAAAATTTCCATTAGCTACTCGTATTTTTATTTCCTTATCTAGACTCTGCAGATCTGTCATATATTTTTCCATTTCTTCCATCAGTTGCTCCACTATCAAGTATGAAGTCTATTCTTGAACTATTACTCAACATACATGTTTCAAGATTGAAAACCTCGAATAAAAATATAATTTCTTCCTCTGTTTTACTTGTTTCTCTATCGGTTGCATAATTTGCTTTCCTTAGGAAATGAGAGCCTCCACATCCATAACATCTCACACTGTCTTGGAACTTCTTACGGTAGAATATCGCCTCTTGGTTGTTAGTATCGTTACAATCTGCATCTAAAAGTCTACCTTTTACAAATTCCGATGTAATATTTGTTGTAACTGTCTCAATGGCTGTGATGACGGTATCATATTTTTCAGGCATAGTTAGCAGTAAATAGCATACTTTGTCACTTTCATCTAATTTTGCCCCTGCTGCTTCAAGTTCTCTCAATAAACTTTCTACCTGCATGAAGTGTTCTTGTAATTCATTGCTGGTTTTAAAAACTTTTTTATAATACAGAGCTTTGACAAAGTACTTTTGCGTTCAAACACATTCTTCAGTGATTTCTCGAGCTGTCTTTGCATCCTTGACATACTCCAAATGCTTATCGGTCATACATTGCACAATTGCACATGTATTTTGATAATTTATCGCAGTTCTTTGAGAAATCGTATTACCAAGGACATTTCCAGCTCTTTTAGGAAATTCCTGGATGTTCGATTTTTTTTCTGACCCATCTTCCATAGCAAAAGTAAGCAAAAATATCGAATTGATACCACTTCCTTCAAGCATACTATAAAACATTCCCTCTAGGCCATCAATTTGTTTTCCGTCCTGTCGTATATGAATGATCGAAGGTGTCTGTACCACCTTTGGTTGCATTGTATGTCTCAATTATATTTGGTTTATTTGTCTTGTGATCAATGGAATCGTTATGATGTAAGGTGGAGGTTATTTTGCCTAGGTGTGAAGGAAACTAGAGTTTTGTTATTATCGAAATCGAATAACGACGGTCCTAATTCCTTTTTTGCCAAGTGACTAAGCAAAATTTCTTTTTCGTTTTTTAGCAAGGTTCCTACCATTGTTGGCTCATATTGCTAAGATGGAAGATCAGCCAATGGAATCGAAGTGAACCAATTATCGAAAGCTAGGTTGTGACTGGTATTGTTTATGGGTTCGGACATATAAGGAATGGCACTCAACAAGACCATAGGTCTTAGCATCATTTAGCATTAGTATTTCCAAGCGGTATTTATCGGGTTTGCTGGTCATATAGATGCGGGAGTTACAACCGCCACAAACACTCATCAGTTGCTCGTCTATTGTGCAATATTCATGAGGTTTGTAGTAGTCTTGCATTTGCTTATATATAAATCCCATATTTGTCTAATTGGAGCAAATTTATTAGGCTGACGTCATATATGTCTATCAGTATTATTTTTAAAGCGTAAGCTAGTACCTAAAAACTGAAATCTTTGCTGAGACATGGTTTCCCAGAAAATTCCAATCCCAGAAGCAAGTGACAACAATTGTTCGCTGTTATCCTCGCCAGCTTGTTCACTTTACTCTACACTGGTTTTTAATTTTAATTGTCATTGTTCTATTCATTTTCATGAGCCTGTTCAGTTTCACAAGCACTTTGTTCATCGTCTTCCTCATTCTCCTGCATCTCGTCATTGTTTCCGCTATCCGAAAATTCTCCAATTTCACATCCATTTTCATGATCTGGATTGCTCCCGAAATTATCAATAATCTCCTGCAGTTCCTCATCTGTTAGCTACAAAATAATAGAAAATAAAATTGTCGATGGAAAATATGTTACCTAATACTGCACACTGTCAATCAAATTTTACCACTTCCTGCCTCATATACAACTGTTAACTGAATTTACATGGCCCTGACCAAGGTCACGATCGAAACACTGCGCACAAGGTAGAATATAAGGTGCACGTGTGTTTTCTAGACCCCAGTGTGCAGTAGCAGGGTTAGTGGTGTTTTCATGTAGGCCAAGTGTCATTTGCACGATTGATTTATATCAGCTGATTGCAGGAAAATTTCAAATCATCGAAGAAAACTATAAAGAGTAGGTACTGGACCTAAGATGGAGCCCTGGGTACACTTACTGTCACATTTCTTCAGAATTCACATCCTCTGTTACCACAATCTGCTTTCTGTTTTTTGAATGAGATTCCATCCATTCATTCACAACATCTCAAAGGTTTCGTTTATGTTGGAGCTGTGATAAACGATGAAAACGGCGATACTATCCATGCAGTGAAAATGATTTCATTGTTTTGAATGCAGTTGTTTTTAATGGAGCGACACATTGAGACACTGTGGCCAAGTTACGATAAGAACGATGATAATTGAACTGTGTATGTTCTTCGCTATTGTAACTGGTTTCCCTGGGTTCAAACCTGCACAAGAAGTGGCGCTTACGGATAAATTTACAAATCTTTTTGTAAATTACAAATCGTTTTGTAAATCGATGCCTCGGGCGCCAGTTTTTACTTGGTATGCTCCAGAATCCCGGATTGCGATAAGATGGAGGTATCCAGAGGTCAGATAATTGTGATAACGGCAAAGAACTAATTGATTGACTTAAATTACACAAATTTGCATCTGAATACCATTTGCTATTAGAAATATCTCGAAAGTAGTTCGTTTTTACTTTCTCGAGACACTTTTTTTTTACACACTCGAGAGGTATTTCGTTTCTACCTCTCATCTCAACACACTTATTTCACTGATTCGTTTTCTGAAAACAGAAGTTTATTTGCACCAATATACGAAATTTCCAGACAGGATAAATGCGCGAAAAATGTAAATAAATAAATAAATCGGTAGTGCAAAAACTAAAACGATATCAAAAACGGGGTTGGCAACAATGATCTTAGATTTCTCAATGCAACGTTCGTAAACGGTATACGAACTCTGCGGTTGGACTACACAGAGTGCCGTTTCGGACGGAATGTTACTAAAATCGGAAAATCTGAATTATTGCCAAGTGAAATGTTTCAATGCGGCGAATACGCTGATAGAAGGGAATGAAATTATGTACAAAAAAAGGAAACTATTTGGGTCTGACCAATTTCGTCAGTGCGGACAGTTTACACACTTGAATATTTCGGATTTTTAAATAACAGATTTTCTGGTTCAAATTGAAGCCTAGATAACGACAGAAGGTCGAACTAGCGAGAACCCAACAAATTAAGGAATTAATCTTGGTTCTAACTGAAACCTAGATAACGACTGAAAGTCGAACTTGCGAGAATCCAACAAATTAAGAAATCAATCTTGGTTCTAACTGAAAGCTAGATAACGACTGAAGGTCGAACTAGCGAGAACCCAACAAATTATGAAATTAAACTCCGTTCTAACTGAAGCCTAGCTAACGACAGAAGGTTGAACTAGCGAAAACCCAACAAATTATGAAATTATTCTTGGTTCTAACTGAAACCTAGATAACGGCTGATGGCCGAACTAGCAGGAACCCAAAATTGAAAATAAAATAAATTCTCTGAATTAAATAGAATGATTGATTTTAAATGGAGCCTAGATAACGGCAAAAGGCGGAACTAGCGAGAACACAATCAGAACTAAATATTTGAAACATAAAATAACGGTTTGTTCGATCTAACCTCAAAATGATATTTATTTTCGGTGAATGAAAACAACGGTGATGAAAACTAATTTCGGAGCAAATACTGAAGCGGAATCGAACTGTATTGAAGACTGAATTCTGAATGATGATGCTATTCCTCGGGGTCCTGTATTTATACTCGCCGAGAATCTGAAAAGTAGTGGAACGCAAATGACAAGAAACACTGAGTATTTCATTAATAAAAAAAACTACGGACGATTTGGCCAGTTTCAAATGTTTTGCAACATAAGGTAAATAGAAAAACTGATGAGGTACCCGAAATGAGTGAATATTCATGAGGAAATAATATTTTCGAATTACTTGAAACATTTCATTTTCCAACAATTATACCATCAAAATATCACACAAGAGATTTTCTAAAACTAGGCTTTTGATCACCCTCATAATGCTACAGCTAACGGTTTACCAATTTCACTAGGTTTTCCTAGAAAATAACATGCCAGATTATGAAAACACAATTCTAAGTCTTCCCTATGTGATACCTCAAGTTTATATGCGACACATGATTCATTTCAGATAGAAGGAATGATCAAACCTCACTCAATACGGAAAATAAGCCAACCCCAAATGTATAGTAGGGAACATAACTGCATATCAAATACAAGTATAAAAATGGCGCAGCGGATGGAATGAAATGAATAATACGGTTCATATGGGATAAAATCAACCAATAAGCATGAAAATCAAACAAGTTCCTATAACTAATATACTAAACAAAGAAGAAAGGGTCACGGAGAATATCATTCAGTGCTCAAAATCAATCAATCGACAAGTACCAAAACAAAATCACTGCTTACGGCAGTACCTATACCAAATACAATATCAAAATATTCACAACTTCAAACCCTGAAATAACTACTTCATTACACTATTATTAGGGATAGTCGGTATGGGTATTAACAGTTAGGTAATGTAAAATTTTCAGGCCCAGTATGTGTGCTTAGGTTTCCTCATCCTCTTAGCAGAACCTGCCAGATCGATGTTGTTCATATGTTTGTTAGTCCCAACCAAAATTCTAGTTGATCGCCCATTCTGACTCAGTAGATACTCCGTGAATTCCGGCGATGACTCTTTAATTAACTCATTGGCCTGTTTCATAATCGGCGCCTTATGTCACCATTTTTGAGATTGTTTTTCCTTCCAGGTGTTGTTGCAAGTTTTTCGCAGCGCTATTGCTGTACCACAAAAGGGTTCTAGGCCAATGGGGGAGCATCGTTCTCTTCTCGTGCTAGTAAATCAGCCTCTTAGTTGCCCTTGTAACCTGTGTGACCTGGTACCCAGACAGTCTTTTTGGACTGCCTAGCTCCAGACCAGTTCGAAATCAAGCTGCATGGAGCTGATTGCTTTTATAGCTGCTTGGCTATCAGAGTATATTGCAATGGTCTTTTCCTTGAAACGCTTGCCTCAATAACTCTTCTGCGCAGTGGCGTATTGCTGCAGTTTCTGTCTGGAATATCGTCACTTTCTTACCTAGTGAGACTTTGTATTTGACTTAGCTATATAGATTCCTTCTACAACTTCCTCGATTTTTGAGCCGTCTGCGTAGCAGGCAATTTCTGCATTAATTGAAGGTCCTCCCTTCCATGCCTTTCTGCCTATTATAATTGTTGAAGTCTTTCCCGAAGCTATACTTGGGAAGCATCTGATCTGATGGCATTCTCATTATGGGGTCATTTTCCAACTCTTTGTGTAGCTCGTTGTACATCTTACCGTGCAATGTGCTTATTGGCGTTTGCCCTCTGGTCAGTCTACTAGTGACTGACCTGGCTTCACCTTGTATATACATATTCGATCTAAATTCCAGCATGGAATTATATATATAACTGGAACTTCCGCAACATTGGAGCCATTCTCAAGACTTCTTTGCGACTTGGTGCCGAGGTCTAAGTCTCCTTAACCCCCAGCTCTCGTCTTGACTAAGTGAAGACTGTGTTTTTCTGGATAGAGGGATGGTATTTATAGCTATATTAGGATCCGACGTAGTTGAAACTGTCGGACCCCAAGTAGGTCTGGTTTTAAACGGATTGATTAAGGGATTCGTTAGATGGGATGGTAATGGTATCCAGGAATTGGGAAGCCTTTGTGAGTCGTCTCGTTTGTCAAGCCATTGAGGGCGTTTTTCAATTTCTATTGCTTCACGAATTATTCTGGAGTGGCGCTGACCTTAAGATATAATACCCAACGAATCACAAGGATGAAATTCCTTGTCACGACTACTCGAGACCATAAATTGGACAGACGAAGTATCAAATAGGTCCTACGAACACGAACTGGCAGTACGTAATTCGGACATGACCTAGACTCTCTTCAAACATCACGAAACCGGACACAAAATTGACTTACACTACACGAAGACCATTCCTACAGCAAAATCGCTCCACTCCAGAATAATTCGCGAAGCAATAGAAATTGAAAAACGCCTTCAATGCCTCAACAAACGAGGCGACTCACAAAGGCTTCAGAGAGCAGCTCATTCCGAAATGGTTTGTCGAGAGGAGAACCGTGCTAATCCCGAAGAACGGACATTTGTCCGATCTCAAGAATCATATATTGATAGCATGCTTGAATACGTGTTACAAATTATTTACGCGCATCTTGTATACGCGAATTTTCCGCGCAGGTGACGGTGTTGGAATGGGGTCTAAGCGAGATTTCGCTTGCTGTAAAAAAAACTTGCTGATCAATAGATGTTTCACGTAGGACTCCATGCATTAAAAGTGGAATCTTTCTATAGCCTGGATTGACTATCGCATGGCATTCGATACAACATCACATGAGTTGTTGTACTTACTTGAGTGTCTTGCGGTACCCGATCAAATAGTGAGATGCATCGAACGACTGATGCCGCTCTTGTGGACTCCATTTATCATAACAATAGGTGAAAGCAAAGTCCGAACAGAACCGGTCACCACTGGAAGAGGGGTGTTTCAGGGAGATTCTCTTAGCCCCCTCCTGCAGGGTGATGCAGGAGTTCCCACAAGTTGTTGGTATAGAATTCGGAATTGACAAATGTGCACTGGTTCATCCCAAAAGAGGTCGAGGCGAGAATTTAGCTGAGGATGCTCAACTCGTAGACATTTGAATGCCAAAGAGACATATACTTATTTGGGTGTGGAACAACGTCAAACCCAAAAGTGAAAAATGCTTTCCGTGGCAGTTATAGACAGAAACTGCGGCAGATCTGATCTTCAGGACAGAAACAAAATTTCTGCCATCAATATGATTGCCATTTCGATTCATTCTACTCCATTGGAATAGTCAAATGGGCTCAGGAAGAGTTGCGGCTATTTGATGTGAAAACTTTTGAAGTAGTGCATATTCACAGAGGCATGTGTCCCAAATCTTCGAGACAGCAAGGGGGCGTGGGCTGCTGAGTCTGGAGCGGCTCCACAACAGAATGGTACTGGATGGAGCATCTAAAGTGGGTAAAGTAGTTCACCAAATTGAAGCCCGCATGGATAAAAGCCAACGTCGAAGCAGCAGCTAAAATGCTACAGATCCATGTTGTCTTCTTCAAGGGCAATGTTAAGCTGCCATTTGCCTCCCTCAGGTTAGGTGAGCTGGAGTCAAAGAATGGTTCATCATGGCGTGCCAAGACTGTGTCGTCAACACCTTTGTCTACCGGAGCCGTGCAGGTATAGAGGTCCCTGATACTAGAGGAAGGGCCTGCCGACAGGCGCTCGAGGCTTTGAGGAACTGGGCGATTCAAATTTGCTTCTGGTTGGTACCCCGTCTATGAGCCTGAAGACGGTTCATTCTGCTTGTCGTTAACCTCAGCCTTTTGTTCAAGGTATGTTACTCTCTCAGATTGAGAACAAACAGATACAGCGAGTCATTCATAAATTGTCCAATGTTCTGATTCCAATAAGGTCTAGCGATGCGGCTAGCAAGTAGAACAGAGATAAAAAATGAGATCTCGATTTCTACTTAGGAGCGGATCGAATGACTAGCGATCAGTCTGATACCATGGCGTCAGTTTCTTATTGAACTTATTTCAGAATGCCTGGTTGATAGCATGCTCATGAATATATCAAATAAACATTACGAACATTGAATTCGTTTTCTCATCTTCAATCATGTTTACTAAACTTACAACAATGTGACAACACGTTTTCTATGGGAGATAAAAATACATTGTTCCTCAACTTCGGAGTTGACGATTCTTCTGAGTACGTGATCATGAATGAGATGAATCGAATACATCACTGATCACAAATTGAATTCTATTCACATATTTTTGTATAGACATATATGTATTGATATTGATCCGTCTGTTGGTGAAATAAACTATCTATAAAGTAGTATCATAGTGCTACACGTACTGAACTTCGCTCTGTTATTAAGTGATATAGTTCGAGTTTCATTGAGATTTCAAATTTCTCCTTCACACAGTACAAAGTTGAAGTGCTAATAGAAATTTTGTGCTGGTTTGGTTGGTGTTTAGGAATCAAAAATAACGCAATCTGTGAGTGAAAATTTCCTTATCAAAAAGCCGTTATAAACTTGTGGACATCAGCCTTTTCCACCTCAACGGCAGATCAGCTGACTAATGTTACCATGTACTCCAAAAACCAAAATAAATTCAGTACCAATCAGAAGACGGATAGATAGAGCGTACTGCAGTACTCATTGAATTACTATTCATATTATGCGATGCCGAAAGATGACTGTCCCAGTTGAAAGCATCCTGCAAAAATAAACCCGTCGTAGCCGGGTAGAGTGACGAGTGGTCCTTTAGATTTTAAATACCCAGCCGAAACATGATTGAATTTTGAGTCGTGAATTCTTGGTGGAAATAAAAACAAATGGCGTGGTTACGGTAGTTATTTATTTTATAGACAAGAGGTGATCCGTACGTACGATTATACATTAATAAGCATAAAATACATAAGGCAAAAATCAAAGATCCATAACCAAAAAGTTAGAACTCTCATTTTTCGAGTCACTACCACTACTGTTTTGTCCTCCTTCCTGGGAAGGGAATTGGCAACGTTGTTGAATTCGTTCTCGGAGTTTTCGCTACAGGCAAGTTCGAGATTTTCAGGTGGGTTCCGATGAGAAATTTGGTATTCATCGTGCGTGATCGTCCAAAATTTCCTCTTCGCTGTCGTAGTTTTCAGAAGCGCTTTCAAGCTCATCTTCGTAGTTGCCCTCATAAAGTTTGAGTCTATAAAAGTGAACTGTCTGTTCTTGTGTTCCCCCAATGATTTTTATAATATAGTTCACCGGGCTTATTTGTTGATTCGATAAGGTCCAGTCCATTTGGGGTAACATTTGCTTGCTATCTTATTACTCTTATCTTATCTCTAATTCTGAATTCTTTATTTTTGGCCTTGATATTGAATTTCAGTCTCTGTTTTTGGCTTCCCATATCGGTGAATAATGGTCTCGGTGAATAATGGTCTCGGTGCACCGTGTCTCGTTATTATTTGTGTGACGAAGGCCTTAGCGCCGGTAGTTGCAGTGATATCATGCATTCAGGGTATCGTGTCAGATAATCCACCAGTCGATATGTATTTGAGGCCAGTTCTGGTACGACTTAATGGACCAACAATATCCATTGAAATACGTCCAAAAACTGAGTATGGTACTGGCAATATTTGCAATGAGTTTTTCTTAAATTACACGAATGAACGAATGACGGGAATTACAGTAATTTATTATGTCTTGTTTTATGCCCCTCCAATAAAAATCTTCTGCTATTGAATCCATAAACTTTTGTTGACCTACATGCGAGGAAGTAGGAGCATCGTGATATATTCTCAAAATTTCTTTTATTATTACCTTGGGCGCAACATACTTTGTCATGTCTTTCATTGTCTTTCTTTTTTAAATGGAGGACACCCTCGTTGCTTATATATAATAGCGTTCTTAGTGAGTTGTGTGATAATTTGACTTAAGACAGGATCATTTTCTTGCAGTACTTTGAGTCCTCTAGCTGTCCAGATCACGGTTGCCATGGGCTGGCTCTCTAGTGCCTCCTTTTGAGTGTCCACGTGAGTTACTGTATTCTCTTGAGTTTGTGGTGGTCTTCGGAAGTTCTCAGTTTTGTTAAAGCTTCGGCATTGGTATTGCTCTTTCCTGTCCTATATTTGATACTGAAACTGTATTCCATGGGTGACATTAACCACTTAGCTAACCTTGAACTTGGGTCTCTTACTGTTAGTAGGTAGACCAGAGGCCTATGATCAGTGTATACTATGAAATGATCTGCTAATAGGTAGCAACGGTATTTCTTTATTGCGTAAACAACAGCCAGGCATTCGCGTTCGATGGTTGAATATTTTCTTTCTGCTTAATTTAATGTCCTGCTGCTGTAATAGATTCGCATTTCGTGTCCGTCATTGTTAAATGCATCAGTGGTTGTGCGATTTTGAAAAATTTTGGTACAAATTTTCTGTTGAATCCACAAAGGCCCAGAAATGCACGTGTTTCTTTAACCGTAGTTGGTACTGGATAGTTTCAGTTTTCTCGGGATCTGTGCGACAACCTTCTCCAATGTGACCTAGATATTTAGTTGACGGCTCGTAATCGTTCTAATACGTTTCGTAATCGATTACGATGCTCCTCAAGATGGTCTCTGCTGAAAACTATAATATCGACCAGGTAGACTAGCCACTCAGTACCTGTCAATTTTGACAAAACTGTTTAAATAAAACGCATCCAGCTGCTGGGAGCATTGCACAATCCAAAGGGTAATCTTATGAACTCGTAGTTTCCACCAGGAGTTGAAAAAGCACTTTTTTCTTGATCTCGTTCATCCAATTTAATTTGGTGATATCCACTTGCCGAATCCAATACACTAAAAGGGGTATTCCCTGAAAGTTGATCTATCGTATCCTGTAAATGAGGCAGTGGAAAGAAATCCGCCTTGTTAATAGCATTCAGACTTCTGTAGTCAATGCATGGTCGAAATTGGGGTTCTTCTCCAGGGTGTAGTTTTTTCTTCTTTTTTTCGACTAAAATGCCTGAAAATGACTAAGGCGATTGTAATTTTGTAATAATATCATTGTCTAACAACTCCTTTATTTCCTTCTTTATAATACTTTGCCTATGACTTGGAATTCTATAGGGTCTTCTGGCTATAGGTGGTACATCTTTGGTGATAATTCTACTTTTCACCTGACTAGTGCACGTCAGTTTTTAGTTGGGTGCTTTGAAAACATCTATATACTTTTACGTAGTTTTCTGGGTTTGTAACCTACTACAATCTGAAAAAATAAGAATTATTATTGGAATCTATACCAGTGAAGAAGGGCAGATTTTCGATCTACCCCGAAAAATTGCTGCGTCTATTGAAAAACAGTTCCTTCTGGATTGAACAAGAGCAATAAGTCAGCAACTTTTCGTATAACTCAAATTTTGCCTATCAAAAAAATAATAAGAACTAATGTATATATGAAAATACTTATCGTAAACGTTTCGGAAACTGAATCCGTTTCCGTTCTCAGAACTAATAGGCAAATTCCTCTTCAATTGCAAATATCTCGTGTAGATAATGTGTAGCATACAATTCTCCTTGAATCCATAACTGCGCAATATTTCTGGGTTTTTCGTCTTCCTGATTGAAACTAAGTATCCTGGCCAATCCGGTATCTAAACATCGTTCTGAGAGGGAGCAGCTACATTGCGGGGCTGGAATGCAGCCGCCTCGTGGTTTGAATTTTCTGCAGGCGGTCCATTTCTCGGCCCGCAAGTCTCTTGAGGCCGTGTATGTATCCCTGTATTGTCCTGGTCTCCTACTATCAAAATTTCTAGGACGATATGAGTAATTTCGCCTCTTCCTAAGTTCCCATGGTTTTCCTTTTGCACAATCTCGGATTTTGTGACCTGGCCTATGACAATTATAACAGAATCTTTTTATTTCTGCCATTTTCATAAGTCGGGCAATGTCCAGCAATATGAAGATTTTCATCGCATTTAAAACATTTCATGGATGGATTTTCCACGCGTTGTTCCTTACTTGTACTAGCAAAAACTCCGCGACATTCTCTTCTTTGGGAATTTGTCATTTCTTCAATGATGTCTTTCCGTTCAGCTGTGTCGATGGCCTCATCCACTGTGTCGGGTTATGACGATAAAACAGTTTTTTTATTGAATTCAATAAACCCTTGACAAATTGGGTAACAAGGTTTTGTTCCCAATGTTGTCTCAGAATGACGTTCACGGCTGGATCTTATGTATCTTTCAGGGTTTTTGGGGCGACAATTTTCGGTCTCGCTAGAAATTGTCGGCATGTCTCGGCATGTCTCTTCATGTCATTGAGACATTCAAAAAATTGCTTAAGGGATGTCTTGGATATTGTACAATGCCATAGTGTTTTTTCAATTCTTTTTTCAAACGATTCAGTAGTTTTAAAACTAGGTTCTGTTTCCAAAATTTGTTTTGCTAGTCCTCGCAATTTTAATCTGACTATTGCCATCTTTTGAGTCTCTGTCTAGTTTGCGATATTAGCAGTTTCATCAATAATTTGTAGAAAATCATAAAAATTTGTTTCTCCGTCAACATCTGGAATAGAATCGATGTTGAGAATGACTGGGGAAATAATGTCTTTATTTTCTTCCTGCTGAATCGGTGCATCCTCCCTTATAATGTTTTTCCTCGCCAAATATTATTGTGTTAATTATTTCCGTATATTTATAGGGGTTACCTATGAATTTACCAAAGAATCCACCTCAAACCTGACACCAGATGTCGCAGCCGGGTACAGTTCGTTGGTAAAAAGGCGAGCGGTCCTTTAAATGTTAAATACCCAGCCGAAACATGATTGAATTCTGAGTCATGAATTTTTGGTGAAAATAATGACAAATGGCTTGGTTACAGCAATTATTCATTTTATAGGCAAGAGGTGATCCGTACGTACTATTATACATCTATAAAGCATAAAATAAATAAGGCAAAAATCAAAGATCCATCCATAACCAAAAAAAAATACTCCGACAAGTCAGTGTGCATTCACATAATTTCATGTGCTTAAAATTTTGTATAGATTACATAAATAACAAGTTCATCGCTTCGGTTTTGAAAGAACACTACACATCATGTTATGGCGAGCAGTTGTCTCTTGGATCACATCAAATTGATGTTTAGCACTTCTGGCGACTGATTTATTACTGTACTGCGTTTTGTTTTGTTACCGTCTTTACTGTTTGAAGGACCTGTACTTTCAGGTATTTATTAACGATGTCGAAAGCTCAATTATGTCGTCTAGGTACACTAGGCAGATTTTATTGATATGGTGTCTCTGGATATTATCCATTCAACGCTGAAAGGTCGCAGGATTTCTTTAATCCAAAAGGCAACCTTCCTGCTCATTATGACCTCCCCCAATATTGAAAGCTGTTTTCAATGATGTCAGATGGATTCATTTGGATTTGGTTAAAACCTGACGCTAAGTCCAGTGTCGTGAAATACATAGACTTGCCAAGTTTGTCCAAAACATCCGTTATATTGGGTATTGGATATTTTTGTTCGATTTTCTTCTTTATTGAAAAAGGAAACACGAAGTCATCTCCACAACATATTTAATTCCTAAAGGAACTATGTCCTAGTTTCGAACATATATGTTCATCTTCAGTTAAGTACAAAAAGGGAAAGTTGGGAGATCAAAATCGACAAACTACATATTAACTATCCTTAAACTACTTTCGAGAACCAAAGTGGTTCAAGAAGGTAGTAGTCCATACTCAAAGTGGAAGACCAATTTTATTGAAAAAGGAAACACGAAGTCATCTCCACAACATATTTAATTCCTAAAGGAACTATGTCCTAGTTAAGACATGTTTCGAACATATATATGTTCATCTTCAGTTAAGTACAAAAAGGGAAAGTTGGGAGATCAAAATCGGCAAACTACATATCAACTATCCTTAAACTACTTTCGAGAACCAAAGTGGTTCAAGAAGTTGAATTATATGTTTGGTTCTCGATTTTGATCTCCCAACTTTCCCTTTTTGTACTTAACTGAAGATGAACATATATATATATTCGAAACATGTCTTAACTAGGACATAGTTCCTTTAGGAATTAAATATGTTGTGGAGATGACTTCGTGTTTCCTTTTTCAATAAAATTGGTCTTCCACTTTGAGTCTGGACTACTACCTTCGTTTTGATTTTCTTCTTGTATAACTTTCGATAATCGATGAAAATTCTCCATTCTTTTCTGATACATCTGAATTTTTGGGAACTATCCAAATAGAAGATGCTCAGGGAGATTTGATGGGTCTTTTAATATTCTGTCTGAGCATTTTTTAATTCGAGCATATACTTCCTGTTTGTGACCAAATGGGTACCGATATGATTTCTTGTGAACGAGAACTTCGTCTTCAGTCCTAACTTCGTGTTTGATTTCGGTTGTAGACGTCAATGGTTCGTCTTCTTTGTAAAAAATGTCGGAAAATTGTCTACAAAGTGTCAGAAATTGATGTTTCTTTTCAGAATTTTCAGAAAAAATTATTTCATTTTTTTTTTCCAGTCATGTACACATTTCATTTATAAGTCATGTCATATTTGAGAGGCATAGTCTTAATTGGGTACAGCATGGTTAACTTCGTGTCATTTTCGGTTGGGTTTAATATTGTAACGAAATGTGCTGGCGCTGGCCCTGCCGACTATCGATGCGAATTGGTGCGACAGTTCCAGGAAAGATTATACCTGGGTGATCGCGGCTCACCCAGAATATTCGAATGTCAAGATTTGTCTGGATGATTCTCCACTGTATGAGCGCCTATATAAGCGGGAGCGCTCACGCCGACGGCAGAATATTTAGTACAGAGAGTTTAAGTACGGAGCATTGGAAAGTTATCGGAGCGATTTAAGTGATTGTGTTGTATTGTATTGTGATAGAGAGTTGTAATAAAAGAAGTTTAGTGTTGTTTGGTGTTTTAATCATCGAACCCAAAGATATATCGCAACAATATTTCAACAGTGTCTTTTCCATTGAAGGCAACCGTCAAAGTTTCAGGAATTATACACAAAACCTTTTTTTCGGGTATAATGATATGTCCAATTGGAATCAATTGGAATTAGATATTAGATTTGGGGTAAAATAGTTGATGGTTATAATTGATTCTGCTGTTGAAAGTTTACTATTGGTCAGGTCAAGTTGACTTTTCAACAATTACTAATTATCAATTCCCAATAATCAATCAAATATGTTATGGAACTTATAATATTAATAATGATAATACTACGTCTTTATTCACCATAGCATATAAATCAACCAATCATAAGAAGAGATAATCTAGTCTTTGTGAGTCTTTGTGAATTGAATCTCATTTGAGGTTGTTGGTGATTATGGTTCACTCGGCGATAGTGAGGCTTGGAGATTAATATATATATATATATATATATATATATATATATATATATATATATATATATATATATATATATATTATATATGACATTCAGAATAATAGGGGTGATTACCCTCGTGGTTAATTCGAATCCTATCGAAAGATTAACAATTCACTTTTTTTTCAGCGCTTTGATCAAGAAAGTTCCAATGAACCTGTTGATGTCATTCACAATGGAAAATGGCAAGAAATTGAAGATAACAGTAGAACCTAGGGAATTTCATACACTGAGATTTAATATTGCTCTCATTTTGAAGGAAATCAATACACTTAAGTTACGTAAATGAATGTGATTTTGTTATCTGACTTAGTTTTACACAAACAAATAGACTTATTTTTCACAATCACAGTTTAATTTGGCCTCACCATCTAAATATCCCACTGAACGCCCGAAAGTTTTCCTACCTATTCAGGAAGTCACTGTTAAATTGAGTCGAATTCTGGCAAAACACGGCACCAGGACAGTTATTACAGCAAACTGTCAAATATGATATTTCCTGCGCAACGGACACCCATCAGCACTCAGCGCATGCCCAATTATGAACTTGTTCAGGATTTTATTTTACCGCGAACGAATTTACCGATTTTGAACTGTCAACAGGGTCATCTGTCATACTGTCTCGGGCAAGGGGCAAGTCTTCTTACAGTTCTAACTTCTAACCAGACCTGAAGTTCATGTATTTTGGCCACTTATAAAATTAGTGATACTGAAAGAGGTAACATTGAACAGTTATGTTTTGCATTTATTAATTACACTTATACTTTTGGACGTGATGGCCGAATGCTTGGTGTTTTTTCAACAAACTTGGAGGAGGAGAGTCATGAATGGACACGCCAAAATACTTCAATATTCCTAGAACTGTATAAAAAATACCGGGAGCAGGTGGGTTCAATGAGAATGAAAAACTTTGAGAAATTATTCGAAGAAATTGACAAAGAAATGAAACGCATTACCACAACTGAAATAAGAGCAAAGTGCGAAAACAGATGGAAAGTACTTGAACGGAATTATAAGAAGTACCTACATTGACAACTCTAAACTCACAGCCAGGAGCAGGACTGTTTGAATACGCCGAAATTATGGAAAGTATTCTAAGATAAAAAAATATTAATCCTGTCCTACTGTTATCATCAGATACGATAAATAATCCATCAGAGACAGCAACAGCTGATAAGGAGATATTGGATTGGGCACTGAACCAAATGTGCAACAGAGGATGGAAATGCTAGCTCACACTGTCCCAAGTTCAAAGAGAGAGGTTCTGAAAAGCCCAAAGAAAAAACAAAAGACAACTGTGTGTTGATAGAAGAAATTGGGAGTGATAGGAAAGAGTATTATTGCAGAAGACTGGATATTGGAATGAAAAATCTTTCAGGACAAAAAAAAAGGATTGATTCGTTAGAAGAAGAGAATGTTTTATTGAAAAAGTACTTAGAACAAAATATTCACACCCTCGAAAATGACTTCTGAACTGGTATCAACATGTATAATGTTTTTCCCGAATATTTATTATGTTTCATTATTTTAGTATTCTATTTCGTTTCAGTTGTTTTTCTTCTCGGAGTTTATTCGTATTTGATATTGTACTACGGATGTCATTTTGTGCTTGAATGTTGTTAAATGAATGTATATTCAGCATTTTAATATTCCTCTTTGTCGAATTGAAAGAATTAAATTCAAATATGTACCCATAGAATTGTAAATAACATTCTCCTTGTCTTAGGGAATTGTTAGAGGTCTCTTTAAGGTATAAGCACTCTTAATATATACTCATAGAATGTAGATAAATAGTCAAATAAAGCAAAAATATCAGTTGCTGTTTTTAACAAAAAATATAAAAAATTTGTTCTTGAAGTGTTTATTGAAGTAGTTCCTCAAGAATTGCAATACCATCTCGGTCATCCCTATTTGTTTGACCATCTTCATTCAAAACTATGTTATGTTCAGGACCTATTGCCTATTCACCTATATCAAGAACAACTTCTAATGATAAATTATGTAGAACAGCTCATGCTCAAGTTCTAGCAACTTTTCCACATCCTCATCACTGGACGATAAATGGTCCTGTATGGTAGATAAAAACGAATGACTAATAGACAAACTTCATACTATAAAATAGTAACTTGATAAGTAGTGCTGTAAAGATATAGTTTGGCTTTTTTTTTGCTGCTTCAAAACATCGAGAACCGAACTTTCCGTCCTAACCAAAATCCTAGGATCGCTAAAACCGATTCTGAATGAGTAATGAAAAGATTCGATATGATCCGCGAACATGGAACGGCTACCAAAAATTCGGAACTATGTGATCCGCGAACACTGTTTTTCAGACTGCGCATGCGAATAGTTCCTGAACTAGTTTGGAATCATACCTGCGAACAAAGCTAATGTAATTGTGTGCTGGAGTGAACCACATTATCGACAAATGGTATTTGCCATTGCGCATAGAACTTTGAGAGACAGTGAAGTTTGTTCAGCTGTACAAAGGTTTCGTGATCAGTCGAGTGAATAAATTGAAAATGGCAATAATTGTATGATTGGTAAGTCAAAAAGTAGCAGTCTGAAAACCCATGCTCTTTTCGTGTTTGTAAATCATTCACCTCATAATTATGATCAAAAAAAAAATTCACAACATTCTTCTCAAGGAGTTGTGTTTTATTCAGGTAGATTAATTATGGATTGAAAAATGATGAGAGTTAGTCTAATTTTAAATTTCTCACGTCAACCATTATTTTTCTGAATCAGATTCATAGAATACATGTACAAATGATTTTTCTCGAAAATATAACAATTATAGAACGACCAATATCACTTTGCGTGAGTATTGGTGTAGTAGTCTAGAATCAAGGATGTAAATTGAGAAACATTACTGGTGTCTGCAAACAATCAATCAAAGTTATAAAACATGGGGATTTGCAAATCAAGACTGTGGTCATAGACTTATATGCACTATGGCTGTTCACTGTTTCACATACTTCGCGCTTGCGCTTTTCAGGTTGCAGATGAACTTGAATCGGTACATATCGCGTTCCGAATAGGTTCTTAAAAAATTGCTCAGATGTTCTAGGGCGCGTTTCGATTCTACACTTTTTTTCTAAGATGCCTAGGAAACCCTGGTGTATCTACTTATACCTGAATAATTTTGGGATAAACTTGACGAAAACCGATTGCTTGATTTTTGAGATCATAAAAACTTCAGATCGCTATTGTAGATGGCGATCAGTCATATACCATACGAAGCCTAATTTTTACTAGAGAGAAATGTGCAATCGAATATCCTACTAATGTTTATTATTTGCCTACTGAGATTTTGACAGCCGTGACAGCCAATCAAATGCGTTTCTGAAAACGTGCATGTAAGGCTGAATTCAGACAGATCCGAAATCCTATCGAACGACGATCCGACAGCTGTCTGATTGGTCTAAATTTAAATTTTCATTCGGCGGGAAGAATTCATCCGAAAGTTTTAACTTTTTCCGAAGTCGAATGAAGAAAATGGATTCTGTCAAATGCAATGCCCAATACTAATGATGTTCTGATTGGTGCATTATTTTTGGCGGGAATCATCTGATTGAAATGTTGTTCTGCTATACGATGTCGGATAGAGTTGAAGTATATTTAACTTTGGCCGATAAATTCACCCACGGAACACAAAGGACACATATATTCTGACAGGAACCTGACGTTGTAGCGGTGGTTTGTAGTGAATGTTGGTCGGGGGCTACAGAATACCCTAGTAATCAGTAGACTACAAAGTTGTGAAAACCAATAGAATTTTATAAAAATTTAGATACATCGCAGATTTCAAACTGGCTTGCCTATCTTTTTTTTTTTTTCAAAATGAAGAAAAAGGCGATTCAGAAAGAGGAAAACAAAAGATTTTCAATTTATTGCCGAATATACAACTTCCACCTTAACGCAAAAATATATCTGTTTGAGGAGTCTGTGGAAACTTTCTTCAAATATTGCTCAACGTAGTAGTAGCTATAGGGGGGCGAGTAGGGAGATTTTCTCATTTAAAAATCACTAAAGAACTATGTGACCTCAAATTATTATTTCGAACCAATCAATTGTAACGTTAAGTTAAAAAAAAACTAACAGCAGGCAGAGACTCTCTTCAGGTGGGTTACACTGGAAACTATTCACTATTGGTGGACATTGCACTGCCGTTGTTGAGACCTTACAATGTTTATATTTTTTTAAGGGCACCACCACCAGTAATGAACAGTTATGAGAAAATCAACAAGTTCTATGAATAAAATATTATTATATTTATTTCATATCAGTCAGCAACGAAGAACATGAAAATGAGAAATTTGTTAAACACTGAGAGTACACAGTTTCGTGTACTTATCTTCCAAAAGGTAACTTGGGGTGTGTGGTACTTCACGTGGTCAAGATGAATGTATTTCCTATCAGGAAGTGCTCCTGGATTGAAGAGATGTTTCTAGAGATGGTCCGACTTAAAATGGTTTCATAGATGTCCCAGCTTCAAAGATGTTTGTAGACATTGCCTAACTTGAAGGGTTTCGTAGATATCCCAGCTTCAAAAAATGTTTGTAGAGATCGCCTGACTTAGAAGGGTTTTTCCAGATATGCCCCGGCTTGAAAGATGTTTGTGTTTCCGAATGTGCCCCGGCTTAAAAGGGACCTGTAAGTTTTATGGGCCTAAAGAAATGTACCACTTCTACACACCTCCATTCGACTCGGGCTCTGTTTCCCATTATCACAAATTCAATAGTTACGAATAACACAATATGATCATAACATGTACATTAGAAAGCTTACAGAAATCTGAATATTATATCTATTGAGTGTAAAAACATAAGCTCTGGGATCGACTGAAAGCATGTGAAAATAACCACACATATACATGAAGCGTTGAAATTTAGCTTAAATAATCTCAATGAAATATAACCACTTCGAGTAAGCAAGGGATTTGGTAAGGTAAAATCTAAGAAAGTTGTGTGATATTATCTCAAATAAAAAAAATGTGTTCAATAATAAAACTAACCTTATTTAGTGCCTGGAAAGAATTTTAAATACGGGCAATTAATATAAAAATATGAATAATTATTCGAACTAACCTTTATTAGTCCCTTTAGGAATGCGAAGAATCAAATCTTCCCATATTTATTCAGCAAAAAAAATGGCGTTTCTTCAGATATTCATTCATGAAAAATGGCGTCTCAGTGCACAAACACGCAGCAAATATGCCTCTAATTCCTCCAGTCGAAAAAGAGGGTGAAACAAGGTGCTCACCGGTTTTATTAATTCCTTTTACACAAAAAATAGTTTCCGGTCGAAAACATAATAATACCTATATCTACTTCCATCATAACGCAGAAATTCTGACAGAATTGACGGAGGTAACAGAACTGCGATCGATAGCTATTTATTGACGGGTATCGAAATAGTTGTTTATTTGTGAGCGTTAAGGTAGGCATTTTTTGCGTCTTACAGATTCGTCACCCAAAATATTTGAATTAATTGTCATGACTTGAGACTTTTAATGATTCACAGGACATGTAACAATTTACTTGTTACACACCCCCCGATGTCGGAAAAAAAATTCGAAACGTCGTTGAGAAAATTTCCCTCAGACACCAAATGGTCAAGATATTATTGAACAATTAAAAAATAAAGTTACACACAATCATTTATTGAAAGATTGAGAGGAGAAAAATTAGTCAATTACATAACCAAATGAGGTTCCAGTAGGTCACTTTATTTGAGTCTTCCAAGAGATGCGTGCTCTCCAAGCTTAGCACCAACTTATAAAATTTCACTAAGTCACATCTTTGAGAAGGGCACCATATAGAAATGCGTTTCAAGCCTACCACTAACCGGAATATTTTAGGACTGGGTGCATAGTAGTCAACTACATTACCAAATAAGGTTCCAGTAGGTCATTTCATTTTAGTCTCCAAGAAATGTGCTCTCCAAGCTTAGCACAAATTTACAAAATTTCAATAAGTCACATCAAGAAGTGCACCAAATAGAAATGCGGTTCGAGCCTACCACTAACCGTAATATCAAGACACCCTAATTCTGCCACCTTTAATGATTCCAATGAAGCTTTTGGTGTTTTTTGAGAACACTTCCATTGGTGTTTTGAGGCAGCATTTCCTAAATCTACAAAAAATAAAAAATTCCAAGAGCAAAATAACAAAATCCCCCTTTCCACTTCATTAAAGAAAAAAATTGATCTCAAACATCTGAATCACCTGCGAAAACACGAAAACTCTGAATATAGTAATATCGCCTATAAAACAGCCAAGAAGAGGGTTGAAAATGAAATACGTCAGGAAAAAATAAATCATTGCATGAAAAAAGTTCAGGATTCCACAAACAAAACCAAAACTCTCTGGAACATCATGAAACAACCACAAAAAAATAATGAGAACAAATGTATAGTATTCAGTCATAATGATAAAATAATCAGTGTCGAAGAAGAAGTCGTAGAAACATTCGGAGAGTGTTTCTCAACAATAATTGACGAGAAAATCAGGACACATTTTCCAGGAAAAGATACAAAAAGTTGTACCACAATGCCCAATGTTAATGCAACCATGTTTTTCGTACCAGTCACCACGGATGAAGTGAAAAAAGTTATAGTCTCATTAGACAATAAAAAAAGCACGGCACATGATGAAGTTTCCACAAGAATTATCAAGGAATGCGTGGATATATTATCTGAAGTTATAGGACATATTATAAACGTATGTATTTCCTCTGGAATATATCCTGACCTGCTCAAAATTGCGGTTATTGTCCCTATACTTAAAAATGGTGACAGTAAAAATATTGAGAATTATCGTCCTATATCAATAATTAGTATATTCTCGAAAATTTTCGAAAAAATTCTATCTGGTAGAATAAATGAATACATGGAAACATTCGATCTTATGACAAAGTGCCAACACGGTTTCAGAAAAAATCGCTCAACAGAAACTGCAACCTTCAACTTTGTACAAGAAGTACATGATCTGATGGATAAAAAAAACATTGTGGTAGGTTTATTTTTCGATCTGAGTAGAGCCTTCGACACCTTGAATATAAAATTCGTATCAGATAAGTTATTTAAGATTGGTATTCGGGGAAACATAAATAAGCTGATAGTGTCTTTCCTAACAGATAGATATTTCCAGGTGAAACAGAACGAAATAATGTCAGATAAATTCCTTGTAACAACTGGGACACCTCAAGGCAGTGTTCACGGTCCACTAATGTTTCTATTGTATATCAATGATCTACCTAATAATATAAGTAATGGTGCGGTATACCTTTACGCAGACGACACTTCCATTATTCTTTCGAGTAAAACAGCGGAAGAAATGCATAACCTAGTTAACTCAGTCCTACACTAATTTGATGAGTGGTGTTACAGGAATAGACTTATAGTTAACCCAAGGAAGACTGTCTGTATGGAATTTGCAAATTCATCCCGAAGCCTACATGATTTAAATTTTTGTTTTTCGGAATGAATCCCTGACTTCAACAAGCTCAACAAAATTCTTAGGAACAATGATTGATTCACATTTCACTTGGCGAGAACATATAGAGTTCTCAGGAAATTGAATCAATCGTGTTATCTCATAAAATCCCTTAAGAATAAATTAGATACTAAGGCACTGATATCAGTTTATTATGCCAAGTTCCACTCCATCATTTACAACAACATTGCTGTCTGGGGTTTGTCGACTGAAGTGTACAGGATTTTCATAAAACAGAAATCATTATTGAGGCTAATTTTCAATCTCGACTACAAAACGTCATGTAAAGAGGTTTTTCGTAAAAGTAAAATACTAATTGTTGCCTGTATGTTCATTGTGAAAGCATTGACATATATCCATGAAAATAAAAGGAAACTGGAGTCGAGATCGGAAGTCCATAATCATTATACTAGGAATAACCATATGCTCATCACCCAAAAACACCATCACACAAAATATGAAAAGTCTCCTATGTTTGCTGGTATCCGCCTCTTCAATATACTGCCTTGCGATATGAAGACACTTTCACCTCAAGTTTTCAAGAAAAATTGTTCCTATCAGAAAAATGTTTCTACACAGTAGATGAATTTATACTCGAAGTTGGTAATTCCAGATCACTTTCTTTGCGAGTTTCTTTGTGACGTATATATCGTTGTATGTTATTTATTTATTCTATTTTTACATATATTTCAATATGTATGCGTTCGTTTCACAATGTGTGTCATGTTATTTTTTTTATTCAAAATGACTCATTCTATAAGTTAATACTTCTGTATTATTCCTAAGATATTTGGCCTGTCCCATCTACACAATGTAGCACGAAGGACTAATATATCTATCTATCTTCGTGCTTTGATAGACGAATGGCTTGGGCAATTCTGTAAACTTCTTCATCCCAAGTTCTATGATCTTCATGAGCAAAGGACCTAATGGTTGTGACAATGGACTTATTTACTGTACCGAAATGATGGGATTCGGGTTGAAATAAGTTATATAGGAGTTCGGCAGCGTAGTTTATTCGCCCAAATATGTAACAGCTCTAAAACAATTAATACAAAAAAAAATAGGTTGATAAAATGTAACTATTAACATGCCAGCAATACCACTCACCTAATACCAGGGTTTCACTGCATTTATAATTATAAATAATATATCAGTAAACTAGCCCAACGGCTATAAGTTGTTCAGAACAAAAGTTTTTTCTTCCACTTGCACGTTCTGTGGTTCAAGTTTCTTCCCAGTACCTCGATTCAGAACAGCACAACTATTTTACAAAATACGAAATAACTACAACCTATTCGTAGTAGCCTCTGGCGCCCAGAAACCCAACCTTATTCGAGCTACTACAAGTAAACCTTTCTCGCCATAGTACAGTAAGATGAATGGTAGCATATTTTGGTACATCTTGCCCCCCCCCCCAAAGCTTCAATTTCTCTTTCATTCCTCGACCATAATTGGAGCTTTACAGAAATATTTTTTCAGGTGACTAATATGAATCGAACCCCGCTCCTTTCCACTATTTGGATCAACTAAAATATACGTAGCCGGACCAATTGATTTTTTTTCATTTTGTACGGACCCTCAAAGAGAAGAAGGAATTTTTACGTCTCCGATTTCAGGGCGGAAGAAACCGGGTTGCCCCTCAACAATACTAAGTCTCCCTCTTTCAGAACTTCTGCATGCTTATGAGTACCTTGTCGCAAAGAACGGCGAGCCGCTCGATTCTGTAACGTTTCCTTGGCGAGTATAAGTTTTCGTTCATACGGTACCCCAAGTAAAGGACCCTCCGGTCCCCTCAGATCTTTAGGCATAATCCTGGAGGGTTCTTTGCCCAACTGCAACTCCACTGGACTGAAACCCGTGGATTCGTACACCAGAGAATTTATGAAATATGTAAAATTTTTCAGTTCGATCGCCCACCGAGTATGCTGCTCGTTGCAGTAGGTCCTACATAATCGACCTAACTCCCTCATCACCCCTTCCACAGGATTAGCCTGAGGATGACGAACCGACGTCATCATGACCTTCACCCCTAACGGCGTTAACATTGCTTTCCATTTCTACGAGGTAAACTGAGTTCCTTGATCCGTGAGTACAGCTTTTCCGATTCCGAACTCGGGAAAATATTGTGTGGTGAGTCGCTTCAGAATAACTCGCGTAGTCGCTTTTTTCAAAGGATAGCAACCAACATATTTTGTGAAAACGTCAATTATCACACAAATATATGCCACCCCGGATCTACTGAGGGGAAGAGGTCCATAAAGGTCCAAGGAAATGAGTTCGTTCTTTCCATTTGGTAGAATGGCTCGCCACGGCGGCTTGGAAATAGAGGATGCCTTCGCCTTTTGACATACCACACAGGTTTTATTAACCTGCTTGACTGTTTCAAACATATTTGTCCACCACACTTCACTTTTGAGCGCACACCACGTTTTGTAAGCGCCAAAATGCCCGTAAGTGACGTGAAAAGCTTCGGCTATCTCAGCTTGAAGCGATTTCGGTATGCATAACCTGTACCCACCTTGACTCTCTTGACGTAAGTATAACTTTTCTTTGCATAAAACGAAGCGTTTTTGCAGGGTTTCATCTTGAGGCATCTTATCGATGATGTCCCCTAACTTGGAATCTTCGCGTTGTAATTTACTCAAACCTTTCAACCTACTCTGAATTTCGATTGGCAATTTTAATAGCGAATAGATTCTAAATAATTTGTCTGAAGGAACGGCGGGCCGAATCGCGGAAAACCTTGATAACGCGTCGGCAATTACATTCTGAGTACCTGAAATATGCACCAAATCAAATTCGTATTCTTGCAACGCCAGAGCGTATCTAGCGCAATTCTAGGAGAGAGTAGACGACAGGTTTTCAGGTACGCCACTGAACAAATAAATTCGGAACTTATTCGAAGCCCACGCTAAAGCAAGAGCCTCCCTTTCATTAATATGATATCTCTCTTCTCTATCAAGTAGTAGCCTACTCGCCCAACAAACCACGAACCGCTTTCCTTCTATCATCTGAAACAATTGAGCCCCCAGACCTACGTCACTGGCATCAACCTCCAAACAGAACTGATGATCTTGATTAGGATGATAAAGGATAGTACTTTCAACCAGTGCCTCTTTCAGTCTCTCAAAAGCATTTTTTTCTGTGTCCCCCCAACACCAACGTACCGATTTTTTCAGGAGATTGTTGAGAGGTTGGGCTATCGCCGAAAACCGTGGACAAAAAGATCTATCAAAATTCGCAAATCCTAGAAAATTTAAAAGTTCTTCAATATTCTTTGGCTGCTGGTAATCAATTATGGTTTGGGTACGGTCTGGATCGGGATGATATCCTGCACTGTCAATAATGTACCCCAAAAATGATATTTCCTTTGCAAAAAATGTACATTTAGCTAGTCGTAATTTGAACCCGGACTCATTCAACTTAGACAATACCCGATCTAAATGTTCAATATGCTGTTCAAACGATTCTGAAATTATGAGAAGCTCATCAATATAAACGGTTACAAAAGATTCTACTTCTGGCCCTAAAATGCTCGTCATACACCGCGAGAAAGCACTAACACTAGTAGAGAGACCGAACGGTAACGTTTTAAAACGATAGGTTTTCCATTAAATGCGAATCCCGTATACCGCTGCGACTCCTCCGACAATGGGATAGCCCAATAGCCATAAGTGCAGTCAGTCGAGTGACGTCATATACCTAACCTTACCCAAAGAATGTAATAATTCCTCCACTGGACGAGGAGATTCGTACTCGCGCTCCATCAATTTATTGAGATGCCGGGCATCCAAACACACCCGAACGGAGTTATCTCTTTTCAGGGTGGTCATTAATGGTGAAATGAACGGTGTGGCTGTCCTTCGTATTACGCCCCAGCTTTCCATCAAATCCAGTTGGGCTTGGATCAGTGGTTTATGACTGACTGGTACCGGATATTGTTTAATAAAAAATCCCTCAACCTTCTCTTTCAACCTTATTTCATGTACATACCCCGACACTAAACCCGGTTTTTCAGAAAAAATTGAACGATGTTTCCTAAGTAATTCCTGGAAAGTATTTTTTTGTAGTTCTGATATTGACGCATCTTCCAGAACCTTCTCGAGCTCGAGACTAGCCGGCTCGTAAGAACTTGACTCAACCTGGAGAGCCCTGATTTTTGATCCATTTATTACCTTCATTTGGCACGATTACTCATTATAAAAATTCGAATCTCTGCCACTTCTATATATTTGTGGTCACTTTTGAAAAAAATACATTCAGACCCCAAATCTATTTTTACTAAATACTTTCTACGTAAATCAATTCCAATTATAATCGAGAATGCTAAATCGGAAATTAAAAGAAACTCGTGAGTGATTTGAATATCCATAATCGAGAACGTGAGAAGCAATTGCTTTTTGATACGCCTCTGTTTATTCTTAAATGCTCCGGTTACCCTAACGCCAGTGCAAGGAAATGCTGGAATCAGCTCATGATAATTTATGAGTTGGGCCAATATCTTCTCGCTCACAGCACAAATATCGCTCCCGCTATCAATCAACGCAGGAGGATTAAATTTAAAAACATTGATACTTATCACCGGTGCCCTTGAGTTGAGAGTCGAATGTTCGAAGTCACACTCTTCACTCTTCGAGCAAATCGTCTCTCGGATTATTCAACACTTTTTTGTTCGACAAACATTCCCTCAGTACTGTTGCCCTCACGAAGGTGTTTTCCTTTCGTGAGGGACGTTTGAGTTTTCCGAAAACTGTTCGCTTTCATCTCTCCAATTTTCTTCTACATTCATCTGACATACTCTATTATTAGAATGATTGAATCGCCCGTTTCCGGCTTTTTCCAAAAACTGTCGATTTGAAGAAACATTTGGTGAACTATTTCTTATTGTATTATTGTTGGGTGAAAAACTTGACCTTGCTTTTTTTTATAATAATCTGCTTGACGCAGTCTTTCTACTGCCTCATCTAAATCTGCAATACCTACTAAAACCTATGAAACATGCTCCGGAAAATGACGGCAATTATTCTAATCAACTGTTTGTCTGAAATTTCAGGTTCTAAATGTCTAGCCATCGATACATATTTAATAAAATGTTCTAAATATGAACCCTCATGCATATGAGATGTGTCATTCTGAAGCATATCTCTAACCTTCGATTGTACGTCATCATTCCAAAAATATTTAATAAATGCAGTTTTAAACATTTCAAAATCACCGCATTTATGTAAGAACGCTTGTGCCCACAGCAATGCGGCCCCTTTGAACTGATTTTCAAGAACAGGTATAAAACTCCCGAATGAAATGTTTTCTGAATTGAAGAAAAAACTGATCTGCTCCAAAAATTAAATAGGATGAATTTGCCCTGTGTTATCGAAAATGAGCAATTTTTTGTTAGCTTCCAAAAAACTATTATTCTGGTTATGTGGTCCTGATATAACACTGGCATTCAGTGAGTGATTCTGCATTAGAGATGTCATAATTCGAGACACTATATCTGATAACTGTTGATTGGTTATATTATTATTTGGATTTTGACTATTTGAATTTGTGTTATCTACATTTAACTGTGGTGGTGGCACAGAGGGCACAAAAACATTTGTAGCTCCTGAAGGATGTTCAGAAACTACTGTCCCCTGTTGCCCCACCTCTCTATTGAAAAATCTTAGCGTATTATGTGACCGAGAAACGTAATAATTGTTTTCTGAATTATTTCTAAACACTGGGGGAACTTCATTTCTGGCATGATTATTCATATAACTATTTCTTCTGCTTTGTTCTCGCAATCTCTGCTGTTCTTGCCCAAACTGACGAGCAGAAAAGCTTTGTTCCCTCTCATAAGAAGGTGGTTCTTCCCTCTGATATAACGGATTTGACTGAAGAAAAAATTCTCTCCTTGAGTCCTCCGCACTGGTGTTTCATTCGGTAGGCTACTTGGTTGCGGTTCCTCCTGTCTTTTTGGGACCGCTCCCGTGTTCACTGCATATTGGGAATTGATTGGTATGTTTCGATTTCTCAAGTGGTAACCTTCATTTCCGTTCATCCCGTTTTCCTTATTTGGGGAATGCTGGATCGGCATTTTTCTACACTGGCCACGAGTTGAGCGCCAAGTTGTACCGAAATGATGGGATTCGGGTAGAAATGAGTTATAGGAGTTCGGCAGCGTAGTTTATTCGCCCAAATATGTAACAGCTCTAAAACAACTAATACAAAAAAATTGGTCGATAAAATGTAACTACTAACATGTCAGCAATACCACTCACCTAATACCAGGGTTTCACTGCATTTATTATTATAAATAATATATCAGTAAACTAGCCCAACGGCTATCAGTTGTTCAGAACAAAAGTTTTTCCTTCCACTTGCACGTTCGGTGGTTCAAGTTTTTTCCCAGTACCTCGAATAACTACAACCTATTCGTAGTACCCTCTGGCGCCCAGAAGCCCAACCTGATTCGAGCTACTACAAATAAACCTTTCTCGCCATAGTACCTTTGTATATAGACTATATAGTAGGATAATGCACGTGCATTCACCATTTGACACAAAGACGCGCGCCAAACGGAATAATTCCTAAATGAACTGACCGTACAGATGCGCCCCCTAGAGAGTACACTTAATATTGCAAAGTTGAGGCAGGCCTGGACTCCCATAATTTGATGTGAATAGGTGAAATATGGAATCCAAGCATTAATTTCGAACCATAAATTATTTTTTTTGATATGTCGAGAGATTAATTGCTGGCAAATGTTCATGTCTATTGTAGGGATAAACCTGAGAGAATTGAAGTTATAAAACCTCGTTTATGAAGAATAAAGTTTGTTTGTGGTAAAACGCTATTCAATGGGCGCATTCAGCAAATAACGTTTACGCTACGTATCGGTAGCGGATTTTTTGCTACTTCTACTAGATGAACCAAACTTGTTGACAGGTAGCAGTTGTATCAGCAGAAAAATTCGTAACAGTTCCGTAGTTGTTTAGTCTGGTGAATGCGGCCAGATTCCTATTGAAATGTCTGAATTGTCAGTTTAATAATCCCAAACAGATCTTTCATTTCTAAAGACGTTGAAAGTACTTTAATATCTTCGGATGATTATTTGATATATTTTGTAGTGTTGAGATGCCATCATTATTGATATAACGAGGTTCGGAAGTGAAACTTAGAATACGAGTGTGATAACCTTCCCAGCCAACACATCTGTGACATGACATCCCTGCGATGTCACTATCAAGTAACACTGATACATTACTTTTGTTAGGTCGCTGCGATGTACACATTTGGCATGTAATATTGCGATATCGGGTTGATGTGATCTTTGTGACATCCAGTAGATATCGCTCTTATGATGTCCAGTGTATATAATTCTGGTAATATCCATGAAATATCAATGATACAGAATACAGTGATCAGTTGATAAAAAATGACATATACAATGGATCGCTATTTGGATAGATAGATACTATATAAACAAAAATTGACAAATTTTCATTATAAAAATACTCTGGGGTGGAGATAAGGTTAGCATTTTGTTTTAGTAGAAGACATGCACATTCATTTTTCGATTATATTCTCTTCAGTGTTGCTTATTTTAATACTCATAACGGCAGTCACGAGAGAAACCCCCGGCATCGTCAAACCTGAGAGACCCTTTAAAAAAATGAAAACCGTCGAAGATCTATGAAAAATAATATCTTGAAATGAGTATTTATTTAATAAGCCCTGTGAATATTACTTGTGATTTCAGAGCTCTTCCTCTTCCAAACAATCCTCATTCATTCATTTCATTTCTTATTATTTCCATAAACATTTGTGAAAGATTGGAAGAGGAAGGCCTGCCAATATTTCTGGAAAGATTTCAGAATATATCCCACATATTAAAGGCAGAAAGTACGTCGCAGATTCGTAGCGAAATAAATCGCAGTGGCATCGCACATCTTGTCGCAATAACGTCGTAAAATTGATCGCAATTTTGTCACAAAACTTGTCGCAATTTTGTCACAAAACTTGTCGCAATTTCGTCACAAAACTTGTCGCAGTTGTGTCACAGGCGATGTCGCCTGAGTGTGACATCGCGACATGCGAGCGACGTAAATGCTAGTTCCCTGCGACAAGTTTTGGGACGTCACACGCCTCGTCGTGATATCGCAGGGACGTCTCTGCAATGTAACTGTGGTGGCTGGGTTAGTGCATAAAAGGCGTTTTCTGAAATTCAACAATAACTTCCATCAGTTCCATTTCCATTACTAATGCCTCTCGCTCTGTTTGTGACGAACCAGAAACAGGGATAGAGGCATCAGTGATAGAACTGATGGGAGTTACTGTTGAATTTCAGAACTCGCCTAAATCAAAGCACAGTCTTTCTAGCAAGTTATGGGAGTTACTTTATTGGTGTGATGCAAGAAATTTCTTACCGAGTTCATTCTTCGGGAAATACAGTAGTGCATTTCTTTAAACCCCCCCCCCTTTTATTTTTCGAACGGGTCAACTGAAATAATTGAAACTTGAATTAATGAAATTGATGCATGAATACTATATTTTGGAGTAGAATTGACACATGAAAATTTCAAGATGGCGACTGGGCACCATCTGGAAAAAAAATTAAATGAAAAGATGTGTTCGAAACTGAACCTGCTTCAATATTGAATAAACGGCAGAGAATAATAAATATTTGTAGAAATATTGACGTTGCTGTGTTCGAAAATGTTCAACGTGAAATATCGGATAGGCTGTTCTCATCTCCAAGACGTTTAAGGCAACCATATCGAGCATCTTCTGAACTGAACTGAGCTGTTTTCCCCAACTTATGAATTCAAACGTCGATGTGTGCAGGCAATCATTAAATGTTCCGGCATTTTATAGTAGGTGAAGATATTGACTTCATATTCTAGGGTTGTAAACTATTCGTCAGAAACTTAAAAATGATGTATCACAAGACTCACCTTCCAATTTTTTTTTCGATATGGCGCCCAGTCGTCTTGAAATTTTCATGTGTCAATTTTCATTATCCCAAGTTTCAATTTTCTGAGTTGATCTGTTTAAAATATCAAGGCGGGGGGGGGGACATTAAAGAAATGCATTGTATAGCGAACGTTAAGGTGGTTAATGTTCTAACGAGATTGTAATTTGGAATGTTGTGTATTTTGGCTTTTAAGCGAAGGAGTACAAATCTTGAAAAAAAAGTCACCAGACTTGCCTGGAAATTGCACGGGCGCACTTATAATTATGGACTTGCCTTGCATAAAAATCGCAGTGTAAAACGCCCATTATGTACACTATTTATATTCCACCACTTATAATTTCCCTTTTTTTCAACACTTTCAGAGTTAACAAAAGTAGCTAGAAAACCTAATTGGTTACATTGTACTCAAAAAATAAAAATTCCAGTAGTATTGTTTTGATGAGATGGGGTTGAATATTGTCCGAAGCGCAGACAAAGATTATAACAACCAAATGCGTTATTTGCGTATCGGCCATGGGTCGTTCGAAACTGTTGAAAGATTACATTTTGATTCCAAGAAAAGAACAAACCATATGTTCCGTGATTCTACAGAAAATCCCAACATCGTGTTGTCATGGAGCAGCTCAACAATATGCACAAAAATGCTATAACGGCCTCCGGCCGTTGATGAATCTTAACGGACGGAGGACGTTATCATTAATCTTTCAATTGTCATCTGAATACCATTGAATCAGAATAACAGTATGGGATTACAAAAAATAATATATGCCTGTGTGTTGGCATATGTTTTCAGGACTACTATTCGGAAATTAATTTCTCAGGTGGCTGCGGAAAAAATTTCTTTTCTCCACATTAAACATATTGAGATCGGTTACCTCATAATGAAAATAAATAAAAACTCAATCACTCAATACATTTTTAATCAGCACATTCAATTCACAATGTCATAAGTGTATTAACACCAATATTCAGAAAATTATTATAGTAAACACCAATATTCAGAAAAGTATTATAGTACAGGTAATAACAACGCCAATATTGAATATGGAGTGGATAGTTTGAATACAAGAAAAAGCTTTCAAACTCATCGGAAAAATTACAATGGATTGTTCAACGAATTTTAACGTATCGTATAGAATTATAGATGAATACATAGGATGAAACGGTTTACTGAGAAAAACCATTTATTAATGTTGAGAAAAATATACTGAAATTTCTACCAACATTTGAAAAAATCATTTTTCAAATATTCAGAACGTGTAAGTGAGACAAAATTTTTGTAGTTTCATTATAAAATAAATAAATATAGCCCAACGAAGTTCACTTGGTATCTCAAGGTTGAATGTGCTGTGGTACAATGATATTTTTCTAGCTCACTCATAGCATCGTTTCTGTTCTTTTTTTGCGCATCTCTGAGTCAAAGTGAACTTCGTTGAATTGTATAGCCATGTACATACAACAATAAAAAAAACAAAATATTTTGCACAATAGGATTATATATATATATATATAAATCCTTTATTATACTCATTGACTAATTTACATTCGATTTTACTACATTGATTTTAAAATATCCATAATGTCTCATCTAAAATACACAGAATAGTCAAACACTTAATAAAATAAACAATATGTGTCACATGTATACATAAATATCCGTATACTCAGTAATGAACAAGTACTGATGAATCATATGAGAGTTGAAATGTGATTGATTGTAGGTGTGAAGAAAATTGATTTCATAATTATTTACCAAGAAGGATTAGGGATTACTTTTCTCCAACAAATGTTTTTTCAGAGTAATTTTGAAAGAATTGAGAGAGTGTGCACTTTTAATTAATGTGTCATCAGCATACAAATGAATTTTACAATTTCCTGCTGCTTCGACTATATCATCAATGTATATCAAGAACAATAATAAAGGTCCAAGCACACTTCCCTGTGGAACCCCATAATCATTTTCTATTTCTCCAGAAAATATATTACCAAACCTTAGTTTCTGTTTTATGTTATTCAAATGATTAGCAAACTATTGGATTCAGATGACCAGCCAATTTGTTACATAGTTATTTGTGATTATTCAACAAAACTTTCTAATTGACCTTTTTGTCTGTTGCTCCTTCAAGTATGAATAGAAGACTAACTCGAGATAAAGAAGTCTTACATAATTTTTAGGTTTTAAATTTCTCTATATTGGGAGAGGAGGGAACTTAATTATGTTGCAATATGGATAATTTAACATTTTTCAAACCAACACGAGTTCTCATTGAGTTTGAAATATTTTTACAATATTTGTGTATCAAAGTTCTCAATAACAAATTCAACATATAATCTCTATGTTCACGACAACATTCACTCACTTGCATCCAACTGGGATGTTTTTCTTTCAAACTATGACAAATAATAGATTTTAAATTTTGAATGACTTTCGTTGTTGAAAATTTGGTAATACTTTCACTGAAGATTGTCATACAAATCATAGCAAATTTTTGCACCAAATCTGTTGGTGTCTTGAGTGAATTTTCTTGTTCTAAATTATAATTTTTGTAAAAAATCAATAACTCGTCAACATTTTCAACGTCTTCAACTCCTTCAAGGCATTGTTGACAATACTGACAGTTAAATTTTTTGATACATTTTCTTACCAAGTACCCAGCAAAATATACTGTGGAGCAATTTTCTAAATTAAATTCTTCGATTAAAACAGGATATTGTTTAGATTGATTTCCACTTGAACTCTCACATAATGAATCATCCGCGTCTATTGTCTCAAGAGTATTTTCTTCAGATGCGGAATCAACAGAATCTATTAAGTCTTCATTATCAAGAATGTTTTGATCATGATCGATATTTGATCCAGAATTTGCACTTAGTGCAGGTCTTATCAAATTAGTCACAATGCTCATTTTGAATGCTGCCCGAAATGTTTTCACTGTGGGATTTCTATTATAACCACCCTTTTGTCTAAAAATTGAAAATTGATTTTCGAGGGGATCCTGATTCAACCTGCCTGTGAACAAGAAAGTGAAACCTAAATGCTTTTGTTTTTCGAAAAACATTTTTACTGCACTGATGGTTTGTAAAAAACCATCAAAAGAAGGAGGCCTAGACATTTTATTTTTTTTATCAATTTTGTATAATATTTTCAATAAATCATAACCAGCATTGAGTGCTTCCATTACCTGAGGATTTTTCTCACACATAACACGATTATATGGATTAGCACTTTTAAAATGAGTACTATTTAGTGCATCGAACAAATTGTTGAGTGTATTTATGAAAAATGCTGTGTTTTCGGCAGTTGAGGAAACAAGTTCGCCACTTCTCACTGCAACTTTGATTGCAGCTGACACACTATGACTCAGAAGTTGAGCAGCTAATTTAACATTCATCTTTTCAAATGCATTTGGAGAAAAATGTTTATCAGTTAATTTCAAAAGACATCGGCCAGTTTTGCTACTTTTATCGATTTCGTAAACCTTCTTGACATCAGAAAATGTTATATGTTTATCATCAAAAATGAAATAATTATTCAAAAAATTATTTCTCAAGCACTTTAACAAATGTGGGGCATCATAAAATGCAAAATATGTTCTCTCCTCCTCTAAAAAATAAGGTTTTGTGTGTGATACATTCAAATTTTTATAAAACTGTTGGTTTACTTTTGATAAATCGCATACCACCCCTATTGGATTTAGGTTTGCATATACTAGTTCCTTCAAGCAAGTTGAGATTATTGTTTGGAGTTCTATCGCACTCACTCCGTTATCAGTTACAAAATAGGCCAGAGGCATTTTCCAATTTGCATAAATTCCACGAATCATAACTACTAGAGCGAGATTTGCCGGTACAGGTCTTCTTCCCACTTCATTTCCTAAATCTACTAGTCCTTCAATTATATCTGTTTTCTCATTATAATCTACTTTTCTTTTCAGGGCCATTTCATCAAAAATAAGCAAACACACTTTTTCTGACGGTTTCATAGTTTCAGCTTTCAAAGACAATTGTGTGAACACCTTTTTTGTTAAATCCTGGTTCACATCTGAAATTCCCCAACCATTTTTTTATTGTGGAAATTGCTGGAAGGATTATGCCTTTTTGTCTCATATAGTTATATGTTGAAGGGCTCTTATAATATAAGGATATAGATGTTTTTTTTTCCAATAATGTCCAAGGTGTACGAAATTTATGTTTCAATTGCATATTCAATAAAGCATTGGAAAAATTTGTTGGAGCATCTTTGAATAAAACCTTAGCAGATAATTGAACTTTCATCAATCTTTTCTTCGATTCATTCAACTGGGTTTTCAAATTATTTATTTTTCTTCTTGATCTGGATAGCATTAACTTCAATTTGGCATTCTCGCTCTCAAGTGAAGGCTGTTTTTTGAATTTACGTTCATCGATAGGAAGATTTTGAAATCCTTGGAGATTATCACTGCTACTAGAGCTACTCTCAATTATATTGTCTTCAAAAAGTCTCATATATACTAGTACCTACATAAGATTTTGAACACGAAGCCACTTGCAATGAGGGCGGGCTACTTTCCACGCTACTACTGTCTGAAACAAACTTTTCCGGGACAGCATCTACTGGCAAGGTCCTTGCAGCCACTTGATCAGCAGTAAAATGATTGCTGCATAAAAATTTTTTTCGCAAAGACTTCGGACTCAAATCTGCCAATCTGCCATTACCTGAAATAACAATTCAAAGGTGTTATTTATAGGAAATTGTTGTTATGAAATAATATATAAATATAACAATGAATGGTTTGATTGATCACAGAAAACGTTTTGCGACAAAAATGAGATATCGAATGAGAAATAACAGTCAACGAATTGAATGAGGAAAAATATGATGTAACTAGAAGCAGAGAATTTCCGTTTTATTTATGTAACATGTTCACTCAATTTGCGAATGTCTCTAATGAACAATTCTATCAAGTGAAATGTGGTTTATCTATCCAACGTATAATGTGTAACTAATGATGCATAATTTTCAATAAGTAGTCTGTTTTATTTTGCAGGAGAGATTAATATGTAAAACATTATATTTGATATTTACTGTGCAAAACCGCTGTTTGACTTGATTAATAATTCATTTCAAATTTTGCACATCTCATCTAACTTATCAGTTGAGAACTCAACTCCTTAAATTATAAAATATCCATTGCGTTACTACAAAATGAGTAGAACTACACATTGGATACATATTCAACTTTAATGGATTGTGCATTGAATTTCACTAAATTATGCTTATTTTTTCCGAACCAGCTCTTATACCTAATGATAAAATGTGACAAGTAATGACACTTCGAAATTGAAGTTACTTATGTCACACCCTGTAGCAGCTATAATAACTTACCAGAATGAAGTATCCATTGTTTGCACCTTTCGGAATCGTTCACTGGAAATCTATAGAACCTCAAAGATCCATCAGTCCTGGCGGATTGACCACATTTATAAAATTGACACTTATTTCCAGCCATCTGAAAACACAACAATAACTGTCAAAATTGCAAACTTCAAATGAAAAAGAACTCAACTCTTTTCTTAATGAGATGCTTCTACATTTTTTTGGGAAGTAAGTATTCCAACTTATGCATTTGAAATCGCTGAACACAAATCCGAAGTCAAAACGCAGCTTCAGAACTTCGAAGGGGGCATATTTGGGCTTTTTGCACTTAAAACTTATCAAGAACTCAAGTTTATATTCGTTTGGTGCCCGGTACACACCAGTCCACCTCCTTCATAACTTTCTACCGTTCGTCAATAAAAAACTCGAGAAATAATTCCTGACACAATATTCAGATCAACCGAACCTAACCTAACTTTAATCAATATCGAGGAATTTGTCCTTCTGAACTTTGAAGGGCTTTAACTTCGGAAAGGGGAAACCGTCTCGTTTTGACTCTGATTCATTTTAAGCGACTCGAAATACACAAAAGTAGGCACTGATATTTATTTAGAAACTTGGTGTCGGCGGAATAACAGAATTTTACCTAAATTTACCTTCTTTTTTTCAAATAAGTTACTTTCATTGAAATGGGTAGACTACTTACCGTTTATAGATGTATCCAAAATACAAAGGGGTTGAGCGTCTCCAAAAAAATTCACACTACACAATCGAAATGTTGATAGCAAACGTCACTATTTTAAGGTTCTCAACTCAGTCTGATTATATTGATTATAATTCACTTCCCGCACATCATCTATCTATATATAGTTAATCTCCAGTCTTATGGCACATCCAACTACCGATATTCCATCCCAATAATCTACCTGATACACAAGATAAATAGGAAACTCATTAGTGATGGGCTAATTCGATTATCAAGACAATTCGAATTGATGTTCTAATAATTATCATAGTAGGTAGTACATTGTAGGCAGCAAAGGCAAATCAAAAATGACCTGTAACATACCTACTGGGTTTTCGTAATTCGAAATACGTGAACATTTTATGTATTGCTTGGCTTGTGCATTACGAAAGTGAATTATAATTATTCGAATCTGCCCACCACTAACTCATAAACAACGACACTCGACCCTAATGCGGGTCTGTCCGATAAACCCAAACCTTTCTCAGGTCAAATTCTTCAAGGCAAGCGATTTTCGTCTCTATTGGTGGCGGGGATATGATATTCAAAAGCGAGTCTCCATTTTCACCTACGCCATCTAGTGACAGTCTCCACTCCTGTCAAATACAATTTCCATAAGGTTATCCTACTATATAGTCTATATACAAAGATAGTACAGTTAGATGAATGGTAGCATATTTTGGTACATTTACCCTTTCGGTATGATTGATTTGTGGGTGGTAATTAGCATTATACCAGATCTTTTGAACGCCATATTTCTCCATTAAACCTTAAAGGAGTTTACTAGTGAATTGTTTACCATTATCAGCAGCTATTATTTGAGGCACTCCAAAAACAAGAAATACTTGATTTTCGAGAAATTTAACAATAGCTGGAGCCGTAGCCTTAGGTAAAGCATGAACCAAAAGAAATTTGGTAAACCAGTCGACAACGACTAATAAGAACTGATTGCCTGTAAGTTCTATAGGCCTAAAGAAATGTACCACTTCTAGACACCTCCTTTCGACTCGAGCTCTGTGTCCCATTATCACAAATTCAGTAGTTACAACTAACACAATATGATCATAACATGTACATTAGGACGCTTACAGAAATCTGAATATTATATCTATTGAGTGTAAAAACAGAAGCTCTGGGATCGACTGAAATCATGTGAAAATAACCACACATATACATGAAGCGTTGAAATTTAGCTCAAATAATCTCAATGAAATAAAACCACATCGAGTAAGCAAGGGATTTGGTACGGTAAAATCTAAGAAAGTTGTGTGATGCTATCTCAAATAAAAAAAAATGTGTTCAATAATAAAACTAACCTTATTTAGTCCCTGGAAAGAATTTTATTAACGGGCAATTAATATAAAAATATGAATAATTATTCGAACTAGCCTTTATTAGTCCTTTTAGGAATGCGAAGAATCAAATCTTCCGATATTTAGTCAGCAAAAAAATGGCGTTTCTTTAGATATTCATTCATGAAAAATGGCGTCTCAGTGCACGAACACACAGCAAATATGCCTCTAATTCCTCCAGTCGAAAAAGGGTGAAACAAGGTGCTCACCGGTTTTATTAATTCCGTCTACACAAAAAATAATTTCCGGTCGAAAACATAATATATCTACTTCCATCTTAACGCAGAAATTCTGACAGAATTGACGGAAGTCACAGAACTGCGATCGATAGCCGTTTATTGACGAGTATCGAAATAGTTGTTTATTTGTGAGCGTTGAGGTAGGCATTTGTTTGCGTCTTACAGATACGTTACCCAAAATATTTGTAGATTTTCAAAATGAATTGTCATGACTTGAGACTTTTAATGATTCACAGGACATGTAACAATTTACTTGTTACACAATGTTAGATAAACTTCATAGTATCAGTATGAATCATCAAATATATTTACCTAGTTATATAAGGTGTTTAGGATCTTCTTTGTATTCAAGTCATGTCTGTTATGGATTAATAATTTTATCTACTGATAACATTACAATATTGATTAACTTTTATTCAAGTTTTTATACTAGAGCCTGATATGGCATCATTCTCTGGGCTGATAGTATTCTGAACGAAATAAAAAATACAGTTTGTATCTATGATAAGAATGTATTTTCATTTTCACATCCATATTACTGTGCCGCCACCGCCAACAGTGAAAATATATCCATTAAAAATACACGAAACCGTGAAAGTTCTCATCGGAGAAAATATTTCAAATTAGATTTGATTGAAATTCCGTTCCTGATAAACCCCTCAAGATCGACTTTGTATTTGAAAAAATAGAAAACCTTTGTTTTTGATATTTTTGAAAAAGAATAAATTATTATTGTGTAGAAATTCAGGAACAAAATTGCACAGGTAATTCTTAATCATATTTCAACAATTGCTCAAAAGTATTCAAGGAAATTTATTACATAGAATTACAGAACAATAAATTTTCCAAACCTTACCTTCTCATCACCGAACAAAAAATAGAACAGAAGTAAGCTCGCAACTTTGGAGGATATGGTGGGGAATTTCTACTCCTAAAAATTTACACGTGTTGACCTCGATTGCCAAACTCGTGGCAGGATATTTTGCAATCTTAACGACTTCTTTTTTGCGATGTTGAACAACCCGTCCATCAAATGTTTTAAATGCGATGAAAATGGTCATTTTGCCAGAAATTGTCTCACATATGAAAATGACAGGAATAAAAAGGACCACGCACACATCTTATGGAAAAAAGTCTTTCGGTGAAAATGGCTGGATTTTTGATATGTTGAAGCTGGAGCCATCCTGAGTGAATGTCTCCATTGGCCCAACTTGATCGTATGACCAGATTCGGCGCTAGAGGGCTCCAAATCATGAATTTTGTGTTTTTTTGAGGAATTCGACTGGATTCAATAAAATATCAATATTCCATTTGTATTCAATATTGGAATAGTGTATGACCATTGTTATTGTTAGAATTCACGAGAAGAATGTTTCAAAATACAAAAAAACGCAACTGATTCTCTACAGGGTGGTCCACAACATATTCAATACTTCAGTGAATTAATTCACTTACGAGGCGAATGAATTGAATGCATTAATGACGATCAATCGGAATGTAATACGATCGATGAAAAAATATGCTATGACCATATAGTGAGTGTTTCAAATGATGAGTAGTCTATATATTATATAATCATTGTATGTATTTATTAAGTTGTTTTATTATTTTTGGATGATTTCAGTTGAATGTGAAACATTAACATCTTCATGTATTCAATATTTAACTTTGTGAAACTGGGGGTTACTAGCAGATTCACTAATTAAATATTTCTACAATACGATGAAACAAGAGTGTTTTTCCACAAGATATATCTGGTAGAATTTCTATTAGGTAAATGAATTCGCGGATGAACGAGACCATGCGATTATTAACGATAGACCATAACGAAACTCGATATATCAAGATATAAAGCAATTGAGAATACAGAGTCCCCCACATTATAAGCATAAGTAATTATTCTTCTCGAGGATTCAATCACGACTTCTTGTCAAAAAAGAGTGATGGTTTTTATTCCTTCCTTGCTTCCCTTTGTATAATTAGGGATATATTTGTTTGGATTTCGGGGAAAAAACAATCCTATATTACAGGGAAACAATCGTACGTAATACTACATAATTCAATAACGTATGAACATTTATTCATTGAATTATAACTGGAGTAGAGAAGTTGAAGAAACGTATAGTTGTTATTGTCCATAATCAGTTGACGTTAGGTCAGTTTTTTACTTCTAGTGGAAATGATGACTACGAACTGATACTACTATGACGTGACTATTTGACTTCAAGGAAGTCGCCCATAAAAGAACAAAGTTTTTTCGAAATGATTTCTGGAACACTTCATACTTATGCCTGGTCTGCAAACAAATCCATTGCATCATTTGGGTTTAGCTGTTGTCCTCGGTTCGAAGCGTCATGTATCTTATTGAGTAGTTGGGAACTGGGATATCTCATATTAGCCTCATATCTGGCATATCCGGGGAACCACAATACACTCGCTACGTGTGCACATGATCCCAGAGTCCTAGAGTCTTGTTTACATGTGCAGTAATACCCATCTATTATATCATCCCATATTAGTTCCTGGACTCCCTCATCAACTCTTTGTATTTCATCATTGAATGCGATCCATAATTGATACTTGGTAGAGTTTCTGAATCGAGAATATATCCTTATTCTTATCAATCTAGGATCATCGACCAATTCGTCAATATGTATTTCTTCTGCTCCTTCTCGCTGCATCTTATCCTGAATATATGAAGGGGCTAAATGAACTTGATAAATGCCCACTGTAAGGTCTCGAAGATTTTCTAAGGAGAGACGAGGAAAGTTTGGTACCTGATGATGATCGAGTGGTACCCAACGAGCATTTCTCAAGTGAAGATTATCTACTTCCACTCGTGCTTGTACTACGTTCGGTACCTGGGATCGATTCAGCATTTCTCTTGCTAATTGGGCATTCGCCCCCTCCATGGATATAGTGGCGTGATATCTATTTATTATGGCCCCTGCAATACGATAAAAGTCCCCAAGATTACTGATATGGTGTATGGGAATGGTTTGAGCGAATATTTTGAATATGGATTTTATGTGACCATTTCGTGCTTCAACAATCCATCGGGTTTTGGTAACTAATCGCGACTCATTTGCATCCTCAGTTGTCATTTGACGTTGTCCTCGTTGTAAGAAGGTTGGCATTCTATAACTGATGCCTAGATTCTCAAGTAGAGGTTCAGCATCCCTATAACCGCGATCCACAATGAATATATCACCATTCTGAAACCATTGTCGCATATTCTCTACATCTCTCTCAAACTCATTTCTCAGAATGGCTGCATCATTATTCCGAGAATCAGAAAAATAAGGTCCTTGAATTGTTAAAATATATCCATCTGGTGCTACAATCATCTGGGGTTTCACTAAATGACGACCTTTATGCAAACAGAAAGACTGTCTAAGTATACGGAAATTGCTACTTTTCTGTATGTAGGAGTATGTCCCATCAACGTATACTATTGCTTTTGGTGCATTAGGTTCCGCATTATGTAGAGCATTACTAAATTCAGTAACATGCCTGGTGATGAAATTTTCTCTGGAAATTGCTTGAAATCCGATATTTTGTGGTACAAAATGTTGGACCAGAGCTGTTCGTACAGAAGTGACTGCCATACTTACAGCTTGTCTACTACTGTAATGAAATATGATCTTTAGAAATTCATCGGACAAACCCTGGCGAAGTTTGCATAAAAATGTGAGGGGATCTTTTTTGGAAATATGTCTATTCCTTCCACCAGGTTGAGCAATTGGATGACAATATGTATATATTTCTTGAAATTGTTCTCTTGTCACTGGTGTGATTGTTTTGAATTCATCATCAGATATGTTGTTTTCATCTGTATATAAATCCTTGTTTGCAGCTTCGCTTCTCAATTCCTTCAGAAATGATTGCAATTCTTGCCCCTTTATGATGAAAGGCCTATTATTATATTTTAGTCCCAGTATCAACTGGTTCAGAAGAAACCCTCGGTCATCTAGATGATGTCTACAACATTTAACATACTCGGGAATATAAATATCCCTCTGTATGAATATTCTCACTCTGCACTCAATACTCAATCTACGCAAATTGATATGGTCGTTACAAATGACACACGAATTGCTTGTACTCTGCGTCAAAACATTCATCCTTAAACAAGCAGGATCCTGTTCAGTTGCGACTATTTCATCATTGATGGATTGACGGCAATTGAAACATAATCTGGTATTATCATTAATTTCTAATAATGGTAAACCATGATCATCACGTCTGATTATTGCAATTTCGCGTCGCTGTCCATCGACATCACCAATAATCCTGGACATTCTTTGCAGATTATATGCTGTATTACATACGAAACAGGGAACTATATTTCTGAATGCCATTTCGATCTAAACTTCACTCACTACGTAACTGGAATTCCAAAATCACATAAACGAAAAATATTTCGGATCTTTGGAATGATTGATATCAATTGACAATGATATGTAACTTTCAAATACAAGATGAGTGGTTACTATGACAAAAAACAAAGTTTATATCATTTGTCAATAGTACGAGAAAAATTAAGAAAAAATGGGAAAGTGTCGGCATATAAACTATGTATTCAAACCATTGGTGTCCAATGATAGTTTTAAAAGAAAGTTGATATCGTTTTTTGTCAATAGTACGGGAAAAGTTGAGGAAAAATGGGAAAGTGACGGCATTTAAACTATGTATTCACACCATTGGTTTCCAATGATAGTTTAGAAAAAAGTTGAGTTTATTCCTCAATAGTACGAGAAAAATTGAGTATAAACGAGTGATCCATAAAAGACGAATCCTAGGCCCTAGCCTAGGTTAGGTGTTCGGTTCGGGCCTTGTTTCATCGTATTGTAGAAATATTTAATTAGTGAATCTGCTAGTAACCACTAGATTCACAAAGTTGAATTATGAATACATGAAGATGTTGATGATTCACATTCAACTGAAATCATCCAAAAATAATAAAGCAACTTGGCGTATTGACAAATATATACAATCATATATTATATAATATATAGACTACTCATCATTTGAAACACTAACTATATGTTCATAGCATATTTTTTCATCGATCATATTACATTCCGATTGATCGTCATTAATGCATTCAATTCATTCGCCTCGTAAGTGAATTGATTCACTGAAGTATTGAATATGTTGTGGACCACCCTGTACTGAATCAGTTGCGTTTTTTTTGTATTTTGAAACATTCTTCTCGTGAATTCTAACAATGACCGGTCATAAACTATTCCAATATTGAATACAAATGGAATATTGATATTTTATTGAATGCAGTCGAATTCCTCAAAAAAACACAAAATTCATGATTTGGAGCCCTCTAGCGCCGAATCTGGTCATACGATCGAGTTGGGCCAATGGAGACATTCACTCAGGATGGCTCCAGCTTCAACATATCAGAAATCCAGCCATTTTCACCGAAAGACTTTTTTCCATAAGATGTGTGCGTGGTCCTTTGTGCTATAACGGCCAATTGCACAGCTTTCCTCAAGTTGGGCTTTATCTGAGCCAGTCTTTGTTGCTATGGATTTGCCAATCAGCTTCCTTGTTCCTTAACGATTGAGCCAAGCTTAGTTGAATCTCTGCTGAGTTGGAGCGGTGCAACTGGCCCTGAATGTCACAAGCCAGGTCACAGAATCCGAGATTGTGCAAAAGGCAAACCATGGGAACTCAGAGCATATAGACCAGAGAGAGAAAGACGCAATAATTACTCACACCGACTCAGAAATTCTAATAATAGGAAACCAGCACAATACAGGGATACATACACTACAGCAAGGGACTTTCGCCAGAGAAATGGAACGCCCCCAAGGAATTTAAACCACGAAGCGGCTGCGTTTCATCCCCGCAATGTAGCTGCTCAGAACGATGTTCAGATACTGGATTGGCAAGGATACTCAGTTGTACTCAGGAAGACGAAAAACCCCGAAATATTGCGCAGATATGGATTCGAGGAGAATTATATACTGCTATGATTGATTCTGGGGCACAAGTATCCTTAATGAAGCCAGACGTCGTCAAGGGGTTCAGTATAGAAAGGACGCCAACATTTGATATAATTGATATACAGGGTAAAAAAATACCAAATTAAGGAATGGTGAAAATGCCTATATCACTGAGTCTAGAAAAAGTGATTGAACACGATTTCATTATAATTGAATCAGGAAATTTCGATGCAGATTCACAACTAGGATTGGATTTTTTGCAAAAATTCGAAGTAAAAATTGATTGGGGAAATGGATGTATGTATTTGTTAGAGGAAAAAGTTGAGTTGCTGGTAGAAAAAAGATTAATAAGAAACACAGAAAAATTTTATGATAATAGGATACGAAAAATGGAAAAAGCATTGAACGAGATGAAAATTGAAATGATGAAAATGCAAAGATTAGTTAGTGAAAAATTCAAGAGCGACGCGAGTTTGAGGTCACCGTCAATGACTGAAGGCTTATCGACGCAGGGGTGTGACGACCCCTTAAGAATCGACCACAACCAGGTTCGCATGAATATTTCACCTATACTACAAACAAGGAACTTGGCCAGTTCCAGCAGTTCATCAGAAGTTTCCAGAAAAAATATAACCACCGGTGGAAATTAAGTGAATAAGAAAAAGGAAACTAGAGATAAAGTGAATGAGGAAACAAGAAATGGAGAGTAGAAGGAAATTGAAAATGAAGAGGAAATTGAGACAAGAGATGAAGAGAGAAATAAGAGAATACAAGGAATTCCAAGAGAGTCAGAAATGAAAGGAAGCGATACTTTAGTCGATATCAAGAACGACAAGGACGGACAGACAGAAACTGCTTCAAGAAGCTATTCTGAAACCAAAAAAGTCGTTACTGATGGGGTAGGAATTCATTTGTCCAAGGATTTAATTTTTCCTCCCCGAACTATGACTATATGTATGGCTAAGTTGCAGAAACGCCCTTCACTGACTTCTGAAAATATTATAATAGAAGGAGATGAATCTCAGCAAGGACTTATGGTTGCGAGATCTGTGTGTAAATTACAGGATTAAATTCCCATTCAAATAATGAATATTTCAGAAACAGAACTAGTTATTCAACGCAATTATATTATTGCACGGGCATACGAAACGGATGCCGAGGAAAAAAAATTATACGAGGATGCCAAAATAATACGAACAGTTAGTAATGTGGAGGAACACAAAATTCTACAACAACTGCAATTAGATCAGCCTAGAGGAGAAAAAGATCGAAAGCTATGTGAGCTAGTGAAAGAATATATCGATGTTTTCAAGGCCCCAAACCAAAAACTGACGTGTACTAGTCAGGTGAAACATAGAATTATCTCGGAAGATGTACCATCTATAGCTAGAAGACCATATCACAGGCAGAGTATTATGAAAAAAGAAATACAGGACTTGTTAGGTAATGATATTGTAACAGAGTCACAATCGCCTTGGTCATTTCCTGCCATTTTGGTCGAAAAGAAATCACATCCTGTAGAGGAACCTCAATTTCGACTATGCATTGACTACCGGAGTTTGAATACTATCACTAAGGCTGATTTCTTCCCATTGCCTCATTTACAAGATACGATAGATCAACTATCAGGAAATACTCTCTTTAGCGTATTAGATTTGGCAAGTGGGTACCACCAAATTGAGTTGGATGAGCGGGACCAAGAACAAAGTGCCTTCTCTACTCCCGACAGACACTACGAGTTCAAAAGATTACCTTTTGGATTGTGCAATGCTCCTAGCAGCTGGATGCGATTTATTTATGCAGTTCTATCAAAATTGACAGGTACAGAATGCCTAGTTTATCTGGATGATATTATCGTTTTCAGTGGAGACAATCAGGAGGAGCATCTTAACCGATTACAAAATGTATTCGAACGATTACGAGCCGCCACCCTTAAATTGAAACCTATTAAGTGTCATTTCTTGCAAAAAGAAACCAAATATTTGGGTCACATTATATCTGGAGAAGGCTGTCGCATAGATCCAGAGAAAACTGAAACAATAAAAAACTATCCAGTACTAACGACGGTAAAAGAAGAACGTGCATTCTTGGGCCTTTGTGGATTATACAGAAAATTTGTACCAAAATTTTCCGAAATCGCCCAACCGTTGACACATTTGACAAAGAAAGAAGTAAAGTCCTATTGGGGAGAGTCACAAGAACAATCTTCTCATCAACTGAAAAACACACTCATAACTCCGCCAATCCTGAAGTACCCTAACTTTCAAAACCGTTTATTGTCACCACGGACGCTAGTGGAACAGCTATTTCTGGTATTCTAAGTCAAGAATATGACGGCCACGAACTAACGATCTGTTACAGCAGTAGGACATTAAATCAATCAGAACGAAGATATTCAACCATCGGAAGAGAGTGTCTTGCTGTGGTTTATGCAATTAAAATAATACCGCTGTTATTTAGTGGCTAATCACTTTTTAGTATACACTGATCATAGGCCTCTGGTCTACCTACTAACAATAAGAGACCCAAGTTCAAGGTTAGCTAAATGGGCAAAGTCATCCATGGAATACACCAATGCCGATGCATTAACAAGATTGAGAACACCTGAAAACATACCACAAGAACTGGAGAATACAATAGCTCACGTCAAAATCCAAGAGAGCTTGGAAAGCCAGCCTATGACCACAGTTATTTGGACAGCCGAAGAACTCAAAATAATGCAAGAAAACGACCCAGTTTTAGGCCAAATTATAGCACAACTCACAGACAACGACGAACGTTATTATATCAGCAACGAGGGTACCCTTTATTTGAGAAGGAAAAACAATGAAAGATATGACAAAGTATGTGCGCCCAAGGTAATAATAAAATATATCTTGAGAATATATCACGATGCTCCTACTTTTTCGCATATCGGACAAAGAAAATTAATGGATTCAGTCGCAAGAGATTTTTCTTGGAAAGGCATGAAACAAGACATGATAAATTTCTGTAATGCCTGCCATTCGTGTAATTTTAAAAAAACTCATTACCAACCACCAGCCGAGTTGCAAAAGGCTTTCGTCACCCAAATAATAACGAGACATGGCGCACCAAAACAGTTACTTACCGATATGGGGAGCCAATTCACCTCCAAACTATTCGAAGAAATTTGCAAAATACTTCATGTTCAAAAACTACAGACACCTTATTATCCGGCTTGCAATGGAATGATTGAAAGAATGCACAAAGACATGAAAATCATGCTATCTCACTAAGTGAATGACGATAACGATTCATGGGACGAATGGTTATGTTTCGTTATGATGGCTTACAGAAATTCAGTTCACGGATCAACAAATAAAACTCCATTTTACCTTATGTTTGCAAGAGATATGGACCTACCTCACCATCTAACTTTACGAGAAAATCGAGTTAAATACGACCTGGACGAAAATTACGCCACCGAAATGACTCAGCGAATACAAATAGCTCATGAAAATGCTCGTAACATGCTAGAAAAAACCGCGAAAAAACGGAGGCTAAAATTCAATATGAAAGCTAAAACTAAAGAATTCAAAATTGGAGACAGAGTGTACCTGAACAACCCAGCTAAGAAAGTTAACAAAATAGTAAGCAAACTTTATCCCAAATGGACCGGACCTTATCGAATCATCAAACAAATGAGCCCTGTGAACTATATTATAAAAATCATTGGGGGAACACAAGAATAGACAGTACACTCTAATCGACTCAAACTCTATAAGGGCAACTACGAAGATGAGCTAGACAGCGTCTCTGAAAACTCCGACAGCGAAGAGGAAGTTTCGGATGATCTGGGATACACGCAGGATGATTATCGAATTTCTAACCTGAACCCACTTGTAATTGAAAATAAGGAAGAGAGCGATTGTGCCCGTAGCGAACGCTCGGAGAATGAATCCGACAGCGTTGCCTATACAAACAGTTCCGAGGGAGAAGGAGAAAACAGTAACGATACTAACCTTGAAAATGAAAGTTCTGACTCAGAATCCGTTACTGAAACTGAACCGACACCACCTACTAACAATTATCATCATACAAGATCGAAAGGGCCAGAACATGACTGGGTCCTGAAAAAACGTTTTTAATAAAAGCGAAACGTAATGAGGAAGAAATGATTCCACAAGCCGACAACACCGTTTTACCGAGATGCATATTGCGGGATACAGCAACACTAGTGTGAAAAGGAGGCACCGAGTATTGATTTTTAGACAAGGATTCCCCGATCGTCTCTGTCTTAGACTTGAGAGAGGCACCCGCGCGCCGATTTGGTTTAAAAATGAAACCAAGAAATGATGGGACAAATAAACAAATTCAACCGACAACGGTAGCGGATAATAAAATATATCATTCTCCTGAAAAGCCGCTAGCAGAGTTTGGAAATGCATCAATAGTACCCAAAGATAAATCTGTAATTGTATTTTCGGAATTGCATGAAGAATTACATAACAAAGGAAATCCATTTAGAAGTACATGGCAGTTCGAAAAGTAATGTTTCCCACTACGGAAAACGATAGATTGATAATTGTTTATTTGAAATACATAAGGCCTTACCCCACTCCTACGCCAGCGTAAAGTTAGCGTAAATATTAATTCAGCTAAATCTGCAGAATGGACATCAGAGGAAGCGCTCGGTCGGACTTAGTGTTACTAAATAATATTTATAATGAAAAACGCTTAAAAAGCACAGACGGGAGTTCCAGCGTATAGTTAACAAATCTCAAGTGAAGTGTCAGACTCAGCTAAAATCATTTTTGCCTGTAAGGAAAATCCATATATATCAGAACTTCGATACGTACGGGGACAGTAGTAGTTCACGACGTGAGTGGTATATACGCAAATTCTAGTATGTATCGATTGATTGACTTAGTGAGATCCATGCCAAATGGGCATGGAAAAATGGGCATTGCTCATGGTGACAGTGACCCAACTAGTGCGGGAGAGACCCTATTTAAGAGAACCAGGAGTGTATTCAGCTTACCAGTTGGGATATAACTTGATATAATAGTACGGTGTTCCATGCCGAGCTAACACGAGTATCCCTACACCTGGGGAAGTACAGCTGTTCCTGTCTATGGTGTGAGCTAGCGGGCAGACCACCCTGCCCATGCGAAAGAAGCGCACCGCTACCAGAAACACCTGGCCCAGAGGCAGCCGGAGATGAAATTGAAAATCCTCACCGACTCTCACCGATCCAAAACGGAAACGAGGGATGCCGATGTCTGTTATGCAACCCTCCTCCTTCCCCTCGTTTCTTTGAAGGGAGGTTTTCGAACGAGCCCAACCGAGTGGATGCAGCAGCCGATCCCTTTCCTGCCCCCTTTGATGCACTGCTGGCCAACCCCATTGCCAGACCCCCCGACGCTCTCGCCGCAGCCCCAGAGGAAGTCGACGAGAGAGTTCTCCTCCAGCGGGAACCCCGGAGTCCGACGCCTCCGGAGCGGAACGCAGTGTGGGCGGTAGCCCACGACATGCCACCTACTTCTAGCTCTGGTTTCGGTGAAGAAGACGCGATGCCATTCGACGAAGTCTAATAAACTTAGCGAAAGAGTGAGTAAAGATTTGAGAAACAATGATAGGACATTCTTAATATTTCTTTTGTATATTACCTACCCTAAGATTTTTGCATATAGTCATTTTCAATATTTTTTATATATATTATACTTTAAGGGTTTTTGCATATAGACACTTCAAATATATTTTTTTCTATATATTACTTTGAGGGTTTTGGCGAGGGAGAAACAACTTTAAATATTTCAATACGTCTTTCAGTACCTAAATATCTCAAATATATTTAAATTATTTCAATATCAGTTTCAGTATTTCAGTATCCACAAATACCGCTTCATACTTCATAAATATTACTTTGATTCCAAAAATATCCACTCCATACTTTAAAATATTATTTCCATTATCAAAATATCTATAATATATTCAAAATATTTCAATATTTTTCAGTCTCCACAAATAACACTTTCACTTTAAATATTGTTTGCATTACCAAAATATCATTCTAAGTATTTGAATACAGGTTAAATGCTACGATATCATTCTCCAGTCTTCCAAATATTTAAATTTGAAATATTTGGGGTGCAATTCAGTCTACAATCGTTTCATTCGTTTTGCGCCGGGGTTAACCGACAATGTATAGTGACATAATTCGGTATTTATTACTGTGTGTGTGTGTCTAGCTGGCAGGTTGGTACAAACTAGTGAGCTTGATACTTTTGTGGCAGATTACTTTTTTTTACTGAGACCATATTTCTTCGACTGGTAAGTTTTGTGATTTCTTCCTTCCACATTCAATGTCATGTCATTTATGAAGAATAATATAGGTTCTACGCGTCTTTAAGGATTTCACGATGCAAACTTCGGGATTTGTACACTGTATAGATATTTAATGAATAGCTTTTGTAATATGGGTTTCGGTCAGCGCGGCGGACGTTGACGACGCTGTAATTACTTAGATTTATGATAAACACTGAAAGAAAGAATGAGAAATCAAGGAAGCCTTCGATATACCGGATTTCATAATTAATTTACTAAGTATAAGTGGCTACAATAATAGAATAGCTTTATCCACTTTCTCCGAAAATGTTGAATTTGCGAGAGAAGAGTTACCAAGTATAATAGATATCACTAATGAAAACGAGCGAAAAACATAGTTACGAAATGTCCTAGCGCCGGCTTTGTCGGTCAAAAACGCAGAATAATATGAGGGGTCGAAGAGCTACATCATTTTTCCAGGAACTCGTAAATCGCATGGAGAATTCGATACACATCATCAAGGCCTCTCTCGAAGATTCTCCATAGGCATACGCGGGTATAAAAGGAGATGCTTCATCGCGGAACAGTCAGTTATTAGCAGAGTTTATCAGAGTGTTTGGTACAGAGCGTTGGATAGTTAGCGGAGCAGTTTGAGCGATTGTATATATATTGACAATATTTTGGTTTTTTCAGTTGTAGGTAATAACGAAAAGTTTAAAATCCCATGTGGGTATAGAAGGACACTTTTGTGTTTGAAGGACCACATTACCAAACTCAACGATTCTAGTCAGTCGTTGCAAAGTATGTAGAGAAAGGCTGAATCACAGACTGCTGATAAGAATAGAGAGTCTGGTTCACAAGAAGTTAACAGATCCAACAGACAATTCAACATTAATGAAGAACGACTCAGACTGAATGAACAGTTGTTTCAATAACACAAAGAATCTTGTGAAGAAATTGATTTTGATGTGAATGATCTGGATTCCTTATCTACTAGTAGTGACGCCACTGCTTCAATACCGTGTTTTATTTGCAGTTCAGAAACAAGAGTGTCTAGACATTCACAAGGTAGCAAATACTATTGGACAGTGTATATTTTTTATAAACATATTAGGAAACATTCAGATGAAAAATCATTTAAGAAAAGTTCAGTCTACATTAGACACATTTGTATCAAAAGTCTGGGCAGCCTGGCAATGGAGCCGATGAAACAAATATATCAGACGAAAATGGTTCAGACTCAAATTTTTTGAAAGCAGAGATGATGAAAAAAATATAAATGGAAACAAATGAAGTATAGTCGTAAAGAAAGGAGTAGGCGAAAACGAGATGCCGCATCGTTGGATAAGCGACAATCAATTTTAATTTAAATTTAAGTTCTTTCCGATAATAAAAGATATCGAATGTGTCATTAATAATGAAACAGACTCGGAAACAGATAATATAAGCAGATAATTCTGAGAAAAGGACTATTAAGGTTCACTCTTTTCATTTAATACTTTTTTCACTCATGAACTGTGGTAGGTTGATATTTATTGGTATTTTTTGGTTGTTACTAGATTCACTTGCAGCTTTATCATCATACCTTCTGTTTCTTCTTTGATATTTAAACCCGAGTTGAACTTTCATTTATCTATTTTATTATTATATGTTTTTCATTTTACTTATTGATATATATATATATATATATATATATATATATATATATATATATATATATATATATATATATATATATATATATATATATATATATGTATATTCATTTAGCAACATTTTTCAGTTATTTTTCCTGATCCTCTGATCAAGGATCTATAAATGAAATATAATATGTCGCAATAACTTGAATAAGTTCATTTTAATTTCTCATCAATAGAAGTGCACTTCATGTACTTTTGTTATTCCAATATCATTGAATCCTACAGTTCAAAAGTTTCATTACGTTTTTTTTTCCTTAACTGCAACAAACATTATATGCACCATATTCCATTTATTTTCTCTAAAATTCAAATCTAAGTACGTTTCCTCAATTTTTAATGCCTTCAGTATTTAAATATATTCTCTGTGCATTAAATACTTTCATTATCTTCAATATATATATAATATATTTTAAATATTCAAATACTGCGATTTTCTTCAATATATTTTAAATATTGTTAATTATCAGATATTCAAAATATGGTGTTCATATTTTGTGTAGTTGTTTCCCCCTCGGGTTTTGGCATATAGCCATTTTTACTATTTCTTCTATATAACCATTTTACTACCTTCAGATTTTTGGATGTATTCATTAGTAATAAGCATTTTTCGGCCTATGAAATGGATCAGATATCAATTTTCTGAACTGACTTTGCTGTTCTATGGATGGAAGCCAGTGGAATATTTTTATTTGCTTATTATTTTTCTTATATATGTATAGATATAAGATGTGTATATATTCCTGGGACATTGAAATCCAAGGATCGGTAACTTTTGAATTCTTTTCTGGAAGCATTTCTTTTTAACAATAAAACGATAAAAATTCTGTTTACTGTTTGACAAGTCATGAGAGTTGAAAAAATGGTTACAAGATAATGAAAACCATTTTTTTGGGGGACATGGGAGGTATGTGCCGCCACCGCCAACAGAGAAAATATATTCATAAAAATACACGAAACCGTGAAAGTTCTCATTCGAAGAAAATATTTCGAATTAGATTTGATGGAAATTCTGTTCCTGATAAACCCCTCAAGATCGACTTTGTATTTGAAAAAATAGAAAACCTTTGTTTTTGATATTTTTGGAAAATAATAGATTATTATTGTGTAGAAATTCAGGAACAATTGCACAGGTAATTCTTAGTCCTATTTCAACAATTGCTCAAAAATATTCAAGGAAATTTATAGCATAGAATTATACAGAACATTAAATTTTCCAAACCCTACCTTCTCATTACCAAACAAGAAATTTAACAGAAGTGAGCTCGCAACTTCGGAGGATATGGTGGGGAATTCCTACTCCTAAAAATTTACACGTGTTGACCTCGATTGCAAAACTCGTGGCAGGATATTTTGCAATCTTAACGGCTTCTTTTTTGCGATGTGGAAAAAACAATAAAGCTTAATGGGGACAGATGTTCAAAGCACTTGCTGAAGCTTGCGTAATTCGCAACTCACAAAGAATGTTCTTTGTTCGAGGGGGGTATAAAAGAATTCGCACTTCGCGATTTCAAAATAGTATTCCAGTATTGTAGTATTGGAATAGAGTATTATAGAAAGAGTTATACAGTAGCAGTAATATGACATCAGAGTAATATAGTAACAAAGTGAATGATCAAGTATTATGTACAAAACAGTAGACAGTGATTTGAACAAAAACGCGGTGCAGTAATAAATCAGTCGCTAGAAGTGCTAAACGTTAAACTGAAGTGTACCCAGAATCGCTCTTGAAAATGTTATGTAAGTCTAGCCGTTAAAGCCAAAGCGATGATCTGATTATTTATGTACCATGTCTGTACGAGATTGTGATGAACGAATTTATGTGAATGCACTTGGATCATCGATTTCCGCCTGATTGTATTTTTCGTTTTGTTGCTGTATAATTGTACGTACGATTTGCCTCTCATCTCTGAAATAAAAATGGATGTAACATCGCCATTGGTTATTATTTCCTCCAAGAATTCACGAATCAAAAGTCAATCTTGTTTCGGCTGGGTATTTAACATCTAAAGGACCGCTCGCCTTTTGCCAACCAAGTATACCCGGTCAGCACATTACTTCGAAAAATTTATGGAGTAGGTACCCATAATTAATACACTGGAAATGCTATGGATTTTACCTATCCCTATATCTCATAGAGGGACACTTTATTCTTGAATCAAAGTGTTTCAATTATTCAACAGCAGCTCTCAATCAACAATTTGTACAAAAATTCTGTGATATTGAGCCACATAATAGATTACTTCAGCACTAATTTAAATGTTTCGAAAGATACTATTTCTCTTTATGGTCTGTATCAAATTCTATTTCTTGAGTAGCTTGTACATTATTATTCAACTAACCATTACGCGGCAGAGGGGATTATATGAATTATGCCCGCAAATAACTATCGAATTCAGCAAGGATTATTTCAACCAGAGCAAACACATACTGTGTTCAGACTATAAAAGATACACAATGATCAACATAAAACAATTCAGTATCGTAACGAAATGTGCTGGCGCCGGCCCTGCTGACTATCGATGCGAATTGGTGCGACGACGATTCCAGGAACGATTATACTCGCGTGATCGCGGCTCATCCAGAAGATTCGATTGTGAAGATTTGTCTGGATGATTCTCCTCTCTATGAGCGCGTGTATATAAGCGGAAGCCGTTCACGCCGACGGCAGAATTGTTAGTACAGAGAGTTTTAGTAGCGAGCGAGCGAGTATCGGAGCGATTTAAGTGATTGTGTTGTATTGTGATAGAGAGTTATAATAAAAGTAGTTTAGTTTTGTTTGGTGTTTTAATCATCGAACCCAAGGAATATCGTAACAGTGGTGTCGGAAGTGAAATTTTTGCTGGTGAATAACAACAATTGATGGTGAATACGGAAAGTACATCTTACGAGACGCTGGAGGACATGATGAAATTCATCCAGAACCAATTTGCGGATTTGGAAAGACGACGACTGGAAGATGAAAAGCGACGACTGGAAGATGAAAAGCGACGGCTGGAGGAAAAATAAATTGAAAAGAAAGAACGAGAAGAAGTACTCCAGAAAATTCTCGAAAATGAAAAGAAACAGCGAGAAGTTGAAAAGAAAAAACGAGAAGAAGGACTCCAGAAAATTCTCGAAAATGAAAAGAAAGAACGAGAAGAAGGACTCCAGAAAACTCTCGAAAATGAAAAGAAAGAACGAGAAGATGAGAAGAAAGTTCAAGAAGAAGCACTCCAGAAAATTCTCGAAAATGAAAAGAAAGAACGGGAAGAAGCTCTCCAGAGAATTCTAGTTCAACAGAGAGAAGAACGAGAAGACCTCCAGAGAATTCTAGAACAACAAAAGAATGAATTAGAGCAAATAGAAAAACAACAAAATGAAGACTTCCAGAAAGTTCTAGAAAATCAGAACAAGTTCTTCGAGCATGTTTCACATGAAACCAAAGTTCAAATGGAGAACTGAAAGAAGACCTGAAGGTAGAACTGAAAGAAGACCTAAAGGTAGAACTGAAGGAAGATGTCAATAAGAAAGTGGATGTAGTGCGAGAGGAGATGAGAAATGAAATGAGAGGTTTAGAAAAACAGATAGCTCTTCTCAAGAACCGAGATCGCCGAGACAGTGTTGCCACGTCAGGAATTTCCGTGAAACCACCGACTTTTGATGGTCAGTCGTCTTGGTCCATGTATCGTCGACAATTTGAGGCTGCGGCAGAAACCAATGGATGGGGCGAAGAAGAAAAAGCTACGGCGCTCATAGTAGCTTTGAGAGGGCCAGCTTTGGGTATATTACAAACGATACCCATAGAACAGCAGAAGCAATATCAGGACCTGATTTCTGCACTGGAGTTGAGGTATGGCGACCAACACCGAGAACAGCTGTACCGGACCCAAATGAAGACTCGCACACGAAAATCAGGTGAGAGTCTGCAAGAATTTGAGGCAGATGTTCGACGCCTAATCCAGCTGGCATATCCAGAAGCACCCGGAGATTTCAAGGAGCAGTTGGCTGTGCAGATATTTATAGACGGACTGAGAGACCCAGAAATACAAAGAACTTTACGATTGACGAGTTTCAAGAGAAAAAGCGATGCTTTGGTTCGTTCTTTGGAAGTGGAGGCGGCCTTCAACACGTCGAGGCCGAAAGTGCGTGCAGTTTCAATAGAAGAACCGGAACAACGATTTGGCACAGCGATTAGTTCAGTCGAGAGGGTTCTGGAAGAAATCAAATCAATGATAAGTGGCATCAGCACCCAGAAGAAGAGGACATGCTATAGATGTGGAAAACCCGGACATCTTATCAAAGACTGTAGGGTGAGAATGCCATCAAGATCTAGCTCTCCTGCAAGGGTGCCATCTCGTACGCAATCACCTGTGAGGACAAGGTCATCCAGCGAGTCCTCAAATTGGCGGCAGGAAAACGAGAATTAGCCAGCATATCGGGGCGCATGCTGGCTAGCAATAACAGAGCCCCCAGGGTCATCAGTGTTAACAGGCTGAAAAGAACATCTGAGAGCCTTACCATTCCAGGAAAATTGAATAAAATCGACGTTATATGCACCATAGACACCGGTGCTGCAGTTTCCTTGGTACGCAGCGACATCCTTCGGCCTGGAAACGTGAAGCCTATATCATCCAACGTCGTGCTTCGGACAGTCACTGGTGAAAACGCACCTATTCGAGGAGAGGCTGAAATTACATTGGTTCTTGGGCGACTCACCATCACAGATACAGTTTACGTCGCAGATATAGAAGATGAATTCATACTCGGAATGGACTTGATCAGTGACTATGGATTTTCATTCGACAATGAGGAGAAGATTATGAGGTTCGGAGGAGAAGAATTTGTCCTTACAACTCCAGCAGAAAGGGCAATGCCTGTGAAACTGCGTTTAATGAAAACTGCGAGAATTCCTGGATTTTCGGAGAAAGTGGTTTGTGCTGCAGTTGAAGAAGACCCTGGGTGCTGCGTTGGAGTAGTCCAGCCATGTGGTGAATCCCCCAGCAATTTGGTATTTGCACGAGCCTTAGTTAAAACGAACCAAACGATTCCTGTGAGAGTTGCCAACGTGTTTCCTGGAGAAATAACTGTTAAGGCAGGCGATGTCATTGGAACATGTGAACCTGTTACTTGGGTAGCGAACTGTAATTCAAATGAACATCAAGAAATAAGGGCAGACTCTGAGAGTGTTATATCAACTCTTGAAAAATCATGTCAACACTTATCAACAGAGGAACTGAAAGCTGCCAAGAAGTTCATCAGGAGTGAAAGTGACATTTTTGATTCGACAACAACAGGAAGAACTAATTTGGTCAAACACAGAATCGATACTGGCCAAGCTCATCCGATTCGGCAACCACCAAGAAGAATTCCATTCGCCAAGCAACAGGAGGTGGAAGAGCTTGTCGACAAGATGATGAAGGACGGTGTGATTGAAGAGTCATCGAGCCCTTGGTCTGCACCTGTTGTGTTAGTTTCCAAGAAGGATGGATCTACGAGATTCTGTGTCGATTACAGGAAATTAAATGATGTCACCAAGAAGGACAGCTACCCTCTACCAAGAATAGATGACACATTAACAACTTTGGCAGGTTCCCGTTGGTTCTCAACATTAGATCTGAAGAGCGGATACTGGCAAGTGGGCATACATGAAGACGATAAGGAGAAGACTGCATTCTCGACTGGGAGTGGGCTTTACCAGTTTACAGTTATGCCGTTTGGATTGTGCAATGCTCCAGCAACGTTTGAGAGACTAATGGAGCTGGTCCTTCGGGGGCTCACTTGGAAAACTTGTCTTGTATACCTCGACGACGTTTTGGTCATGGGAAAGACATTCGAAGAACATCTGCACAACCTGCAAGAAGTCTTTCAACGATTCAGGGACGCCAACCTCAAATTGAATCTTCAGAAATGTTCATTGTTCCAGAAAGAAGTGGATTTTCTAGGTCACACAGTTTCATCAGACGGTATCCGAACAGACCAAAAGAAGATACAGGCGATGAGAGACTGGCCGAGACCAAGAGACAAACATGAAGTGAGGAGTTTCCTAGGTCTCTGCACCTACTACCGTCGTTTCGTGGAAGGATTTGCTGATATTGCGGCACCCCTACATAAGTTGACAGAAGATCGAGTCAAATTCGTCTGGTCCAACGAAAGTGAACAAGCGCTTGGGAAACTGAAAGTTGCTCTATGTTCCAGCCCCATTTTCAGTTTCCCACGTCAACGAGGCCTGTTTGTTCTGGACACAGATGCCAGTAATAATGGTATTGGAGCCGTACTATCACAAGAGCAAGATGGACAGGAAAAAGTAATCGAGTTCTACAGCAAAGTACTCACCAAGCCAGAAAGAAATTATTGCGTAACGAGAGAAGAGCTACTGGCAATAATCAAGGCTGTAGACCACTTCCACAAATATCTGTACGGAAGAGAGTTCCTAATCAGAACAGATCATGCAGCTCTGAAGTGGTTACTCGAAATGAAGACTCCTGAAGGACAAGTAGCAAGGTGGATTGAGAAGTTGAACCAGTACCACTTCAGGATAAAACATCGACCAGGACGATTGCATAACAACGCAGATGCCTCATCAAGAAGACCTTGTTCGGATACTTGTAAACACTGTGAGCGAATTGAACGTCGCGAAGGAATCAACCAAGTGAGATTGATTGTAGACGACAATGGGACGACAGCAAAAATGCGACAAGACCAGGAGAATGATCCAAACGTAGCAGAATTTCTGAAATGGAAAGAAAATGGAGTGGAAAGACCCACCTGGAAGGACATCTCAGATCGATCACCAACGTTCAAAGCATTGTGGGCACAATGGGATTCCTTGATTGTGGAGAATGGCCTTCTGAAGAGGACTTGGGAGTCAGCCGATGGCAAGAGAGTGAGTTCCCAACAGGTTGTGCCCATGTCGAGGGTAGAGGATGTTTTGTTAGAGATTCATGGTGGTAAATCAGGTGGACATCTAGGTGTTAACAAGACCTTGGATAAAATACGGCAAAGGTTCTACTGGGTCCAATGTCAAGAAGATGTCGAGAGATGGTGTCGAAGATGACCAAAATGCGAAGCAAGCAAAGGTCCTAGAACAAGATCAAGGGGCGAGATGAAACAATACAATGTTGGTGCTCCCTTCGAACGAATCGCCATCGATGTAGCTGGACCGTTCCCGATGACGAATGATGGCAACAAATACATCCTCGTTGCCATGGATTATTTCAGTAAATGGGTTGAAGCTTACGCCTTGCCTAATCAAGAAGCATCCACCGTTGCAAGAGCCCTGGTGGACAACATGTTTACAAGGTTCGGAGTGCCAATGGAGCTACATTCCGATCAAGGAAGAAATTTCGAATCGAATTTATTCAGGAAAGTTTGTGAATTGATGGGAATCAGCAAGACCAGAACAACTGCCCTCCACCCACAGTCTGATGGCATGGTCGAGAGGTTCAACAGGACTATGGAAGAACATCTTTCCAAAGTAGTAGAAGAACATCAAAAAGACTGGGATCGACACCTTCAACTATTCTTGATGGCTTACCGGGCAGCTGTGCACGATTCCACAAAGCTCACCCCAGCCAGTATCATCTTCGGAAGAGATCTTCGTTTGCCCTGTGACTTGGTGTTCGGATCCCCAAGTTCTGAGGAAAAAGAGGTACAGGATTATGCAGATGAACTGCGGGACAGCTTGATAAGGATTCACGAAATTGCGAGAAGAAGATTGAAGATTGCTAGTGACAGGATGAAGGCTCGATACGATCTCAAGGCAAATACTGGTGGATTCAAAGAAGGAGATCGAGTGTGGCTGTACAACCCTCGTCGTAGAAAAGGAATTTCTCCCAAACTAACACCATGCTGGGAAGGACCCTATTCGATAGTCAAGAGAATAAATGACGTGGTGTACAGGATTCAACGTAGCCCTAGAGCAAAAATGAAGGTCGTTCACCTAGAAAGACTTAAACGTTACAATGGCGATAATGACGTACTGTTTGATCGGGACGATCAAAATTGAGAGGGGGATAATGTAACGAAATGTGCTGGCGCCGGCCCTGCCGACTATCGATGCGAATTGGTGCGACGACGATTCCAGGAACGATTATACTCGCGTGATCGCGGCTCATCCAGAAGATTCGATTGTGAAGATTTGTCTGGATGATTCTCCCCTCTATGAGCGCGTGTTTATAAGCGGAAGCCGTTCACGCCGACGGCAAAATTGTTAGTACAGAGAGTTTCAGTAGCGAGCGAGCATTGGAAAGTTATCGGAGCGATTTAAGTGATTGTGTTGTATTGTGATAGAGAGTTATAATAAAAGTAGTTTAGTGTTGTTTGGTGTTTTAATCACCGAACCCAAGGAATATCGTAACAGTATCAAAGTCAGCTCAGTAAAATAATTGTAAAACTAATGTAAAGTCATTTTGCCACTCCTGATAACATTCCATGTTGCAAACTCTGATAGTTGGACGAAATTTTCATTTTCGCAATCCTCAAATATGTCTAGTACATTCCTATACAGTAGTCGAGATGTTCTCGTACTATCTCCTTATTGGATCGTCCTTCCAAATACTGTTTGCGAAATAGGTATTCCCTTCTAATGCGAAAGATACACACTGCAACACTTATCTGTATTCATAATGAAAGATAAATCATTGTGAGCACCTTGGCCATATCTCGTTCAATTATCATGAGCCCGTCACCCTCCGATGGAAACATCTTCACTGTGCCCTTGGTATCTTATCTGAAAACACTAGTTCACACAAAAAAATTGTTATTTCATCACTGCCATTGCAAATTTTCACTCTTCCACCAAGCCAATCTTTGTTGTCGGAGTACTAGTTAAGGACATATGATTTAACTGATGAATGTTTTCATTATGATATTTCGCACCTCTTCTCTTTTGACTACGTATAGATAGATCTCATGGCTCAGTTTACTTCAAATATAGGAAATAATCTTCACTCATCAAATATTTTAATTCACCCTGAAAAGGCATGATGGTTAAATACGAAACACTCGACAATTTTGTTTACTGTACCTGGCCGAAAGAAAATTTTGTTTCCTTACTGAAGAAAAGGATGCTTATTATGAGATGAAGCACATTTGCAACGATCTCACTCGATCACCGGAAAAAAAATCAACAATAAAAATATTATGTTAAGTTTTGTTTGTTTCATGATATCCGAGTAACAATCGGGTCTATGTGAATCGCCCATTTTGTCCGATGATACGAGTACGATTCGGACGTCGGATATCGGATCTGTCTGAATTCACCTTAACGTGGAAACCTACCGTTAACAACCTGTCAATCCTGTCTTTGTCACCTGCTACATCCACAAGTTTTTAGTGTTTTTATATCAGTTTGTGAGACTAGAATTTGATTCCGAGAAAATATCGGTAATTCATGCTTTCTGAATCGCCGAAATGTAAGAGGGCAATCATAGTATCAATCTCGGGAGATAATTTTAGCCCGTTTTGTCGATTGAAATGTGCGAAGAATCATAGGAGAGTTTTGGAATTTGAACCCCGACGGGATAGTGTCGAGAAGGGTTGAAAAGTTTCGAAAAAAGTCAGTCGCGAACGAACTTCAACGTTGGTCGGTTGAATTTCCTCAGAATCCTGGGGTATTCCAAGTGGTGAGGTGAAACAAGTATGGGTCGTGGCTTAACTGAGCTAAGGGCCTTTGGAAGCGAATAAAAATACCCCTGGTTTTTCCACTCTGATAACTTTTAATTATTTCTCGATCGAAAATGCGTCGTTGGTACAAATACGCTTCTAAAAGTATATAAAGGAGTTTTTAATTTCAATTACATTTCGAATAAATTATATTTTCTTTGAGGACTCACCTAAAAGAGTGACCAAACACCACCATACAAATGTTTTACAAACAGATGTATGAATTGCTAATTTCTGAGTTCACACTTTCAATACTTCAATGAAAAAATACAGGTATAATTGTTCGAGATTATTCAGAATGACTCATTCAGCAATTTTAAACTGGAAAGAATTTCATCAACCATAAAAAAAACAAATGAAAAGTGCTCTTGGCATCAGCATTCCCAATTCGGCATGATATTCAAATATAGCAAGCAAACATATGCAACCAACCGTACTTTCTACAACGTATTTCAGTTGCCGCAATTTAGGTAGGTATCTGTCCCAAAAGTACATAGTTGCGTGAAAAGACACTCTGTACAGGAAGGAATGATTAAGTGGGTCTCTTGATAATTCCTCACAGTTTTATTTTATATTAAAGTTATTAGACTTGATCCAGGGCATATTTTTGTCTATATGTTTTGAGACGAAGAATCCACTTAATCTTTCCATATGATGTTTCGATTAATTGCTCATTTATGATCATTTCTAATAGGAATAGGTACAAGTAGATATATAATGACAGCGCTAGGGAGCCAAGTTCAGTTCACACCTGCCCCTAATTAATATGCACCCATTATCAAACACCTGCAATATCGAACACCTGCCCCTAATTAATTTGCACCCGTATATGTAATTATCGAACACCTGCATAGTAATTATCGAAATCATCAATCATCTGCCACCTGCATCTTAATAATCTAACACCTGCATATCAATTATTGAACACCTGTTTGTGACGTCAGTAGCAGTGGATATAAAATGTAATGATCAGAGTGAATATCCATAGTTGTATCATTACACAATGAAGTGTGAACACTGTGAAAGAAACTTCTCGTGCAAAAGCAGTCTGACAAGACACGTCAAAAACTATTGTCCAGTTAAAAGAAAAAGTACTAGTGAACTGTGTGATGTCCCGAGTAAGAAGCCGAAGACTACCTGTGCACGATGCAATAATACGTTTTCGGAACAAGCTAATTTGAATCGGCATTTGAAAAACGGCTGTGAATCGATCAGCAATAGAAAAAAAGTGAACCGTCCTATCGAGAGTGTTTTGGGAAATGGCGCGGAAAAACTTCAACATGCATTCAAAAACAGGATAGCCTCGTACCGGTTCAAAAGTTTGGCAGCATACATCGACTATTCCGATTTTCTGGAAGAAGTGAAACCGAAAGTGTTAGGCATTATTGATGTACACCTAGAGCTACATCATGCATTGAAAATTAATTTTGAAGTGTTTGGAGTCTATACAATACCGGAGAAGGAGTTAACTGACATCAAGTCATTCAACACCAGAAATAAAATCATTACCCAGTCAACAAATCTAGAAGAAGCTTTTGCTGGCTTTCAAGAAGAAATGATTTCTCAGGCTTCAGAGTTTCAGGAGAGAGATTCTGGATGGCAAATCAAACAGATTGTATTTCTGGATGTGAACATCAACAAGTATACTCCACTGGCAGCCTCATCGTACTTGAAACTACCCAAATGTATACTGAAGAAGAATGCGGTGTTGAATATTCGGAATTTGGACAATGCGTGCTTTGCCTGGTCAGTCAATGCGGCAATTTTTCCGGCAGATGGAGATCCAGCAAATCCCCAATCATATCCCCATTATAATACTCTGTTGTGCTTCGATGGATTGGACTTTCCCATGAAACTGACAAACATAAAAAAATGGGAAAGAATGAATAATATATCAATAAATGTATATGGGCTGGAAACAACATTCGAAGATGGAGCATCAGTTACTGAAATAGTGGGACCGCTACATTTTACTTCACAGCGTCAACCCACTCACGTTAATTTATTACTGATTAGCGATGAGTCGGGGAATTCCCACTATTGCCTTATAAAGGATCTCTCAAAGTTGGTTTCGAAACAAAAGTCAAAACACGATGGTGGACTATACATTTGTGATGGATGCTTACAAGCATTTACGAATCGAGTGAAGCTGGCGGAGCATGAAGAAAATGATTGTAACCATATAATAACGAAAATCCCAAAAACCAATTTGAAGTTGAATAAATATGGTGAAAACATTCCAGAGAACATTTTGAAATTTGTAAATTTCGAGAAACAGATTCCAGTTCCATTTGTTATTTATGCTGATTTTGAAAGTATATTGAAGCCCATAGATCACAACGAGCCTTCTGATGATTCATCGTTCACAGTGAAAGTTTGTGAACACCAACCTTACTCTTTCGCCTTTTACGTAAAATGTAACTTTGATGACCAGTACTCCCAATATGTTTCGTATCGTGGATCTGATGTTGTGGAAACATTTATGGATAAATTAGATGAAACAGCCGTGGAATTATACAACACCCACTTCAAAAATCACAAACAGATGCTCCCTCTAACCGACCAAGAACAACTCGAATATGACCATGCCACTTTGTGCCACATATGTGATAAACCGTTTGTCCTTGGAGGTGAGGTGAAAATAAGAGAACATTGTCACTTTACTGGAAAATATCGCGGAGCGGCCCATTCAATCTGCAATCTACATTACAAGACTCCAAAATCGATACCAGTTGTATTTCACAATTTATCGAACTACGATTGCCATCTCTTTGTGAAAAAGCTGGCTAGTAAGCAAGAACCAGTTTCAGTGATAGCCCAAACAAAGGAGAAATATATTACATTTTCCAAATCCATTCTTGTTGAGAAATGTCCCGACCCAAAGATGCCGAATGTATACATGAAGCTAAAGTTTGTGGATTCGTTCCGTTTCCTTCCTAAATCGCTGGACAAATTAGGTCAAACTTTGGAACCCCAGCAATGTGTAGAGATCAGGAAGTACTTTGCAAATGATGGAGAGTTTAATCTGATTAGAAGGAAGGGAGTTTTTCCTTATAACTATATGGATTCTTTGGAAAGATTAGAAGAAACTGACCTACCACCTAGACATAAATTCTACAATGATCTAACCAAAGAGGATGTATCCGAAGAGGATTATGAACGGGCCAATAAAGTATGGAAAACATTCGACTGCCAAAATTTGGGTCAGTATTCTGACGTTTACCTCAAATCAGATGTGTTATTACTGGCGGATATTTTTGAGAACTTTAGGAAATTATGTTTGAATCATTATAAATTGGATCCTTGTCAATATGTGACAGCACCATCTTTGAGCTGGGATGCTATGCTTCGGAAGACGCAAGTAGAATTGGAGTTGTTGACGGATGTGGACATGGTGCACTTCTTCAGAAAGGGAATTAGAGGCGGTGTCAGTACATGCAGTAAGAGAAAAGCTGTTGCCAATAACAAATTTCTTTCAAGTCATGATCCATCAAAGCCGACATCATACATTATGTATCTAGACGCTACAAATTTATATGGTGCAGCTATGAAACACAGACTACCGTGTGGTGATTTCCGATGGTTGAAACATCATGAAATAGCAGAGTTTGATTGTTTTGGTATCGATGACAATTCACCAAAAGGATATGTTCTAGAAGTTGATTTGGAATATCCAGCTAGTTTGCATAATGATCATAATGATCTGCCGTTTTGCCCGGAAACCATGGTACCTCCAAATTCTAAGACATCAAAATTAATTCCAAGTCTAGATAACAAATATAAATATATAATCCACTATAGAAATTTGAAACAGTGTTTAGAATATGGGCTGAAATTGAAGAAGATACATAGAATACTGGAATTTTCCCAAACTCGATGGTTAGGATCATACGTGGACTTGAATACGGAATTACGAAATACAGCTAAAAATGAATTTGAGAGGGAGCTCTTCAAATTGATGATCAACTCAATTTTTGGAAAAACCATGGAAAACGTCGATAAACGACAAAACATCAAATTATGCTCCTCCTGGGAAAGCGGTAGAGGAAAAAAGGGTGCTAGGGCTCTAATCGCTGAACCTCATTTCAAATCGTCTGCTATATTTGACGAAAACTTGGTGGCTATACAACTACCCAATGAACACACATATGTCTGCCATATACCATTTGGAGTTCACCGAAACAAATTTGAAACATTTCAATGATCTCCGTTTGGTACATTTCTGACATATAATTCAAAACCTACCTGTATCTTTCAAATGGCATATCACTATATACATATCGGACATATAAGAGAGCTGAATTTGTTACTGTGCTAGATGGTTTCATTGAAACAACTTTGTTCGTTTCATGACATATGTATGGGTTCAGAATTTGTACATATAGATGAACATTGCACGCCACTGATCACGATATGAACCAGATATGTACCGGATATATAAGTTACCCAAATAATGAAAGGTACTCGAAAATTTTCGGGAAACAACTTTTTTCATGTCGCGAAACATTCTTTTCCAGTTAACGACAGGTAAAAGAAGACTATGATGTGTCAGACTGCCTCAAGCGCTCAGGCCAAGATTTTGTATTTGAGGTTATATAGTATCATGTTTGTGTTTGTGAAACTTTGATAGAAGTTCAGGTACCACCAGAATTTGAGCACATTTTGAAACTGTATCATCTTGATATCAATGTTTGTGCTGAATTGTGAGATGTGTGTTCTGCATATGAGTTGAGTTTATTTAGTGCGAAAAATGTCTGGAAAAAATACTTCTATGAACTAAGCAGACTGCAGAAGTGCAGAAACGTCGTAAACTTGTGTAAAGTGATATGCTCTGGATCCCTCAAGTGATAAACCATAGTCTTCATCATCAGCGAATAGAGAGCTTTCTCAGAATACGTCTCAGGTTAGAGTGTTTTCGTGGTAAGTGTCTTAGGTGCTGTGTTTCTTTCATTACATCTACACTAAGTCATGATTCATTATGGGTAACATTATCTGCTCAGTTCTTTTTCAACTGCTAGGCTCTCTAGAAATTATTGTTCCAAGAGGGCATGCATTTCGAACTATTAGCTTTATGAAGTGTTTATAATTTGAATTGAATCTGTTTTACTTTTTATTTTTAGTGGAGATACAACATATTTATGGACACAACAATATATTGCCCTCCCCAAAGAAAATATTGACAATGAAAACATACCAGATTCATTCAATTCCATTCTTCTTATATTTTCAGGAAATGTTGTCATTTTTATTATATCTGAAATCATCAAAAATTATCAAGATACATCAATTGAGTTTCAAAATATCATTACAACTGATTAACCATAATTTCCCCTTCTAAATCATCTGAATCATTTGCATTTATTCTTGAATGTCTGTTTATTTGCTCTGTGCCCCCTTCCTTTTGGAAAATACTGTGCACTCATTTCTGACACGCACACAAGCAGCCTCAAGTAGATCCATGAATTACTAGTCAAAAAATGCAAGTAGATCTATGAATTATTAGTCAAAAAATGAAACCAATATAGTTTGCTCTCCTATTGACAACAATGTTTACCTATATCCTGACCTATTCTATCTGAAATTAAATCTCAACACATTGAACATCAAATAGGCCTACTATCTGTAATAATGAATATAAACACAATGAAATATAATTTCAGAGAGTTCGTTCAACCTACAGCACCTTGTTATATTTTTTTACAGAAAATCAAATATTTTGACTATGGTATAGCGAAACACGTGCAGAATGAATTTATCCTGCTCAAGGAAGATTTCATATAGCGAAATACATTTTGCCATTCTGTAAACCAATTGTCAGAATTTTGTATAGAAAACTGATATTTTTGGTTGACATGGATTTTTAGTATCGCCCTGTCAATTCAATTTGTGTAACATTGAATTAATAATTTCAGCTGCTGTAGCAGACAACTGCCCTCATTCGCTGGAAGAGTTCGAGAATATAGTGAGTGAATGGTTGCGGCAGTCAAAGCTGAGGTTTGCAAGGGAGAACCATGAAAGGCAATTAAGGATGAAATGGAATGTGTTTGGTTTTGAAATATGTTTGTTATTGACAGAAAATATATGATTTATTGCAATTCATTTCATTTTACCTGGGTATTGAAAAACCAATAGAGTTGATTCATGAAACAAAACCTATGTGACAAAAATGAATACAAATAAATGGCACGTACGCTAACATTTTTATTCTTTCAATATATGAGATTTGATACTTACAACATATTTCATTTAATAAAGTATCATACCTCATAAATTAAATGAATGAAAATGTTAGCGTACATGCCATTCATTTGTTCGTTTCAGGAATCATTCTCGCTAATATCAGTGAGACGAATCAAACAGATAACAGTGGGATGAAAAAATATATTACATGTTTTATGTCTGAAACATAGACAGTTAATGGAATTGTTCTTTTCGTGCAAATAATTTGTTCCTTTCAAGAAATATGTCATAAACATTTTCAAGAGACATGTCTGATACATAACACTGAATGCTGAAATCATGTTTCATTTTTTATTCAGATACGTGTATGTTACATCAGTTGAGGCGGACATCGTGTGGTAAATGGGGAGTACCTGAACTATACAAATGACATGTCTGACACATCCTATGTTACCGGTGTTATATAATAGATACAAGACTGACACATATCTGTGTTCATTGGGTACAGAAGGTGAAAGTCACATATGAAAGACCACTTTATGCTGGCTTTGCGATATTGGATATTTCAAAAACCATCATTTATGATTTTTTATATGGGTATATCAAACCTCTCTACGGTGACACCGCGACCTTATTATATACAGATACCGATTCGCTGATTCTGGAACTGTGTACAGAAAACCCATATGAGGACATCAAAAAAAATATTCACTTTTTTGATACCTCAAATTACTCTGTAAATAATGTACATAATATACCAAAAACTAAGTCGGTAGTGGGGAAGATGAAGGACGAGTATGCTGGAAAACTGATAAAAAGTTTTTATGGAACTGGTGCCAAAGCATATTGTGTTAAAGCTGACGACGTGATGAAGAAGGCGAAAGGGGTGTCCAGCAGCGTCATCAAACATGAGATAAATTTCAATGACTATATTCAAATTGTAGAAAATGGTGGTGTAATATTTAGAAAAATGTACATTTTCACATCTAGATTGCACACCATCTACACTGAACTGAAAAACAAAGTTGCTTTGTCATCAGCTGATGACAAACGCTATGTTATACCAGGTGATGTGAATACACTAGCCTGGGGGCATTATCAAATTGCACCCCTCAATGATGATAGTGAAAAAAACTTGGATATTTTACTACAGTTGGCCCAAGATTTACTGGATGAAGAAGCTTGTAAATAATAAAATTATGTTTGATTCGAGTTAATAAAACAATAATTCAGAATAGTGGTTTTATTTGAGTATTTTATTTTCCATTACATCTTTGAAGTCCCCATTTGCACACATGACATCTTGATTGTGGTTGGGGAGAGCCATCCACGTGATTACGCCACTCTGGTCGATTGTGATGAACAAAGCAAGGAAGTTGAATTTGAAGATCAAAATTTCGCCTATACTCTGCAGGCAATTGGGGCCATGCCAAAAGGAGTTCCGTCGGACGAGCTGCTTGAATAAGATATGTTAAGGGAAAGTAACTGAGTTCTGCCTCGGTGAATGTATACAATTGTGTACCATTCATGTGTCTATCCATCAACTCCCTTGTGATACAGGTTATACAATCCACTTCACACATTGTTGTGAAATCGAAACAATCAATCCGATGACTAGTAAAGATGAACAGACCGCTATGTACCAAACCACTGTGGTTAATGACTCAGGTTCCCTTTGTGAAGTCGTATTTGTAATATTGACAGAGGTGGGGCTAATGAAGCTGGAATATAGCTCTAACCATTTGCTATCTGACCATTGGTTACCAGTTCTCATTCGTAATTTATAATAAGTGCCATTTTTGGGGATTTTGTTTTTCACAGTTACCACATTATTATTCACATATGGTTTCATTCTATACCATTTCGAGGGCCAACTCTCGTTTCTCGTTCCATTGCTATCAAAACAAACAAACATTTCTGAGATATTAGTTGGCTGTGCTATGAATAGATAACCATGGAGAACAGCTTGCAAAACGATAAACTCTGAAGAAACCATTTTAATGACTGAAAGGGAACTAGTGTTTTTCACTGTATACATACATATTCCACAAGGAGAGGGGGGATTAAAAATCAATGAACTTTCAAAGTCATTTATTATTTGCAAATCTCTGCCTATTTCGGAATACTTTTTCTTCCCAAAGTTCTGGAGGTTTCACAGGCGGCTTCTTGTCTTCACTTCTTGAATCCATTCTAGGAGGTAGTCGTCTATGGCGAAAGTGGAAGGTTTTTCTTTCAGACTGGGGCGAGTTCAAAACAGAATACCTGCCGTAATACCGACAACTAACTTTGATAGGCCTTGTTTGAAAACATTTACGATCACATAGACCAACTATTATTCTATGCTCACTAGAGTAAAGATGGTTTGAAATATACTTTTCTCCAATCACTGCATGACAGACACAACACTCTTTTAGTTCTAGAACTGTTTCACAGTCCATCATACTCTGTCGAGTTTGACGATTGTAAAAATATATATAGCTATATCCCCACTGGTTACCGGGTGGGGATTACATGTCTCGACATGTTTGAAATCAAACATAGGATGTACAAATAGACTTTATTATGCCATAATAACATTCTCATACAAATGAAAAACATTAGATAATGCACACATACACTGAGCTTGCGAATGATAACAGCATTTTGCTTCGCCTTTTTGTAAAGATGGCCATTCTTCTAATTCATATATGGGCTTGGAAGTGAATTGTTTTAAGTAATCCGCCTTTTCACGACCTTTAACATAAATATGTGACACAGACTGGGTGAGTTTCCCCAAAATTTCTCCAAATTTATGGGTTGGAGTAGAGCCTTCAGTCCACTTGATGCAGTGATGATTCCTGGTCAACCATTCAGCTTGCTTCTGTAATTCAGGTGGCAACATCTCGAACGGAAACGGTGGCTTGAACACATAGTGCCCAATTTTTTGTCCATCATAAGATGCCAATTCCTTGACAATAAATTTATTTTTTTCAATTTTGAATCCTTGAATATCTACTACAAGACTCATAGTTTTAACATGGAAAACTTGTTCTCCAAGCTTTTTTGTAAACAATACAATTCAATTCTGCGTTTTAATAATTTCAAATTCAACTGATAAAGTGTTAGTCGATGGTTAAAAGTCATCTTCATTAAAGTCATCACAGAATTCCTATTTATACCTTCAAAATTGAAGAGGGAGGGGGAACAAGTTCAATACTGTTTGACAATTTTGGTTAAGGGGTTGTAAGTGAAATGCTTTCCGTGTATTCATATTTCGAGTTTCAAGATGAAGAAGATGTTATACCTCCAGAGCAACTTCACCAAAATTCTGTTATAATATTTGATGATGTTGCATCATGTGATCAGAATATAATGAAGGGCTATTTTTGTTTTGGCCGACATAAAAATACAGACTGCTTCTACTTGTGCCAAACTCATTCATCCATACCTAAACAACTAATTCGCGATAATGCAAATCTACTAATTATATTTCAACAAGACATGACAAACCTCAAACATATTTTTGATGATCATATTAGTGTGGACATGTCTTTTCAAGACTTCAAAGAATTGTGCGCTGCATGTTGGAAAGATGAACACGGTTTTATTGTCATAGACAAAGACTGTCCTATAAAATATGGTAGATATCGAAAGGGATTCGATACGTTTATCACTATATAAATGCGATCATAATTGTGTAATTGGTCAGTGCAAACCTAACATTGAAGATGAAACAACAATTGAAAAGACGACTTTTAGCTTCTCGGAAAGCATTGAAACAAAAGTATAATATGTTAAAAGGTGAAATTACCAAATCGCAATCTGAATTAGAGCAGGCATACAAACCGCTGACACAACCTCTCAAAGAATTTATATCTAATATACAACGGTCTGAAACGATTAAACCGAAAATGGAAAGTCCTGAACTAAAACCGGAGCGTCGACCAAAATCTTCATTACCTCGAAGAGTAAAATTGCCAAGCCCTGATTTTTCAGCAAACGAAACTCCAAAATCTTCATTACCTCGAAGAGTTAAATTGCCAAGCCCTGATTTTTCAGCAAACGAAACTGTTTTTGAGAGCATGCCTGAAGCAGATATACAGCCAGACGATCAATATTTGGAGGATACTATACGCAATGTTTTTGATACCACCTCCCAGGCTGCATTACAAGAGTACTTGGAAGCCTTTGAGGCACCATTACCAAGAACTTACATTGAAGAAAATATCAGAGATACAGAAGGATTATTCGACCATCGTTTCGGTATCCATCATGATCTGGAGACCGATAAAGTTACTATAGGTGATTCTACAATAGACTTCCGAGGTCCTGATTTTATAATCAAAGGTATTCGATACAAAGGAACACCTGGTTTGTATGAATTGTTATTCAAGACAAATCCCATCGGATATAAGAAAGCAGATACTGATCAGTATATTGATATTCTCAAGCGAACGAATGCGCTTCATATACAAAGTGATCCCACAAAACCTTTAAAATCTGCCACCAGAGAAGTCAAGGACAAATTCAAATTCATAATCGAACCATATGTCAAACCAAGACAACGTTCCTCCACTCTTCCCACTATGGCTACACGAAGCAAATCAAAACCAACTACCGGTAAGGGTTTGCAAATGATGGCTTTGAATAATAAACGCACCGAATATCAATATTTCGATGATTATAATGAGATAGTCGATAGGTTAAGACTACTGGTAGCATCTCAAGTTGCTGGTAATACAAATCATAATAATGAAATTATATCTATATTGGAAGAACTAAGAGAATCGAAAATTATAAAATAAGTTATCTGACACAAATTACTCAGTCGTCTCGTTGACGTTGACAATGCCACTTGATAAATTCGGTAGACATTATTTGAAACCAGCTCAACTTCCCTATTCACAACCAGATATAGTATCATCTCCTACACCAAGTACGCCGTTTTACATATGGAACCCATCTGATTATCATTGCAAATGTGTTCTGTATATTAGGGCAGCTCGAGATTCCAAAAAAAAAGCAGCAGTTTTTTTGTACTGGAAAATGGTACAATTTCTTATACATTCCCAGTCTCTGGCAAAATTGAAAGTATTCTCTCATTACCAAAGCAAGTATCAGCCTTTATTAATGCAAATGTTGTTCCATTAAACGATTTTGTTAATGAGAGTTTTAATAAAGGGGATAAGATCACATTTCTTCTCGATCAAAAGCAAAAACTATTTATTGAAATTGTTTTTCAATGTCCCATAACAAAAAATGAATAACGTTAAAGAAGAGATCGTAAATGAACTGCACAAGGGTGCAAAAAAACGTTTTAAACGTCGTCATGTAATACTTAAAGGATTAAATGATTTGGTTCAAGCAGATTTGGTGGAAATGATTCCTTACGCAAAGACTAATAGAGGTTTTCGTTACATATTAGTGGTTATAAACGTTTTCAGTAAATATGTTTGGGCTGAACCTGTTAAACGTAAAACTGGAAAGGACGTTACTTTTGCTATGAACAAAATTTTGTCCCAAATGAGCTCTCCACCACTTAATCTTCAAACGGACATGGGGAAGGAATTTTATAATAGGGAATTCCAAGAGCTGATGAAGAAATGGAACATTAATCACTACAGCTCTTTTTCCTCTTTGAAAGCCAGTATAGTTGAACGTGTCAATCGAACTCTCAAAAATTCAATGTGGAAGCAGTTTAGTTTACAAGGATCCTATAAATGGTTGAATTCACTTCCAGAAATTGTAAATAAATATAATAATACTCAGCATACCACTATAAACATGAAACCAAGTGAAGTTACTGCTGAAAATGCAAAAACACTTTTGAAAACTGTATACAGTCGTTTGAAGACTCTCGATCCTAAAGGTGCCAAGTTTAAAAAAGGTGACTCTGTGAGAATAAGCAAGTACCGCGAAGCATTTACCAAATCCTATAGACCCATGTGGTCGAACGAAAGTTTTATAGTTCGTAAAGTAAATTATACCAATCCTATAACCTACCTTTTGGAAGACCAAGCGGGGCAGGAGATCAAAGGTGCCTTCTATACTGAAGAACTACAAAAATCTAAATATCCGGACGTGTACCTAGTAGAGAAAATTATAAGACGCAAAGGAAATAAGCTATTTATTAAATGGCTAGGACTTGACAATAGACATAATTCTTGGGTTGATAAACGTGATGTGTTATGAAGTTTCAAATAAAAGTAAAATTTGTATAACTGTTTTATTTGAATCTTTCTGAATATATTTTACATCTATGATTATAATCTAATATAGGATTGATCATTTCAGCCAGTTTCTTAATACGGCGCTGGAAATGCATTCTGTCACAAGCTACTAGTTCCCAGTATCTCTGCCTTGAAAGTTTATACGCAGAACTCCATACAACAAGTTTTTGCACTGTATTACACTGTTCGTTAAATCTCACTTTTTTCATTTTCCACAATATTTTTTGAAGATATCGGGATACAAATATATCAATTCCAATATAATAGCAATGTTTTCTGACCCTGAATTTTCTCTGGGTTGAAGTACCTTGATGGCATTTTCCAGCACGTCACCATCCATATTCTGCAAACCACATTGCACAATTCTCAAATAACTCGTGAACTCTTGTCTTTTTAACATGGTGATTCTATAACTTATGAGAAGTTATAGGTTCTATAAGGCACACACACTATCATACGACAGATACACATAAGAATTGTCCTTAGTTATCTTCAAAACTGTTGCAAAGGGTAGCACTTGAATATCCAAACTGAATCTTCTACTGTCTATATGCTCTTCTATATTGGAGTATAAATAATTGGTTATTACTCCTTGCAGGTCTACGAATTCTTGCCACTCCACCTCGTTGAAACTTATGGTGTCGTTTTTGTTTCCTGATATTTGAATACACGTAGTGAACTCGTAATCGTAGTTGAGACTCACTGATATGAATTTTGTCTTTGAACTGTTCAAATAATATCTTCTTTCACCCAACAACACTGAAGGTATTTTCTTGAAAGAACTGTCATTGCTCAAATCAAACTTAGATTCAGACATCTTATTTACAATTCAGATAACTTTATACTGTTGTGTTTATTCTGAAGCCCGTTTTATATATTATAGAAGGCAGGGTGGGGGCAACCACACAGGTGTGCACATTAGAACTTGAATAGCAGAGTCATTAACCTCATTCGCATTAGAAGCAAATGTTTACAACAGGTGTTTATTCGCAAAACCTCATAGCAGATGTTTACTACAAGTGTTCAAACTCCTTAATTACATGCGGGTTAGAAGCAGGTGTTTACTACTACTATTCGCAAAACCGTTTATCCTCATGCAGGTTGAAACCTGCATAGCATTCGCAAAACTAGAAGCAGAACTCCACTATATAAAAGCTCCCACTTACAGCATTTTCATATTACTGTGTAAAATGGCAGATACCGATTATGAATTCGATAGTGTACATAGAACGTTAATAGAACATCAAGTGAACATTTCAGAGTTTCTTCAAAATTCCACAAGGGAATATGTGTGCTTGACGGCCCAGTATTTTATTCTAAATGATTCATCAACATGGTGCCTGTCGTGTTTCTTTGACATCGCTCAACAGAGGAATCACAATACGACGGCCACACATCGTTCCATCCATTCGACTGGATATGCTCTGGATGTACAATGGGATAGTGAATCTTGCAGTCAATGCAACACTAATATATTTATATATTGCCTAACCAAGTTTTGTATACTATGTAATAATCAATAAACTAATTTTGGTTTCTGTAATACACATACTTTCGACTAGAACAGCATCTCGCCATTATTTCATTTAACTCATTACGAGATAGAATCGTTCAATCTTGTAGTGCAACGACCATCTCTTTACATATAACCTGTATTAAACACTTATTTTTCATTCAATCTCTTGACTAAAAAAGCATTTCAACCCGCCATAACTCAACAAATTTTGTTTTCAAAGCGGAAATAAGGAATCATCCAATCCACTCGACTGGATTTGCAAAGGGACAGTGAATCTTGCATTTATTCACATACTGTCTAACCAAGTTCTGTATGTTATTACAACAATTATTTATCAACATTCAAAGTGTATTTACAAAGTATAACAAATAACCATAATATTATGGTGTGTTCCAACCATCTATTGACGAGAGAACAACGCCTCACAAAGTATGTAATAACAAAATAATCAACAAGTACAGCCGAGAGCGAATCCAGTTTTCAAGGTAATTGGCATGATGACCTTGTCTGCGATTCCATCTCATGAGTTCTCAGTTCGTTTCATCGGAAGTAGGTCGACTCTCAGAATATTTTATTGAAATGTGAATTCTTGGTGAACAACAATTGGAAGTGAAATGGTTTATCGTTTGTTGTGAAGAGTGTGGGTTCTTCTCGGATATTTTTTTCGAAGAATGATTTGTATTTTAAGAAAGTAATTATCTTTAACTTCATTTGGAATCATGAATATTTCTCATCTATTGCCTCATAACTTGTTATGAAATTTCTGTTTTAATTCCACACAATGAACTTTTACGAAATAATTTCGTGTGATTCTTATCGGGTATAAGTCGACTCCAAGAATATTTTATTGAAATGTGAATTCTTGGTGAAACAGTTTCTGTTGTTTGGGAATGGTTTATCGTTTTTTGTGATGATTGTGGGTTCTTCTCGGATATTTTTTTCAAAGTAAGTTATTCGTGAATCATTTGTATTTTAAGATAATGCTCTTCATTTGGAATCATGAATATTTCTCATCTATTGCCTCATAACTTGTTATGAAATTTCTGTTTCAATAAATTTCAACTTTTACGAAAAATTTTCAAAGACAATCATTTTTTCGAGAAATTTTGGAGAAACAATATGAATTGTTTTGGAAAACCTTATTTTTTTTTAAGAAAAGTGTATTGGTTTCCAACTAAGGAAATTGAGGTCTTGGAGGGTAAAAAAACATTTACATTTCGTGAGTTTTATAATTAACAAAGATACATACAACAGTGTTATAAATGAAATACAATTATAAATTTTGTTGTTTTACAACATTCAAAGTTTCCTTTATTACCGCTGGTAGTTTCTTGCCGATCATAGCTAATTCATCCAGACCTTTCAGGGCGTTTCGTATTGAATCAGATTTTTCGCAATATTTTTCGAACGTTTCCAATAATTCCGTTCGCAAATCACTTTTTTCACTCAAAATTTTATCATTTTCTTCAAGCACTTTCTTCATCTTGTCAAAATACTGCTGATAGTTCGATTGTTCACGTTCGTAGTCTTCGTTGGTTGAGGGCTCCTCTATTGGGACGGGAACATCTACCACCTTCGGGAATTTCGATGCAAGCGAAATTATTTGGTCCACAACTTTTATCATTCTTTTTGTATTCTCCAACTTCTTGTTGTATTCATTTAGTTTCATCATCAACCTTGGACGTTTTTTAAGTTTCCGTTTCAAAAAGGTATCACTTTTGGTAATGAATTCCTCCACAAGGTCTCCATATTCAGTACGGCAATTCTCGTCGATAGTTTCATTACTTGATTCATAAATTGGGGTAGAACAATTCATCGGCTTTGGGTTGCTGAATGATCCACTAATTATTTGAATCGAACTGTCACTATTGAATGATTGATTAAACTCTTCCGAGTTCACATCTTTCAACTCTGCTTCTTCTAAGTCTTTTCTCCATTGAGTCAAAGACTTAAACGACTTTCCACGATTGACTTTACCTTTGTTACTACAAAACTAACTATATTCGAGCTCGATGTTCAGTTTATATAAGAATAAGCAGTCCGCTAATTATCATTATGTATCTTCACCTGGTCTTGCAACTGGACATTTAATTAATTCTACTAGAAAAATATTTGCAACAGACATATTCTTATATGCGGGACAGATGTATTTATTCAAAGTAGTGGGCACAGGTGAAAGAACAAACACACATCTTCGCCTGCAATTCTTGCAACTGGAGATTTAATTACGGCAATTTCTACTCTAAGATATTTGCGCTTCAAAGTAGTAACCCATGTGGGCACAGGTGAAAGAACACACACACATCTTCACCTGCAATTCTTGCAACTGGAGATTTAATTGCGGCAATAGATATTCGCGCATTCTCATATGCGGGTTGTACCATCAGGGATAATAATGAAAGTATAGACGCATCATGTGTGATCTCATGGCGTGATGAGCAGATGGATATTATTGATATGCAGGTGACTGTTTTCTATATTTTCAGTGATTGCATCTAATTTTCAGTTATGCATGCATATTACTTACATATCAGCTAGATATTCGCAACAGGCGCATTCTCATAGGCGGGTATTAATCAAGGTACAGGTCAGCTACACATAGGTTGTATGATTTTTTTTGCATCTAATTAGTCCAGGTGAATATTCAGGTGCATTATTTTTGCTATATTTTTTATTATATATTAGTCCAGGTGAATCTTTCGATGCATTTTTGCTATATTTTTATTACATATTAGGCCAGGTGAATATTTAGATGCATTTTTGCTATATTTTTTATTACATATTAGTCCAGGTGAATATTTAGATGCATTTTTGCTATATTTTTTATTATATATTAGTCCAGGTGAATATTGTTAGAAATGATAAAAATCAACTCCAAACTTGAACGTATATTGAACGTGCGAACTATCCTCAACATTAACAAAAATAATCGATGAGTGGGCGATCTACATCAGGCATCGGGAATAACTGGCTGTCCGAATGTCGCCAGGGTCCCTTGACTGACAGCGACTCATCACTTCTTGCGCGGTGTTGCCAACACGTCCATCCTGACGTAGTCTTCGCTCTCGAAGATACCAGAAACATTACTTGGCAGCGGAGACATCCGCAACTCCAACTGAAACATAAATTTTCAGACCATTATCTTTTCTTTCCTTCATTATAGTAGTGAGACCGCAGCCATCACTTCGGCTCTACCTCTAACGGGACAGAGACCGACACATATCCTTAAGATCATTCAATCACCAACAGTGAGACCGCAGCCATCACCTCGGCTCTACCGCTGACGGGACAGAGACCGGAAATTACACAAAAACAGATATGCAACAAATTTAGTTTTTCACAGTGAGACCGCAGCCATCACCTCGGCTCTACCGCTGACGGGACAGAGACCGGAAATTTTACAAAAACAGATATGCAATAAATTTAGTTTTTCACAGTGAGACCGCAGCCATCACCTCGGCTCTACCGCTGACGGGACAGAGACCGGAAATTTTACAAAAACAGATATGCAATAAATTCAGTCTTTCACAGTGAGACCGCAGCCATCACCTCGGCTCTACCGCTGACGGGACAGAGACCGGAAATTTTACAAAAACAGATATGCAATAAATTCAGTCTTTCACAGTGAGACCACAGCCATCACCTCTATCTATCTAATTCTCTGTCACGAATGGGCGATAAATCGGGAGAAATCTCTTTCAACAAAGCTTTAATGAGTGGGGTGCTACTTTTGATGCCAATCAGCAATTGTAATGGAGAAACGTTCGTACTTTTTTGAAATGTTGTGTTCAACACCAGTTGAATTTTCCACAAGTTGCTCGACCATTCTGACTTTACATGTGTTTCAATTCTTAATAAGTTTCTAATTGTTCGCATGTACCTTTCAACCTGACCATTGCCACGATGTACATCTGGAGTAACATAATGAAACTCAATTTTCCATTTACTCAAATATTTTGGGAACGTGGTGTTTTTGAAAGAGGTTGCAGCATCTGTTATCAATCTCTTGGGGGTGCCAAAAAGAGATATGACAACTTGCAACTTTTCGCGAGCTTCGTGAGTCGTCACAGATTTCATGGGCATCAGAATACAATATTTCGTGAATGCGTCCACAACGACAAATATGTGTTTATAGCCCTCTGAAGAAACCGGAAGTGGACCTAAGCAATCTGCATGTAACGTATGAAATGGTTCATTCGGTTTTTCCACAGGGTAGATCAGCCCTTGTAAAGGACCTGATCGTGTTTTCTTCACAGCACAGACAACACAGTGTCGTATGTAATTCCGAATGAAATTTCGCATACGCGGAAACCAAAAATGCATTGCTACTGACTCATATGTTTTGTCAGTACCTATATGGCATTGCTCATCATGAAAAATTCTGAGTAAGCCCAAACGACTTTGCCTTGGAACAAAATACTGCAAATTAACTGTTTCATCGACATTGATTCGTTTATGATAAAGCAACCCATCTTTTTCTACATATTGATTGGGATCAAGTTTTCCATCTCGAAGCAATGTCAGCATGTTTTGGATTTCTTCATTTCCTTTCTGTTCTATGTAGGCCCAATTATTATGAGAAATACGGCGAACCGTGGTTGACGGATTTCTACTCAAGTAGTCGACATGTGGTAGATTTTTCCCTTTTCGGTAAACAATGTCGAAATTGAAATCCTGCATATACACCCACCATCTAGCTACACGAGGAAGCAAATCTTTTTTTGTAGCCGTAGCTTTCAAAGCATTGCAATCGGTAACCAACGTAAATTTGATACCAAGCAGATATGTTCGAAAATGTTTTAATGCTTCCACTACAGCCAACGTTTCGAGTTCATATGAATGGAATTTGGACTCACTATCAGTAGTTCGTTTACTAAAATATGCTACAACTCTGGGCTTATCCTCATACTTCTGGATCAAAATCGCACCATAGCCCAGACTACTAGCATCGGTGTGGAGCTCAGTTGGTTGAGCAGGATCATAGACTACTAAAAGGGGTCTTGAAGTTGAATGACCAATCACATAAGATCTTGCCTTTTCTTGATCTTGGCCCCATTCAAATGGCACATTATTTTTTGTAAGCCTAGTAATGCAAGCTGTTCGACTTGCAAAATCTGGAATGAATTTTCTGAAATATCCAGCGAGGCCCATGAATTGCCTTACTTGCTTCACGTTCTCAGGTACTGGGGAATCTAACAATGCCTGAATTTTCCGTGTGCCAGGTCGAATACCCTCACTCGAAATTTCTCTACCCAGATAATCGATGGAAGATTGAAGGAATTTGCATTTGCGGATATTCAACGAAAAACCAGCTAATTGCAAGGCGTCTAGGACTTGTCGCAAGAATAATAAACCTTCATCAAGGTTTTTGCTCGGAATCAAAATGTCATCCATGTACACTAAAGCAATATTGTCTTTCAGAGAACCCAGAGCTAAGTGCAGAGAACGCTGAAATACCGCTGGTGCATTGGCCAAACCGTACGGCATTTTCAGGTACTCGTAATGGCCGTTTGGGACAACAAATGCGGTTTTGTGAATAAATTCTTCGTCGATTGGTATCTGATGAAATCCCGAGGCCATATCCAATGATGTAAAGAAACATCCTTTTCCCAAACGATCAAGTTGGTCATCGATTAATGGGAGAGGGTAACGATCTTTAATAGTGTGCCGGTTCAGCTCTCGAAAATCAACGCACATGCGCAGAGAACCTTCTTTCTTTTTCACAAGTAGTATGGGGCTAGCAAATGGTGATTCACTGGCCCGTATGATTTTATTTTCCAATAAATCAGATATGATGTCATTCACAACAGATTGTTCACTTTGTGCCAATCGATACGGCGACCTATTCACAATTATGTCTTTTTCAAGACGTATTTTTAAACTTATATTGTTGACAGTTCCAACTTTATGACCAATGGTAAACATATCGAAGTAATTTGACAAAACCGACAGTAACTGGTCACGAAATTTTTGAGGAACCTGTATATCAGATTCTTCACTTATTTCGATAATACGATTTATGCCTGGAAGTTGCCGCCGTAATACTCGTGATCCTTGGTAATCGGTTATTGTCATAATTGAAGGGTCTTCGTACAAATTACGACCGATAAAGACATCGTAATCAAGGCATTCGTCGGGTACGACTACATACGTGATTTTTGTATGCGTGTCGTTTACCTTTGTGTTAGCAGTGAACATACTCTTAGCACGAACCACTTGAGAAGTGATCCCTTTCAAAGACAAATCGCATGATTCTAATTTATTTTCAAACAGGTAGGAATATTTTTCCGAAATCAGCGAAAGATCAGCACCAGTGTCGATTAACGCCTTAAAGCGGTGCCCATCGATAAAAATTTCTATGAACCCATTATTCATAAGTTCCATAGCCGAACAAAAATTAATACTACGACGTTTCTCTATAGCGGCCTTTGTGAAACACTTGGAAACATCGTGACCTGTCTTAGCACAGAACGCGCATTGTCCGCTTCTTGTTGATTCAGCCACACTAGACGAGGCATCTTTGTTATGATTTGTCGTTTGTTTATAGTGTGAATCGACACGCTTGCTTCTGCAATTAATTCGAATATGACCCGATTTCCCGCACTGAAAACATTTTTTGGAAATTTTACTCGTACTTGGAAGTTCGTCATTGGGATATCGCCTTTTGCGAGAAACATGATCGTCATTCACCCTGTACTCCCCTGACTGTTGCTTTATAAACGAGGACAAAAACACCAAAAGTTCAGAAATAGTTTGACAGTTTCGATTGGTCGCGGCATTACGGACATCGAGCTCAGAAATTCCGTAAACGATTAGTTCGACCAAGTCATTTTCCGACCAATTTGCACGTAGGCTCTTTAATTTTGCGGTTTTTTCGTGAACATATGTTTCGTAGGTATTAACGCGAGCACTGGTAAAGGTACATGCTAACTCTAATAAATGTCCCAGATTCCTTTTAGGTGGAAAACCTTCAATAAAGTCTTTGGAAAATGTTTTCCAATCGCGAGTTTCGGGCGACCATCGTTCAAACCAATTCTTAGCCCCATGCAATAAGAAACGACCAATTCTCACTAAAGTCTGAATGTCCGACCAACCAAACTCACTTCGAATGATTTCAACATTGCTCACCCATTTACTAGAATCGTCAGTGTCAGGCCGAAAATACGGCAGATCTACCTGTTCTGTAGAATTTGATTTTTGCGACTGTAATGCTTTGATCAATTCCTCCAAGATCACTTGCGAAGCTTCACCTGCCATTTTTGTTTTTGCACTCACAAACTCACTAACAAACTCGCGGAATAAACAAACAAATGACGTAGATAAGAATCCCACTTCTGAAGTTAGAAATGATAAAAATCAACTCCAAACTTGAACGTATATTGAACGTGCGAACTATCCTCAACATCAACAAAAATAATCGATGAGTGGGCGATCTACATCAGGCATCGGGAATAACTGGCTGTCCGAATGTCGCCAGGGTCCCTTGACTGACAGCGACTCATCACTTCTTGCGCGGTGTTGCCAACAATATTTAGATGCATTTCTGCTATATTTTTATTCTATTACGCCAGGTGAATATTAGGGGCAGGTGTTCGATATTGCAGGTGTTCGATAATTACATATGAGGGTGCATAATAATTAGGGGCAGGTGTGAAATGAACTTGGCTCCCTAGCGCTGTCATTATATATCTACTGGTACATACATATTTTTTTATTGTTCACGGCTACAATTTCAGTCAGTTGATAAATCATAAATCATAACTAGGGAAAGGGCATTGAAATTGTTCTAGTTAAGTCGAGGCTTCGGTCATTTTTTTCAATTTCTATTTCAATTATTCATGTTTAACTGCTCTGTCCTTTATTTATTTATTAAGGTGATTTTTGAAAAATCTGGTATTATTTCATCTTCCTCAAACCCCCTAAAAGACCACGCATTTAAGTCGTGGCCGAGTCCACCCTCTAAGGAAATAATTGGTGACCACCAAGCCGACCGCTCTGTGAAGGTAGGAGAATACAAATTTCACCAGCAATTCAAGCCAACCACTACTTTTGAATCCAGTTGATCAGAACGGATTGCATCATTTATCTGTTCTGGTGGCAGCGAATATCGCGCTACCTCATCTAATTAAAAACTATTCCTTCCGGCTGAACGATCCCATATACAGGAAAAGAGCATTTCACTCGTGTGGAGATAATTAGTATTATCATTTTATACCACAAGTAGGCGAAGGAATTGTAATTAGGCAGGGTATATTACAGTGGTGGCAGTGGTGGGATTTATTTTATCTGGAGTGGGGAGTGGAAGAAAAAGAGGTCCGGAAAGGAAAATAATAATAGTATTTTATTTTCTTGCATTTTTTGGTATAGTATAGGATACAGTAGAAGTTAGTTAGTCATCAACATAAGGCAAATTCAAGGGAAGATAGGGAATTTTATGACAGGAGAGGGAACCCCAGAAATAATTCAATTTGTGCGTATAACTATATAATTTTACCCCAAGTTTAGCAGGGAGTCTAGGAAGCAACTTCCAGTTTGGTAATCATTCCGATTATTGAAATGAATCCTACAGGAGGTATATCAGGGGTTACACCTAACTCTATACCTACACCTGTTAGGTGGCAACCCACTATTCGCTAGGGATGATCGCGGCAACCCTAGGTAATTTTTGCGTGCTAGACTGGATAGGAGCTAACGCTGACGAGAAAGCTTTGATAAAAAGGAAAAACCGCGAACTCATCCTGAATCAATTCAAGGTGGTACTGCGAAAGCGTTTTGTTGTTTAGTGAGAAGAATTTGGATTTTAGAAGACTGAGTAGTTGGTTAAATTACAGGAAAAAACACTGATGATGATCCAAGGACCATGTGCAAACTTGAGAATTTTGACAGTAGATACGCAGAGCCAGTGCCAGGCCTGTGGAGGACATTTTGAGCAGCTATCTAGGGACAAAAGTGAGGGAAGAGGTTCCAGAGGTCATGGGAATAAAAATAACCAACATCTAGGAAGAAATTGTTACTCGTATAGAAAACAATAAGCAATGGATGTTATGTGTTCCATCAAGAAGCCGAATTGCAACCACGTACATGGGCCCAGTCAGAAACGAAGTTGAAGACAACAGGGGTGGAAGACCAAATTCGGAATCTGAAATCAGTACCTAGACAAGCTCCATAGCATCATAGCCAATTCTCTATGGGTGCCCGAGCCCTCATCGCCCCCATGGTTCCGGCGCCCCTGAATTTTAGTGTATTTATACCTCATTATCAATTTTGCTCTATACTCCGTAGTCCATACTGGATAATTGTTTATAATTATATTTTTCAAATCTCAATTCTAGTGGTATTTTATAAAAAAACTGCTGGACCTAATTGAAGTTGCTCGAGAACGTTTTTTTTTTTAATTTACTTTTTTTTCAAAATGAATACGATTGCTCGTTAGCTGTGCTAGATCAAACGTAAAAATCCTAAATTATAGCATCATCCCGCTTATATAAACTTTTGTATAAGCACCAAATATATACTACCACTACTACCATTTAGACAATGCTTCTACTATTGGGAAGAATTTTTACCGATGAGGGCGCTGATGTCTGTTCAAAAATGTCGGCTCCAAACAGTAATCAGCTGATCGTAATGTGTCAAAACAAATGTTTACTATTTTTTAAGTTGTATTGTTCCTTGTGTTTTTTTGTACGATAATTATCAAAATAAGGAATACGTATATGGAAAGAAAGGGAAGGATATTTTTCTTTCTACTAAAACATTCATCCAAACAACAGCTCACATTAAATAATTTCTGCATTCTTATGAATAAATATCAATTTCATCAAATCGCAAAAGTGAAGCACAAGAACAAAATGCACCACAATTTCAGATCACATTCGACAGTGACAGAAGTTTAATTGTTTTTGTTTCACTTGATGAAATAGTTCAAATATTTGCCGATAGAGGCGTATCTGGATGATGAACTTCCCAATAGGTATACAAGTGTGGGATCAGCACTATAGTAGTGCTTATAGTGAACAACTTGATTCATACAATCATGGTACTCACAGTCATATTATAAATCCTCCATCCTTGAGATAAAATTAAACGTCTGTGTTATTTTCAGAACAATCATTTGTCTCTGAAGGGATTTCATTTGGTCGAGTTGAAAATAAGTTTGTAAATAATCTTATCTTAGAATTGAATATCTGTCGTCTGACAATAACCAGTTTCAATAACATTTTATATATATATATATATATATATATATATATATATATATATATATATATATATATATATATATATATATATATATATGTATATATATAATAACCGGAGTTTTCTGCCATTACACTCGTGTATTGTTGTCACTTTTGTTGACAAGCCTAGCGGATGCTTTCGGAATTTTGATCCGAGAGCCTCCAAGCAGAAGGTTCCATTTGGAACCACAAATCTGCAATCCTGTGCATGTCGCCAAAGGCTGATAATTACCAGCAGACGTCATGGTATGGTCTATCTGTGGACTGCAGTTTCGCCCTTTGGGGCTCATAAGCACAGCGATGACCGCATTCAAACAATAGTATCCACCGACTCGTACTCGACAGAACCTTCCCCACTGTACAAGCTGGCCAACGTCGGCACGAATAACAAAAGTCCCTTTCGGCCGCCATTGGACACTAGTTTGTAGTTTAGCAACTCACGATTTGTAAACCTTATATATTGCATCTTTTCATCAGTTTCAGCACTTGGTTTCAAAAATATTACGAATTCAGGGATATATTGCGCATTATGGAAAAATATGGGAAATTTTTGCTGGCCAAGGAGATGTGGCAACACTGCTGGTAGACATGCGCATTCAGCGGATTATTCGTGAGATTTGCTTCTTGCTCGTGTAGGCGTAAAAATTGGCTGCGTCTGACGTCTAACAGAATGTAGCGGTTAAGACCGCTTCACAAAATTTGACATTTCACCATGTAAAACTGTCAAATTTTGTGCAGCGCTGTAGGCTGTTGGACGCGGTCATTCTTTGATTGAACAGAAGACAGAAGGGCAAATGGATTACGTCACCACTGTCACCAGTGGACGAAATGGTGTTGTCGGTGATCGGGCGTTACAAAATACTTATTATGTTTTGAATAAGCTGGGTAGTTTTTCTGATACAGTTCTTTTTCAATAGGTAGTATTCGGATATATACCATTGAATAAATTTCAAGTTGTCTAGGTGAGTTCAATTAATCAATATTAGAAGATAACAGTACCTACCTATAATCCGTTCCTATCTTGGAGTTTCAACCTCGACTGCAATCATGCTGTTATGATTTCTTCTTTTTTATTGATATCTTTTGTTCGATGTTTTCAGACCATTATATTATTCTGTCAGGAGATGAGTTTCAACTCAAAATCATTGATTTTCTTCAAATAAAGGAGAAACGCATGAGTAATGTCCTTCAATTATATATTCATTTTATTTTGTGAATCATTTCATTTTACCAAGACTGTGGACATCATTTCAGATACACCCAAACTAATTATGTCTGATAGAAGAGCTGAACTTGAACGTAAAAAAGCAAAACTACAAGCTCTAAGAGAACAAAAAGACAGGAGAAGGCGTGAGAAAGAACTTAAAGATGTTGAAGAAGCTACTAGTCGTACAATTATGGGTGGAGGTGGTGATCGAAAAGAATTAGATGATTTACTTCGAGAAGTTGGCGTAGCTCCTGTATCAGAAGTTTTTTCTAGTATTTCCAGTGCAAATTCCCTCACTCCTGAACAGAGCAGAAATCATACTCCAGATACTTCACTTCAGCCTAATAGCTTACCTAATAAGTAAGATGAGAAACACATTAAGTTCCATATTTAATTCATTTTGTTTCTTATCAGTATTAGTGCTGTGAGAAAAAAAACACCGCATCTTAGTGTTGTTCCTGTTCAAACTACTAATATTCCACCTAAAGAAGTTGTGGTCTACACCAAACAGACCCAAACTACTACCACAGGACATGATGTTAGGGATGGTAAGTTCAACTCTGATTAATCTGATAGACATTATGTTTCAACTATATTTTTGTTGATTTATTTTATAGAGTTGAAAAATTAATATCTGAACTTGTAGGTTTCATGGGAATGTCAGGATTTAAATAAACAATGATGCATCAGTTCTCAGTATCATGCTAATGGGCTCATGAGGAATTAATTGTTTCTACTCTAAAAAAAGATTGATAAATTTTTCAAAAACTTTCTTGATGATTTCTAAATGATTATTTTCTGAAGTTTGCCATTCATCTGGGTAAATGTTATCATATACCAGTACCCTTTTTTTTGTATAGGTGAACTTGATTTCATAAAAGACTACAAGCTCATAACATAATTTTGGGGTACCCAAATAACCAGGCCCTGATTATTTATAAAGTGTATTGGGCAGTTTCTTCTTGAAAACCATAGAATTATGAATATGTTCAATTGAATATGCTACAACCCTCCATAAAAGTTATTTTCCTAAGGCCAGTGCGCTAGTGCTCATACAACAGGCTCTTCGTCATCTAAATCCTGCTCCTTGCCTTTGCTTACATTTCTTTTAATCTGTGCTAATAACCGATAATCAAAGAAGAAAACTGATACTGACCCTATAGCGAAACTTGCTTTGAGTGCAAATAATATCAGTTTGCTGTTAGGATAATTATTGATCTTTACAAAAAGTGACAAATATGTTGAGTGGGACCAACCAATACCAACTTTGAAAGAAAAATAGGGGAGTGATAAATAACACAAATATTCATGGATGCTTGAAGACTGGCTTTAAATCAAATATTCTAAAAATGAACAATTCGTTCAGGCCAGCCTCAACTCACCTACACTGTAGGTTGACGAACTAACACCTATTAACAACTTCTCCCCTGGCTAATACCATGAAGGACATGTGTTAGTGCGGGATTCTTCACCGAAGAAATTCCACATAGGTATGCTTTTGGCGATACAACCACCAGAATTGATTTCCAATTATTGGGACGGGACACACTTGCAGACCGGTTTCGGGCTATTTGGCCTCTCGTCAGAGCAAGGCAGTGCCATCATCAACATAAGTCGATGACTTCCCATAATTAAAAATCATATTCGAGCAAAGTACCATCCCTGGACCTAGGCTGATACAAACAACTAGCAAAATAGCCGTTGCTGCGCCATCTGCCCGTAGACTGGGTACTAACCAAGAGCATATCCGCATGGCACCCAATTCCTAGTACAAGGAAAATAGGAATAACACAAATATTCATAGATGCTTGAAGACTGGCTTTATACAATATTACAAGATACATACAAGTGTGATTGATAGACATAGAATTTGCAGCTTCTTATTTTAATCTCACATTTCGTAAGTTAATTCCCTTACTGTATTTTAGATATTTAAGAATTGATTTTTGATTGTATAGTGTTCCTGAAGAAGAGCCAAATAGACTCGAAAGCTCGAACTGAAATAAAGAGTACACTTATTCCTCAGACTACAAAACCCGACACAATCTCTCATATCATAATCTGTTCAGTCGATTCAAATCTCTACCTTCATATATATATATATATATATATATATATATATATATATATATATATATATACATATATATATAGGTCTTGCTGTAGTGAGGTTGCAAGATCTATACTCGAACCAGTCACGAAATCGTTATTCTATATATATATATATATATATATATATATACCGGGTGTCCCACATTTTATGTGACAGGCAATATCTAGTTTGTTGAAGGAGATAAAAATGTTTCATACAAAAGTTTTAGGAGTTCATGAGAGCTTTATTTTGATATAATTTTTGAATATACAGGGTGTTTGGTGTAGGTGCTACAGACCAAAATTCCATTTTTTTAAATAGAACGCCCTGTATATCATTACATATTCAGATGCTACGTTGAATTCTGATATCATTTCATGTTTGGTTTTTGAAATTTAATTTAATCAATAAATTTAAAAATTATATCAAAATAAAGCTCTCATGAACTCCTAAAACTTTTGACTCATGGTACACCCCCGTTTTCTCCTTTGTTTTTCTAGCTATATTTTTGAGATTCGGAACATCGAATAAGCTCACTGAACAGCATTTCTCGACATATCTGAAAGAAAAAAACAACTTCCAATTTTTCCGGAAATGACATCAACTTTCGATTCTTGAATGGGACACCCTGTATATTGTTACATGATCGGCTAGGGATGATCATGAGGAATCCAACGATACCAGGTTTGATGATGTTATCTCCAATGACTGCGGAGATATCGCTATTTATATTATCCATAAGCTCAATGAGTGGGAGAGAGAATTGGATTGACCCGCCAGTAAAGTTTCTCTCTCCTACTCGTTGCGCTTATGGATAATATAAATGGCGATATCTCCGCAGTCATTGGAGATAACATCATCAAACCTGGTATCGTTGGATTCCTCATGATCATCCCTAGCCGATCATGTAATAATATACAGGGTGTCCCATTCAAGAATCGAAAGTTGATGTCATTTCCGGAAAAATTGGAAGTTGTTTTTTTCTTTCAGATATGTCGAGAAATGCTGTTCAGTGAGCTTATTCGATGTTCCGAATCTCAAAAATATAGCTAGAAAAACAAAGGAGAAAACGGGGGTGTACCATGAGTCTGTGACACACGGTATATATGATGAGTTACGTTTCGGCTCATTTGCCATCTTCTAGGTGGTGATTGAGTTTCGAACTCGACTAATTAATTCGAGTTCTGCTTCTCAATATATAGAGGTGTTCATTGATGGTATCTTGGATCTAAGCCCCTCCCACTTTCTTCGTTGGTCCGACTGCATTTGTCATTTTGTCTGGGTAATTACGTGGTGAGGTCCGACCTTGTTCCTCTGGTGTGATCGGCTTGTATAATACAAATTTCTTTTGCCCACCACCTGCAGTTTTGCGAGCTCACAACGACATTTGAAGAGAAGGTCGCTTCATCTGTCCATAAAATTTGATAAGGAAAATGATAATTTTCTTCTTTTTCCCCTTGAAACCAAAAAGAAAAATACAAGCGCATATCGAAGTCCATTTCTTTTAATGTATTGATAAATTTCGGTTAGAAGGCTTAAATTTATTTTTGTGTAAAATACGTCGTACACTCTCTCGGTTAACATCTGTTCTAGCTGCAATATCTTGAATACTTGTTTTTTTATGTTCTACGACATCCAAACATATTTCAAATTCCACTTCTTCAGTATGTCTAGAAGGCTGATGTGCTTTTCTAAAATTACTCGCACAACCGAGCCAGTAGATTTGAATTTAACTATTATCCTACTAACTGTTAACTTATGAATATTTCTTGCAGGATGTCTGGCATATTAAAACACAGCATTTTTAACAACACACTAGACAACGAATTAACTATTTTAAATCTAAAACTGATAAACACTATTTTGAGTTATTCAACAAATGTCATATGACAATAAAATATTTTGCTTATTCAGTTCAGTTCAATTGTTTCCACAGTACCCTCAGTTTAATTTCGTTGTAATTTTTCGTAATTAGTAAATCAAAGATTAACTGTTTGAAAAGTGCAGTAAAGAATTAATTATTGACTTTTCATTGATATTGTTTTTTAATTATGCTGATGTATCAAGCTATTTCGCAAAAAGTAGAAATAAAGTGAAATATATATCTGTTTTTGAAAACTGTATCAACTCTGCATCATTTTTTGGCATAATTTTTTCTGGTGTTTTTAATTTTTGCGAAATAAGTTTATTTAGAATTGCAATTGGTAATGAAAATGCGTTGGAAAGATAAGTTAGGCATAAAGCACTAACGTTGAGGTTTGGCTAAATTTGAGAAATCGGCAAATGTAAAATTTTCGAAAAACTCTAAAAAAACTAAATTTGTACTAGAGAGCTAAAAATCACACAATTATTGTCTAGTTCCGGAACTATGTTCTTAAATCAATTTTCAAAAGATATGCCATCCATTTCATCATGATAGTCGGCCGTTTTCCCCGACTCGAAGGCCTCAAGGAGTTGAAGACAAAACCGGTTTCGCTTCCTATGTGACATACTATCAACATTTTCCTTTTCCTGGAAAGAGATTTACTCTGTTGTAGTTGAAATAGGAGAAGAGTTTCAGAACCATCAACATCACATAACAATAACAAGTTATCTTGTCCACAAACGCGTTTCTTTGAGAGTTATGTGTGTAATGTATAATAGTAATCTGAACGTCTTCCAGCACACCCCACGACAGGAGGTTACAGTAGCGTCACAACTGCAGCAAAAAATCAGCAAAAAACTCAATTATGAAATTGATTGAGATTTTTTTTTATATCAGCAAACCCAAAAACAATAGTCTGCCTACTAATAAGATACAACGAATGTATACAAATTGAGCAAGAAAAAGTGATTCCTATGTAACCCAGTGCCCGTCGTCGCCATATAGGCAGGGGAGTAGCTGTTTTAGACTTTTTCTTCTTTTCTGTGAATGAATCGAATGTCTTTGAATGATATACACGTATCTATCAACAGAGAGAAGTTGTAATTTATATTTTTTGATTCGGAGAAGGAAAAAGCCAAATAATAATTCATCGAACTTCATTCTCTCCAGAAAAATACCCAAGTTTCTAATTACGGCATTTTGTTGCAACGGCTATAGCACTATTTCAATCTTTATTTTTATTCCTAGTGCGACGAAGAACAAAGAATCCAAACAATCCTAACTTATAAAATGATTCAATTCATTCCGACTTCCGACAAGTAGCTGAATACGACTTCAAGCGGTACTCATCATTCGATTCTCAGAGTAGCTCCATTGTGCCCATCACTAAATCTTACCATAGTGACCACTCCAACACTGTAGCAATATATCTGAAACAATGAATACCATCACTCGATTTCATTTGATTTCGATTGGCAGTATAAGGAGGCGTGATTATTTTACCCAATCGATGCAAATGTATCTGGTGATCACGCTTCTATCAATCCTTGATCATGCATCTATCGTTTGGGTTACTCTCTTCGTTGGATGGATATAGTATAAGTTACACAGAAGAATAAAAAAAAAATTATGCTCTATCTGTACATTGTTCCTTTACAATGTGATGTGAAAGAGTAGTAACTAAACATTTGTGTTGGGTTACTTGTTTTACCACAGCTATCCACCAGACATGTTGGATTGCTGAGTATTTCTAAGCATAGATCTTGTAAATTTGAACAGTTCCCCAGGTAATAAAATTTTTCAATCTCATACCCAACCACTATAAAACTGAGCTTGAAAATAGTTGAAAAATAAATTGAAACTGTCCTTGTCTTAGGCTTACTAATGTTGATTTCAATTGATTGGGTTCCAGAGCTTCCTCCATTTATAATTGAATAAATATATTCTTTATTGTTATCCCCTGCAAGGAAAAAACATTGTCAAACGGTACAACTGTCTACTGTATAGAGAAGATAGGTAATTGTTCAGTCTATCACATATTTTCATAATTACAACAGAATAATGTATAAACATATTTTAATCACTACCACTTATTAAACTGATTGTATTTTTTGCCGACAAACTGTCTCACTACCATCTCTGAAGAAATGGATTTATCTATTTGTTTGATATCTACAAATCTGTATGCTTTACAGATTTTCTAGATACAACTCTGTTCTCCTTTTTTTCTCTTCTTGATGTATATGTTTATTCATTCATTCGTTAACACCTCACAATACAATACAATCGCTCAAACTGTTCAGCTTAACCATCCAACGCTCTGTACTAAAACTCTCTCTACTAGAAACTCCCGTTTTGATGGTTGCTTCTCTAGAGTCTTTGCTCGGAAACGACTCAAACGTTCAGCTGTCAGCAGTAAATTTACGAGGCCTTACCTTTCAACAAGTGTATCCCAGCGCTGTGGTTATTAAGAGGGTAATTGAACCCCGGTCTTCTGCTTGACAGACGGAAGTGCGTACCTCTACACTACAGAGAACCCACAAATGTATTTTGTTATCATTATTTGACCCTTTTAAATTGTGTTATAGGCTTGTAGTCTATTCATTTCCTTACCATTGAAACAAGTGGCGAAAACTTGTTTCACTCCTGCATTTTACCAAGTATCGATAAAAATACCTGAATTTTTTATGTAATGCAGTTCATGGTGTCCTGAGAAAAACTTACGAAGATCAAATGTCTGAATAGCCCGGTTTGCACTATACAGGGGTTCAGCTTATGATATTTAAATTACTTTACAAAAATTCAGTAGTGATTTTCCATTCAATTTGATTCAATTTTAAGTATGATATGGAATATACAAAGAAAAATGATCACGAGAGGAGTTTTTGTATTCAAAAATAACAAACATACGGAGGGTCACATTTAGATTTTGTGACATGTTCAACAAAATATCGGTTCAGTGTTTTTTTTTTCTCATCTTTTGTTTCATATAGTACATAAAAGGGTAATTGAAACTTATTTGAGACTAACCTTCTAACATGAACTTTTTTGAAAGTAGGTGGTGGAGAATTTTTGGTTTCAGTAACAAAAAAAGTTTTCCACTGTTACATGGGTATGGTGATATATTTGACATGTTCTTGAATTTGTTCCAACAGAATATGTGTTCATTGACTTTTTGTCTTCTTATCTTTTGTTTTATTTACTACAGAAAACGGGCAATGGAAACTCATTTCGGACTAACCTTCAAATTTGAACTGTTTCATGAATAGGGGTGAAGACTATGAAAAAAAGCTTTCTCCTGTTACATTTGTATAGTGCTATAGCGGGTATTTCCGACTCTCACCGTTGGGATTGCCTGGTTACCGTTAATAATCTTAAGTACTTGCCGAATTGATTTCTTGGATATCACTAAAATCTCAATATAAATTAATTTGTGTGGAATAACAATAAAAACAATTTTTGTTTGAAAATTATGCAGACAGGTCCAAATAGATAACATAGAATGAAGAAGTGTTGCAGAAATATAGTTTTTACAGAATTTATGTGGGATAAAACAGGAACTCATGACAAAATCATGATTGTTTTTATTTTCCTCCATATCATTAGAATAGGTATGTTGTTTCGAACTAGTAAGAAAGATACATGTAGGTATCAATCTCATAGGTATTGAACTGCAAATGATTGGTATTTACAGGCCATAGGCACCTACTTCAAGAATTTTTACTAGAACTTGATACCATTCTGATTAACTCTTAAACTAAACACCCTCTTATTTTGTTATATGAATGCAGTGCCGTGAAAAAAGTCCATGCAACAAAAATACTACCAAATTCTGAATCAATACTAGATTTCATACTAACAAATAACGCTTCTTTTAATATAACTCGTATTGGAACTGATTTTAAAACTAGAACCATATATCAAGTACCTATTCAAGAATTCATGAAACAACCCTCTCTGAAGTTTTGGTTTAATATGTTCAATTTCAATGTTGTATTCGTGAAAATCGGTCCAGCTTACTCATTTTTTTGCTTTGTTGAAACACATATTCTATTGAAGAATTAATTACCGATCATAAAATAATCATTGTTAGAAATATATACAGTCGGAAAAATTCCAGAGTAGTGAAAAGGATCTATTGTAACACCAGTTTACAAATCTGGTAATCTAAGCTCCCATTATCACCCATGAAAACTTTTGCCAAAATCTTCCAGCGGTCACTGAAAAATTGGCCCATCAACTTCTTCAAAAAATTCAACATTATAACTGATAAACAATTCGGATGTAACGACTTCATTGAAAAAAACTACCAAACACATGGACATGTCGAATAAATGCTTAGCAGTCTCTCTAGACCTCGCTAAAGCGTTTGATACCATATCTCATGACATATTTTTGTGTGTGAAAGGAACTAATTTCAAATTACCTTGTGTGCAGAACAACGAAAGCTAAAGTGGGTAAAATATTGAATTCAACTGTCAACATTAAATTACAGAGGGGTACACCAAGGCAAAGTGTTGGTGCCAATACTGTTCTTTGTCTCTATCAACAGTCTATCCCGTATAAAGGACTTTGAAGGGTATATAATTTGCTGTGCCGATGACACGGCAATTATATTTTCGAAATAGACTTGGACAGAAGTAATCCGACCCACTGAAATCAATATGCAAAAAATTCGAATTTGGTTCAACGATATTTCTCTGGGTTTGAATGTAGATATAATAATAAGTACCCTAGGGTTGCGCATGGCATGGCATTTTCTCTTAACGTCATAGATCAGCCCTTAAATAGTCATCTGAAAATTAATTTCACAATCTGCTGTAAATATGAGCATTGTTCATGACCAAGAATAGATAAATCCGAATATATTAAATATCTCGGGAGTTATTGTTGATAAACACTTAGGATGGGACGAACATATCACACATGTGATAAAAATATTGGATCACTAATGAATAAGTTTTATATACTTACTGAGATACATATCAGCAAAGAAACTTAAAATTCTCTATAACTCACTGATTGAATCCCTCGTAAAATATTGCATCCTTACATGAGGAGGAACTTGTAATTCTACTTCAAATACTCTTCAAACAGCACAAAATACAATCTTCAAATTAATATATGAAAAAAATCAGAAGAATCGAAAATATTTACAAGTTGAATATGCTAGAGCGACCAAAAAGGTTCCAATCAACAACTTCCTATTATAGAAGACCATTTTTCAAAAGACTTCTTTTTCGGTCCAAAGTTATATAACCTACTACCGACATATCTCAAAAACAGGTGATTAAAAATATAAATTCGATCTAAAAGAATATTGTTACGTTTTTACTGTGGGTTCGAAAATGGTACGGCAACGTCAAACAACTTTATTGTAACAACGTTGTTATAGTTGCCATCGAGCTCTAGACTATACAAAGATTTGAATAATACCGTGTGCTTCTAGGACTGACCGTGAAGAAGGCATGTTCATAGTAGATGAAATGTTAAATGCTTACAATTATTACTACGGTCCAGAGAGTGTCAAAAACATAAGATCTGTTGGCATTATATCTCCTTACGAGGCTGCTGATGCCGTTACAGATAAAGATTCAAATTATTCAGACGCTGAAGTACAAAGAAATCCAACACATTTGCCCGGCAGAATCCTCAGATACAAGGCCATAGTTACTTATGAAGAGTCTGAAAGTGAGCAAAATGATGATACTGAAATAGTAGAGGTCGAGGAGCCTCACCCCTCCACATCGAAGTGCATTCGTCGTATAAAGAAGAAAAAGGTTAAGCCTTCCGAATCAACTTGGTCTTCAAACGCTAAGCACGTCTGGGAACTGCCACCCATGAAGAAACCTTGTAAGCCTCTTAGCACTGACTCATTGAAGAACACCATTCTTCGCCATTAGATGCCTTCAAATGTTTTTTACCCACCAACTGGTGAACCACATTGTTACACAAAGTAATTTATATGCTGGACAGAAAGGTGAGCACAATGTGAATATTGCAAACCAGGAGATTCATACTGGCAAGAGGAGCCTGATTGCAGAGTATCTATAGTTGCAGAAGCTATGCGAAGGCGTAGATTCAAGGAAATCTTGCGATATATACATCTAAATGACAACACACAAATGTGGGAACTGATAGCTTTCATAAAGTTTGGCCGCTTTTTTACTATTTAAATAGTGCATTCAAACAAGTTCCATGTGAAGGTTCTCTTTCAGTTGATGAAAGTTTCAGTCCCTATTATGGTCGCCATCACGCAAAACAGTTTATTCGTGGAAAACTAAGATTTGGTTTCAAATTGTGGGTAATGACTAACCCAAGTGGATACATGATTCATATACAGAACCTTATTGTGGGTCAAACACTGGACTGCCTCGTGCTGGTCTAGGTCAGGGAGGTAACGTAGTTATTGGATTAGTAGACTACGGTAGTGTTCCCACAGGAACTAAATTGTATTTTATTACTTCGGTACTTCTGCTCGAAGAACTATGCAAGAGAGAGTTAGGCGACACCGGTACTTTGAGGGAAAATCGAATCGGCGAGGCTTTGAAAATGTCATCGAAAAAAGAATTCAAGAAATCTGAAAGAGGTAAATGTGTCAGTGTTGGAAATGGGCAGTCAATTGCATTGCATTAGAATGGCAATGCTGTGGTGACCAAGTTGTCAATTTGTGATGATGTGCAGCCTTTGAAGAATATACAGAGATACTGTCGCATTTAAAAAAGAGATAGACCATGAAGATACCCAATACAGTATCTCAATACAATTCAAATATGGGAGGTGTTGATCTCAACAATCAATTTACGAGTCAATACAGGACGAAAATTAGGAACAAGAAATGGTGGTGGCCCTTGTTTTCCTGGATTGTCGAAGGGATAGCTTCTTTACCGCCAGTTAGGCCACGAAATGCCTCTTCATCAGTTCAGAAGGCAGGTTGTTTTGAAAATAGTGAATACATATGGTACACCAAGCATCAGACCGGGATCATCATCGTCATATGCTAAATCAGTTGCACTCGATGATATCAGAAGAGGTGGAAGGTGCCATATTATTATGAAAGGAGAGTCTGAGTTCAGGCGATGTAAGGTGTGTCAGAATAGAACTGTATACTTATGTGCAAAATGCAAAGTGCCACTTCACCCCGAATGTTTTCAATCATTTCATGACATATGAGGTTAAAGTTTGGTGTGTTGTATTTTATAAGTGATAATAACAATGATTTTTAATGTTGTTTTCATTATTATTATAATAACAAGCACAAATATTTCTTTATTATACCTATTATATCGATAGGTAACTTAAAGGTATTGGATACCGTTTGTGCTCGGTGGCAACCTAAGTTGCCATGTGTTTCTGATGATATGAAGATAGTGAAATTTTTTTCAATGTATATATGTATAGTATCAAAAACTTCGTGAAAAAATTAAAAAAAACATTAAAAAAATAGTTCTGAGCACTAATGGGTAATCAGACCTATTTGATAAAATGTGGCATCCATTTTTCTTACCCCGTTTTGAGCAAAAAAAACTCAAGAAGACCCCAATACGCATTCAGAGTTCTCACAGATAACTTTGTCATACCCTGCAGACCTCTTCTGATTTTTGGTAAATGTTTGAATAATATAAAGGAGTGTGAGGAAATGTGTGCCTTGAATACTATACTCTCAGATAATTTATAAAAAAATATACCAGAAATACGAATGAAGAAAAAGCATCTACTTATTTCATAAAACAGAAAATATGTAATATTTCAAAACGTCATGTCAGACAACTTAACAACCGCATTTATATACATGAACTTTATCAGAACATCAAATCAAAAAAATAAATGAACTTGAATATTCTACAAAAAATCTTACAATATTCTACCAGATAATGAAAATTCATATTCAATACAAAATACTAGTTTATTTTACCGCGACACTTGTTTCCTTATAAAATCGCTTTCTCAAAAAGGATAAATTAATCACTCAATTTCTTTCACATTATGAATCTAGAAATCAATGTGATGAACAAATGGGTAGTAAAAAAATTATTAAAATCAAATTTTTTTCTAAGAATTGTACCTTTCAACTTTTCATTTTGCTTTTCACCAATAAAATGAAACCTGATTTTAAACATAAATTTGGACAGCTGTTTTTCTCAATCTCAACGTATTGCTATTCAATATAGGATTGTCAAAAGTATGATTATCTAGATTCATGAATAATGTCTGTTCATATAATTCGGAGCAGATTTTATTTATGAAAATAGCAAATTAGAGTCTTCTGGCTACTGGTTGTCATTCATTAGTAAATAAAATCACAATTTTTTTTTGGAAAATAAACAGATAAACAGATCTGGAGATGGTTTAATGAGACCTCGGTTTTTGCGATTAAGCAGCATGAAGTGCTCGCCGTAAATAGTATGTTTAATTGTAGGAAAAGCCACAATCCTGGACTCTGTGTTGCTAAGTCTCGGCTTCCGCCTTGACTTAGCAATCTTCACAGTCGTCCAGGAATGCTTTTCTTGGAATTACTTTCATCAACAATTGAATTCTGTTTGCAGGATTTTTTTATTAAATCTTATTTTTCGATAATCTGATTTACAAGACAGAAAATCATTTTCCGACTGCGGGTGAAATTTTATTGTGCAAGATTTACGTAGCTTTTTGAACTCATATATTTTTCAACACTCCCCTGAAGATCTACCATTCGAAACAAAACAAAGAATTTTTATTCATAAACTCCAGGAGACAGCAATCTTCGCCGTTTGTGACTTCATCATTGCTCACTTCATTCTCAAATAAATTGACACTCAAATTATCTTCAGGGGTAGTGTGAAAATTGGAGATTCTCGAATTGAAATCACCACTAATTTTAAGTATATTTTTTTGTTTGTCGATTATATTATACACTACTGGAGAGACCACTTTCCTTCCTAAAAACTGTTCCTGTTATGAAGTTGAAAAAAAAATTAGTTTATTGGCCGATACTTGATGAAAATCCATGTTAACAAAAATATTGTTACGATATTTCTTTGGGTTCGTTCATTAAAACTCCATACAACACTAAACTACTTTTATTACAACTCTTTATCATACCATCACTTAAATTGCCTCAACGGTTAGAAATAATTATTGGGTATGTATTCCTTTCTTACTATTGATATTATAATCCAATCAAATAAACTGTTCAAGAGCCCAAAATGACTATTTTCGCCTATCCGAAAAGTAGCTGTGGATTCCGGCAGACACATGTGTCCTTATTATCCCCTAAAGTTTGCGCCAGATTCTGTCCGTGCGTTTAGCAACAATTAGCGGTTGAATGCCGGAAATAATAATTTTTTGTTTGTTTTTTACTTATATAATGAAAACTATTGATCGGATCGAAAAAAAATTGAATTGAAAGTTGTAGATAATTGAAAAATCTATCCATTAGCATTGGCCCGATATCTATATTCTAATTTTTTGCTGAACTTCTGCGCTCGGAAATAAAAAGAGCGTTTTCTCCAATATTTTATTATAAAATGTTAAAATGCATTTGGGTGTTGCAACTGTCAAGTGAGGAGTTTCCTAGATATGTGCACCTACCACGAAGTTGACAGAAGACCGAGTCGAATTCGTCTGGTCCAACGGAAGTGAACGAGCATTCGAAATACAGGAAATAGCTCTATGCTCCAGCCCGATTTTAGGTGTTTCGCGTCAAAGACGCTTATGTGTCTCGAACACACATGCCAGTTATAATGATATCAGAGCCGTACTATCACAAAAACAGGATGTTAAGGAAAAAGTTATTGGGTTTTTCTAGAATGAGGAGATTTCCCAAACGAAGTGGGTTCATTAGTCCTTGTAACACTACCCCCTCTCCTGTTCGCCGCTAACAACATTCCGAGTGAGAACCTCGTTGAACCATTTTTTTTAGTCACCAATACGATTGGTGCTGACTAAGAACTACTTGAGTCTTTCATGACCCCTCCTTTCAGCATGTCTATCAGAGTGAATGAATCTGACGACCTTACTTCCTTCTGCTTTGGATACCCAGCATTGTATATTGTAGTTCGTCAATTCTAAGCCCAATTACAACTTGAGCTGCTCCATGGACGGTGATTCTATGACCAATGGCCGTTTCTAGAATGAGTACTGTAACACAGCTCTTCAAAGAATCTCTGTTGCGACTACTTGCCTTCATCACTGACCTCATAACTGCAGTATCAACCGTAAAAAGCCACTGACGACCATTCAGGAGCCCATCGGCAACTAGGCTGTTGCTACTGCTGCCTCTCGTTGGAATTGAGAATCGGGGGGACTGGGATGGAACGGCCAATGCACGTCCCATTACAAGCCGAACTGCTATATTTCACTTCGGGTGATCTCTAGCGCCATATTCTCCTTTCTTCCGACCTGGGGCCCTATTCTTGAATCACTCGTCGATCCCAAAGCATTCGCAGGTGTCGTCACTGCGAACGATTTGGAAAAAAAGGTATTCTTGAAATTTGAATGCTGAACATGTTGTCAGAACTGCGAATGAATTTCAAATGCAAACGCTGAGGCTCTGCGAGTGATTTGTTTCGCTAAAAATTTGTGATTGTGAGGTAGATAAAATGTTATTAATGGTGTTCTACCTCTAAAAGATATCAAGAAAGTTCCAAAATTGCATGGTCCAAATAATAAGGATGAGGATGCAGCAGTTGAGAAATGCCAAACTGACTGCAGACAGACCTAGATATAATGCTCCAAAATGCAAATCCCTCCAGATCCCTCCAAATCAGTCCACAAGCGCTTGTGAGTAGATTTCGTCGGAGTGCAGCTATTTGAATATATATTTCACAAAATAGTGCCTATTCTGCAATTACCTTTGAGTCGGCGGCCTTCAAATATCGAAACCAAAGTAAATGAAAACTAAGCATAAAACTTTTTGCAGGAATCAGTTACCCTAACACAAAATTGATATTTGCACTCGACGCGCGTTTCACTAACAAGGTTAGCAATTTCAGGAGAAGAAAATTGATACTTGTGAACCAATTTGCTTCTCCAGAAGATGCTAATTGATACTCATGAATCGCCCTTCCCAAAAAATGGTAACCTCGTTGGTGAAACGTGCTTCTAGTGCAAATAATACCAATTTGGTGTTAGGGTGAAAGATTCCAATCGTTTATTAAACAGTAAGCATGATAAGTGCAAGAATATCCATCTATATATTACAGTTTCTATACCAGCTTGGAGAGGGTATCCAAAATGCCACCCTTCTCAGAATTTATTTATTTTTGGTGAGCTTACTATTTGGGAATAGAAATAATTTTTGAATTTTTTTTGTCCCTACCTCTCATATCTCCGAAATAATTGAAAACCCTCTTTGTTTCACTTTTTTTCATTTTTTCCGGTTCATTTTGACAGCTCCATGAATAAAATATGTGTTCGAAGGGGACAGTCAAGACCATGAATGGTTATGTTTGGGTGTTCACATGACCCACTGACCCCAGAAAAAAATTTTATAACCAAAAAAATTCAAGAAATGGATTTCCGAGGGTGGTACAAAAATTTTTATTTTACAGAAATATTACTGATTCAATTTCTAAGATTTTTGTATATTATAAAAATTACGCTATGATTGGTGGTTTGGCCAGCAAATGGGTTTTTTGTATTATTACACCATTTTCTGTCCTTTCTGTAACAGAAAACTATTCGTTCTGAGAATTTGGCCTACTATCGGAGGAATTCAGATACATGCTATAGATGCAGAAAACTGAGGCATTTAATAAAAGACTGCAGGGAGAGAATGCCACAGAGGACATGTTATAGATGTGGAAGACCGGGACATTTCATAAAAAATTTCAAGGGGAGAATGACCCCAAAATCCAACTCACCTGCCAGGATGTCGCCAAGTTCCCAATCTCTCGCGAGGTCAGGGTTACCGAGGGTCATCCGTGTTAACAGGTTGAGAAGAATAACAGATAGCCTAACCATTCCTGGAGAATTGAATGAAATAGGCGTTACATGCACTATAGACACCGGTGCTGCAGTTTCCTTGGTACACAGTGATATCCTTCGGCAACTCCGTGCTTGGAACAATCACTGGCGAAAATGCACCTATTTGAGGGAAAGCTGAGATTACACTGAGTCTTGGGCGACTTACCATCAAGGATACAGTGTACGTCGCGGACATAGAAGATCAATCATACTAGGAATAGATTTGATCATAAACTGTGGGTTTTCATTTGAAAACGAATAGAAAATTATAAAGTTTGGAGCAGAAGAATCCGTCGTTACAACCCAGGACCTAGGAAGATACCGCGATCAGCGAAAACTGCGGGAATTTCTGCACTATCGAAGAAAGTAGTTCATGTTATATTAAATAAAAACCTTGAATGAAGCGCCCAGCCATTGGATGAATCCACCAACAATTCGGTTTTTGCGCTAGTCCGGGTAAAGACAAAACAAGTCATTTCTGTGGGAGCCGTCAGGAGTCGTATTAAAAGTAAAAAGGAAATCTCCCGAGGAAAACTTCTGGAAGGCTGACTTGGATATACAAAAGGTCAATATTGGCCAAGTCCAACCAATTCGGCAGCAATCAAAAACAGTTCCATTCGCTAAACGACAAGTAATGATAGTGTGTATTGATAGGATGAAGGCTCGGTACTATCTGTAGGCAAATACTGGCGGATTCGAAGAAGGATATCGAGTGTGGGTATACAACCCTCGTCGTAGGATGAATGATGTGGTATAAAGGGTTCAACGTAGACTTAGAACAAGAATGAGAGTCCTTCAGCTAGACAGTTAAAATGTGTATAATCAGATATTGTTTGATCGGTACGATCAAAATTGAGAGGGGGATAATGTTACGGAATCTCCTAGCGCCGGCCCTATCGCTCGTAAACGCAAAATAATATGAGGGGTCGAAGGAAATCCAGAAAATTCGATACACATCATCCAGACCTCTCTGGTAAATTCTTCATAGGCGTACACAAGTATAAATAGGGAGATACTTCACCACATCACGGCAGAGTTATTCAGAGTTTTCAGTGGAGAGTGATTGATGAATTCAGATTTTAGTGAAGCTTAGTGGAGACTCGAATTTGTATAGTGGACAGTGTTTTAGTAAAACTGTTGAATGTTCAGTCAGCTGAGAAGTCTTAAGTGTTTATAAGCGAGTATATAGTGGTTGTATTTTATAATGACATTAATGAAAGTAGTTTAGTGTTGTTTGGTAAACGAACCTAAGGAAATATCATGTACTGCTACACTACCAAACTCCAGTGAATTCATTGAAGTCCTAGCTGAGCTCGACAGAATATATTTCATGTTATGTTCATCTCTTTATTTTGAAGAGCCCATATATACTGCGGAAATCTAGATGTTTTCTTACATCTGTAGCAAGATAGACCGGGAGATGGTAACACAAAAAGTTAATCATTTGTTACAGGTATGGCGACCCCCTTCGGGTTTAATTGAGTAATGAACAAGACGAAATAGATGGCGATCTACCGAACGTGTAGGATAAATTTGGATTTTCAAACGCTTTGCTACACGATAATTTTTATATCTTCTGGTAGTTTATGAAAAGAAAAGGAGGCGGTAGATCGCCACGCGATTACGTCACAACGGCCAGTATCTATTTCGTCTTGTTCATTACACAATTAGTCCCGTAGGAGGTCGCCATACCTGTACAAATGACTAACTTTTTTGTGTTACCATCTCCAGGTCTGAGGCATCATTTTGCCTTGTACATACGAATATGCTTCTATATGCTTGTACATGGAAGCAATCTGTAGATGAGTTGGAAAAATATTTGTGTACTTCCAGTTGTTGGATGATGTGCTTTGGAAGCACCAATATCATTCAAATATTGAAAGTGGATTTTTTCATCAATAACCCTTGAATACTGTCTTTCTGTTCTATTACTTCAATTACCCAAGGCATGAAATATATTTCTTTTTTATTTAGTACATATCACTGAATGAACGCTCAAGGAATATGCAGTTCAGTTTGAGATCATAATACATGGGAGTCTTGAAATTGATTTTTAGTGTGTAGGTGAATATGGCTAAGGTATGCACCAAATGCTTTGCCACGAGTCTCCATAATCTCCATAGGTAGTTCTTTTCAGATATCTAGTTAAGTGGAACTAATGAAAAGATGGGATGCTTCAATGATAACATGATTTGACTCGATGGATCTCACCTTAATATTGATCACTTCACCTGCAGCTGTATGACTAACTAATGCAATATGTGTATCCAGTTTCTACAAAGATATTACTGAAAACATTCTCGATTTTGATGAATACACAATTCCAGAACTGCACCGTTAGACTAATTCTTGTTTAGCCTGATCTTTTCCAGAACCCCCACCCGTTCCATTTCACTAGAAATACTACCATTTGGGACACGTAGAATCCCATTGAGTATCCAGAAAGTTTTCCGACTTGACAATATCTTTATTTCATTCCAAGTGAATGCAATTTTCTCAGCCATTTCAATAGCTCCCATGCCCTATTTATAATAGAAATTGTCGACTTCCACCAAATAACCATTAGCCATAGACTACACTTCTTATTTATTGAAAAATCTAACATATTTTAGTTTTTTTCGTGTGATTAATTCGAAAAGATTTTCGGACAATAATGTTGTCCTAGGAGAATTATTATTTTGAATGCACAACTGGTATAAAAGGGTATTCTTATTTACTCGGGATTTGAATTGGAAAACAGTATTTCTTTTTAAAATTAATAATATCAATCCAATAGTTTTAGCGGTTTCAGCTATAAATTATTCACAAGTTTTTTCCTCGAAAATGAAATAGATATGTTCCACAATTGGGGCAAGGTGTATATAAATGGTATTTTCGAATATTCTGATTATTAGAAATTAGTGACAAACTTATATTCTAAATTCTAACAAGAATCTTCACGTTCTTCTTCCCCACTAAAAGGCTACATGGAGGACTGGTGGAGGCCAAGGAAAGGTACGGTGTGCACGATTGATTATTACTCGAATAAATTTGTTTTATGGATGTTGAGCCTGTACTGAACACTGGAAAACTATAACATAATAGGTTTGTTCTAGCAACACATTTGACCGTTTGGAAATTGGTCTGAAGCAGTCAGAGGCATGCGCAAAATGAATAAAGCTCTCCAATATTCATTTTGCGCATGCCTTTGACTGCTTCAGACCAATTTCCAAATGGTCTAATGTGTTGCTAGAACAAACCTATTAAGTACTATAAATGAGTGAATACTATTCATCAGGGAAATGTGAAGTTTCCCGCTAAACATGATAAACTTAAGAATATCCAAACTCCCTATCTGTTTGGTAAGGAATTCAAAATTACTCATTGATAATGACTGAATCTCAGTTTATGTCGAGCACATGTCAAATAGAAAGAAATATTCTCATTGCACTTGATCTGAAATATTAACATGAACATTGGATAGTTTGTGATCCATTAATATTCAGAAATGAAATTATATGAAACGTATTATCGAGCAACTCCGCCTTTATAACCATTAGGAATTTACTACTCAGTATATTCGAAAATTAGTTGTTGATTGAGAGAAAATTCAAGCCTTGATAGAAAGCATGTCCCTTCTTTCCATTTCTCATGAATTCTGCTCACCTCTATCTTATGTTAGTTTTGAGATTCTGTTTGCTTAATAATATAACAATACATATCGTGGTTATATAATTCATTATCTAATCAAATGGCAAATATATATCAAATTATTTAATAAAAACAAGAGTTAAAACTTTTTGGAAACAAAAACCTAGTCAAATATTGAGCGAATGCCTCAAGAAAACTTATATTCGTCGTTTATAAATGGAATACAGCTGTTGCGTATATTTCAATATAATAGAGCAATCTAGACATTTCTTTCCAGTTGAAAGATTCAAATTTTCTAAATTTCACGGGGTTGAACATCACGTAAAACATACGTTTTATATTTTCTGAAAGTATTTCAGAATTCATTGGTACGGGTATAAAATTAATATGTTGATAAAACCGGAAACCACAGAGAAACTAGGCGATTTGTTTGTCCAACAGGCTGATGACAGTGACGTCACTTGCCCGCGGTCTATGCGTTCAGGCCACTCTCAACTATCTACGTAGTAGGTTGATGGGAGTAGTCTATCATGAGTAGCTGGAAAAAACCCAAAAAATCAAATTGATATTGTTCAATAATGTATCTTTATGAAAAGAATCGTCCATTATACGAGCAATTTTTTTACATTTTGATATTGCAAAACTAGATTTTTGTGTTCACTGGTGCAAAGTACTCGAAAAAATAATCTCTGTTTATTTGAATATAATTTTCATTGTCATTTCGAAGATTGCCTGCAAGAGTTTCATTGTTTATACCTACATTTTCTTGTTTAGAAAAGTGTTTTTCAATGAATAGTAAACACACCACCAAAAATCGGATATCATCGTTTTGACTTTCATCATGTTTGCTTTTTTCAATTATTACAAGAAAAAAATTGACTTAATTTTCTAGTTTGTTTAATTTTCTAGTTTGTTACATAAATATCATTCAACTATATGAATCCTGAACACATTTTTTAGAGCGTTTGCTTGAACTTGGATTGAAAAAGTTTATTGAATATCGATTCGAACTTCGGCTGTCTATCATTCAACCCTATTTGAATCCGTCAAAAATCGTATTGGGTCAATAAAAATAAAACAAAGGAAATGAATCAAATTAAAAAAATGTAGTTATTATAAACTAATTTGTGAAACATTGCGGTCAATTATTCGAGAGAAAATAATTCAAATATTCTTTGTTTCAGTATTTTCTGTATTTGGTTTTAATATTTTTTATTTCTTTTTTACTGAATGGGCTCTCGCAATATTCTGGCCAACTTTTTATTATTATTTTTTTTTAACTATGCCTTCTATCTATTTTGACAATTTTTGAAACAATAATAGTACCATTCAACATCACCTTGAATTTTAATTTTTCAAAAATTCAATGAATTCAGGAATATTCATTCAAAAAGAGGGCTTTTAGTATTTGTTGAAATAGGAGGTGAAAAAAAGCAGAAGTGATATAAGGTGAAATAATGATCGAATCTAAAAAACTGAGCTTTTCAGATTTCCCAATGAATTTTACATAGTCTTTCACAATCCCTCAATGTTATATGCAGCACATCGAATATATTTTGTGTTGAATAAAAGGTTAAATATGCCCAATTTTTACCTTTGTGGTGAATCTAACAGAAAACTACAGTCGGTTTTTCAGCCGCGTGAATATTAATGAAATAATTCTTTTCGAATATTTTTTTTCATTATTCGACTGAAACATTCTGTATAAAATTCTCAATGCTGGACAAATCCTTTGATTTTAATATATTATTTTTTGTCTTTTTCTCTCAGCACATGCAACCGATTATTACGGTAAGTCGATATTTTTTCTGCTTAGGGCAAATCCATTTCCAATTTCACCTCCTCAAATTGAACATGTACATCTAAGTGACTCTATCCTTTTTTTCGAGACTAAGCAGTGTTAGTTTTGTTATCGTCTTGTCTCCTCTAATGTAGGAAGAAACATATTCCAATTTTGTCTTCAGCTTTCGATCACACTGTCACGTTCTGGGAAAAGGTGCACATGTATTAACTGCTTTTTGCATAAAAAATTTTTTAGTATGATACAATCAGGTTACTCGCGTTTTTTATTTCTTAATAAATTTTTTAATCGTGAGTTGTCTGACTTATGTAAACAAAAACCGTTGAATAACTACTGCTTTGTAATAGCATGATTAACATACTAACCTAAGTATATAAAGTTATGGATTATATAGAGCCAAACCTGTCAATATTTTTATAGTGAAATTTATGGTTTTCATTTGATTCTACATATTTGCTGAGATTATTTTCAGAGGGAAGTTAATTCAATTTTCTGAGCAGATGCTAACTTTTTTTTTTTTATAATATTCAATTTTACAATCGTTTACCGCCTTGTACAATTAATGACAAATTTGAGCCATCAAAAATGTAGAATTTGTTTTGTCTAATATTCTTTTCCTAATATTTGATTATTCTTTCCCTATCAAGACGAGTACAATCTTAACCCTGGTTTAGAATGGGAGGATGAGTTTACAGGTAGGTTGTGCTTCAGGCTACTTCTTTATCCTTATAAATTGGTAGCCCTCGCAACATTTTGGTAATCTTAGCAATAACATCAGCTTTTTTTCCAATATGTCCTTCAAATCATGCCACTGTTTTCCATTATTGATGTGAGAATATAATTCATACATACATACACATTGATTGATTGTATTTTGAATCATTTCCATGATTTAGATCCTAACTCACGTATCATACCGTATACCTTAAATGAACCGTTTTTTAGTCATTCTAGTTTTTTTCGAAAAAGTTACAGATGCAGCCTCTCGAACATACGTCATCTTTATGTAAATTAACATTTGAAAAGTATCTAGTGAGTGAATCGTGAATAATAAAGATTGAATGAATCACGCAACATTTTCACATCCACTGAATAATCCGGAGTGCGCGAAAATGTTGGTCCATTAAGTGAATGAGAAAAATAAAAAGTCTCCACTTTTTCAAATGGGAACCTCTTTTTTCTTCTTCAAGGTTCGAATATATTATGAAAATTAGTCCTATTTATAATACACTTCCTATAGCCAAAACTCATAATTTTGGAGATATTCCGCAATAAAAGCTGTTTTCACGCCAGGATTTAAGTTTTACCCCATGATTTTGTTCGATAATTTTATTGTTGCCTAGTTTTCAATGAATATCATGAAAAAATGAATATATTCAAGACAAAAATCGTGTCTAGAATAAACAAACAATTGCAAATTTAGTTTAAATGCTGAACAAGAACTTGTGACACTTTTGTTAACCGCTTTTTTTCATTGCAACAAATGTTCAAATACATTGCCCTCAACTTCTAAGCATTTTCCACCCAGCTCGTCTTATCATGTCCAGTGGAATACAGTTCGAACCCTCTGCCGAAAATCTCCTTTTGTTGTTGGCGTGTGAAAACACACCCTGTTTTTTATATAACCCCAACTAAATAATCCATTGGGGTTGATAGGTCGATGGCAGTCGCCATAATTGAGGCCAGTCGGTTCCAAACCATTGGCCATTAAAGTTCCATTAAAATGCTTCTTTACCATCTGCTGATTATGTGGAGGAGCTCCATTATGTTGATACCAAGTTTTTCCATGGCCAGCGAACATCAGTCGTCCCAAATGATCCGTATCTAGATTTTTCAAAATATCTAGGTTCACCTGAAAATGAAAATTTCTGTAGGTGTGTTATGTATTTTCTACAAGCTATGCATGCTTATTACATAGCTACAGGGATAGCATTTTTTCCCGAGTGAAGTAGAAGGCGCTATGACAGTTCTACAATCAAAACTCCTGTTTTCCCATGTAGATTCCCATGAAAAAATCTAAGATCCAAGCTGGTAATTTTTGTCCCTTGGACGGAGACACGTCGATCGAGCGCATAAGGTGAAGAACTTGGCGAATGCGACGCTTCAATTGATGACATATCTGACACATCAAAGACGACTGCCATAGTGCATCAGGCAAAGAACTTGTCGAACGCGACGACTCAATTGTTAACATTCAATTGGAGACATACCAAGTTGTTAGGTGAATAACTTGCCGAACGCGGCGGTTCAATTGGGAACATGCTAATCATATCGGATATATCTACCTGAAAGCGTCCGGAGCAGACTTTGCAGAACAGTACAACACAAAGTCGTCTATCTGAGGGGATCAGACGAATAACTTTTCGAACGCGGCGGTACAATGAAGACATGCTAATTATATCGAAGACAACTACTTGAAAGCCTCAGACGACGAAAGGCACAATTGAAGACATCTACCAGAGAATGTCAGATGAAGAATTTACCGAATGCGATGTTTCAATTGATGACATTACATTCACATCAAATACGTATACCTCAGTATGTCAGTCGGAGAACTTGCGGCGGTTCAAATGGAGACAGGTAGAAAGCTCACAGAACGCGAAGGAACAATTGAAGACATGCCAATCATATCAAAGACGTCTACCAGAAAATGTCAGGCGGGAAACTAGTCGAATGCGGCGGTTCAATCGGTGATATGACAATCATATCAAACACGTATACCTGAGTGCATCAGACGAAGAACTTGCTGAACGCAATGGTTCTACTGGAAACATACCAATAATATCAAAGACGTCTACCAGAGGATGTCAGACGGAAAACTTATCGAGCGCGGCGGTTCAATCGGTAATATGCCAATCATATCAAACACGTATACCTGAGTGTGTCAGGCGAAGAACTTGCTGAACGCGACGGTTCTACTGGAGGCGAACAAATAATACCAAAGATGTCTACCTGGGGGTTTCAGGCGGAAACTTAAACGCCGTAGTTCAATTGGAGACAAGCCAATTATATCAAAAACAACTACCTGAAAGCGTCGGGAGTAGAATTTGCTGAACACGACGGCACAATTAAAAACATGACGAATATATCAAAAAACGGTTCGAAATCAAAATAGTATCATCTGAACAAAGTGAATTGAATGTAGAGCTCAAAAATGTTGAAATATACAGTGTGTTCCATTTGAAAAAATTGAGTTCCACTCATTTTTTCATGAGATCAAAGTATCTGCATTTTTGAAGACCCTGTATGAGGCAAATGAAAATATGTCTCGGGGTGAAGATCCTCATAGTATCTCTCCACTCCATTTCAAATTTGATCGTTTAAGTGCAAGAGAGTTCAAGATTATCAGCATTTATAAAAGTTCATGTTTGGTAAAAAAAATATCGAAATTGATTTATATCATCTAAACGGTAATAGATAGGTATTGGATAATCGGTTTGTATCCAATCGAACCGTCAAATTCGGCAAGAAATACGTGTGACGTATTCGGGTAGACGTTTTTTATATGATCAGCAAGTCTCCAACTAAACCGTCGCGTTCGACGTGTTCTTCACCTGCACTGAGGTATACTTCTTCGATTTGACAGTATATCAGCAATTGATCATTCGCGTTCTGGAAGTTCTTTGGCTAAGGTAGTAAGGTGGACGTCTTTGATATGATTGGTTTGTATCCATTTTTTTGCAAGTTCTTCGCCTGACAACCTCAGGTAGACGACTTCGATATAATTGACATGTCTTCAATTGTATCGCTGTTTCGGTAAGTTTCCTGCCTGTCACCTTCTGTTAGACGTCTTTGATATGATTGCTATGTCTCTAGATGAACCGTTGCGTTCAGCAAATTCTACGCCTATCGCACTGAGGTATACGCGTTTGATATGATTGACATATTACCGAGTGAGCCGTCAGGTTCGGTAAGATTTCCGCCTTTAACCCTTTGGTAGACGTTTTTGATATAATTGATATGTATCCAGCTGAACCGCCGCGTTGTCAATTTCTCCGAATGACGTCATGTCTTGAACCGTCGCGTTCAGCAGGTTTTTTGCCTGATGCGCTGAGGGAATACGAGTTTGCTATGATTGGAATGTCATCAATTGAACCGTCGCGTTCGACAACTTCTTCGCCTCAGATAGACGTCTTTGATATATTCGTCATGTCTTCAATTGAGTTTTGTTCTGTAAGTTGCTCGCCTGACGAACTCTGGAAGACATTATCATCAATTTGATTTCTTCCAGAACCTTCTCGACTGAACTATTCGCTGTGCCAAATCGTTGCTCCGGTTTTTCTATTGAAACTGCACGCACTTTCGAGCTCGACGTGTTGAAGGCCGCCTCCACTTCCAAAGAGCGAACCAAAGCATTGCTTCTCTTGGAACTCGTCAATCGTAAAGTTCTTTATATTTCTGGGCCTCTCAATCCGTCTATAAATACCTGCACAGCCAACTGCTCCTCGAAATCCCCGGGCGCTTCTGGATAGACGTCTAACATCTGCCTCAAATTCCTGCAAACTCTCACCTGATTTTTGTGTGCGAGTCTTCATTTGTGCCCGCTACAGCTGTTCTCGGTGTTGATCGTCATACCTCAACTCTAATGCAGAAATCAGGTCCTCATATTTCTTTTGCTGTTCCATGGGTATCGTCTGCAATACACCCAAAGCTGGCCCTCTCAAAGCTACTAAAAGTGCCGTAGCTTTTTCTTTTTCGCCCCATCCATTGGTTTCTGCCGCAGTCTCAAATTGTCGACGATACATGGACCAAGACGACTGTCCATTAAAAGTCGGCGGTTTTACGGAAATTCCTGATGTGGCAACCTTGTCTTGGCGATCTTGGTTCTTGATTTGTCTTGATTTTCTAGAACTTTCTGGGAGTCTGCTTTTCGTTGTTTTTCTATTTGCTCTGATTCGTTCTTTTCTGGATTGCTTCTTCACGTTCTATTTTTTCACGTTCTCGTTCTTTCCTCTGTTCCTCGAGAATTTCCTGGAGTGCTTCTTCTCGATCTTCCTTTTCATCTTCTCGATCTTCCTTTTCATCTTCTCGATCTTCCTTTTCATCTTCTCGTTCTTTCTTTTCACATTCGAGAATTTTCTGAAGTCCTTCTTCTCGTTCTTTCTTTTCATTTTCTCGTTCTAATTGTCGTTCTTTCTCTTCATTTTCTCGTTCTGATCGTCGTTCTTTCTTTTCCTCCTGTTTCTCCTCCTGTCGTCGTCTTTCATAATCCGCAAATTGGTTTTGGATGAATTTCAACATAAAAAATTCCAATTCCGACACCACCGTTACGATCTTTCCTTGGGTTCGTCGATTAAAACACCAAACAACACTGAACTTCTTTTATTATAACTCTCTATCACAATACAATACAACACAATCACTTAAATCGCTCCGATAACTTTCCAATGCTCGGTACTAAAACTCTCTGTACTAAAAATCAATGAGAGCGCTCTTCGACCCTGAAGCGTTCTCTTGGCCCGTTTTCCTTCTCACAAGTACATGAGTATTTGGTCACGTTTTGTTTACCACAGCGATAACAAAACGTATTCTTCGTCGGTTGCATAAAATAAGAAAAACTATGCTCTGTTTCCTGACAATTCCAACAAGTAAAAGCCGATATATTCGCTGCAATCCTATCTGGGTCATCAAGGGACATATTATTTTCTCTAATATTCGTAAAACTAGTCGACGGCGTCGCAAAATCTGGTTCTAACAAATGTACTTGAGGAGTAACCGATTTGGGAAGAGAAGCGAGGTGTCCTTTTCTTCAAGCTTACGACAGGCCAGCTCCAATTCATCTACAGTTAGACCTAACCCGTAAATATAATAAGAAGAGATATTAGAACGTGAAATATCAACTTTTTCTTTTCCATTGAGTGGTGAAGACAACCGTTGAAAATAAGTTGCCGTGTGCGAGAAAAAATCTACCCGTTCATCAGAAAGCGTTATACTAGATTCGATTTCGCGCATAAGCTATTTCTCGTAGAAAAAAAGGTTAGTATTTCTGTCTCAAATAATGTTTGAAATCGGACCAAGAATTATTTTTAGTTTGACTTTATTATACCAAATTTTTGCTAGCCCTTTCGACAAATCAATTATAGAATCCATAAGATCATCTTCCGTACAGCCTCTAGCATTTGATATTCCTCTACAATCTCGAGAAACGCAATAACGCCCATTTTATCCTTTTCCCCAGTAAAACTGATTCTCCATTTGTAAACCGGAACAATTTTTTTGGATTACTGGATCTTGCCGGTGACGTAACTGAATTGGCATTGGGAACTACCGTGGACGCTGTATTAACCAAAAAGGTCATCTTTATAGTCCAGTCTATGACCATTTTCCCGTGTATTTATCCCATACAGCACCGATTCGCATTAAAATTTGGATTCAGGATATACATCCCCTCTTTTTCAAAATCTACCCTGTGCCGAGGGTTGCTTTCTCCCTGGAGGTGGATGCCACCCCTTCTTGGGGGTGAAAAATTTTTTATTGGAAATAAGTGCGGAAATCAATAGATTGACTAATTCTAAACACTTTTTGTTCAATGAAGTTTTTTCTGAAAAGCAATAGTTTTCGACTTATTCGCGAGTGAAATTGTCGGTTTTCAGGTAAAAAAAACACGTTTTCAGATCCTTTTTCGCGAATAACTGGAAAAATATGCATCTAATCGAAAAACCTGCGGAGAGCAAAATTATAGCTTTTGAAAAAACGAAGGCGATCGTTTATTTGCGATGCATGCAAACCCACTACAAACTGAATAATTGCTTGTTGAAAGTTGATTGGTGTTTTCAAACGCCAAAATGGAAAGTTTCTACGTACAATAACCAAAAACCAATGCATTTTTTGGAAAAAACTCAGGACCTTTTTTGAAGTCCTTCAAAAGTCCTTTATTTTTGTTATTCATAAGAGTTTCTAGCATCAAAACTGACCAAGGTATGAAGGAAATAATATTGAATCCTATTTTTTCGTTGAAAAAAAATTGTAAATAACTCATCCTCTCTTCCCCCCTTTGAAAAAAATCATTGTTACTCCATAAATAACTTCATTCATGTTCTTATAATGAGTTCTGAGTTTTTCAGCAATTGAATGTACGTAGTTTTGGAAAAAAATTAGATTGAAGAGAAAAAATCATATACGTAATTCAGCGAAAAATCATCATTTCTTCGAAATAACTCGAAAAGTATTGATCACATGCAAAATTTTCTAGAGTACGAAATTGAAGTATATTCTTCTCTGAAAATTTTGGTGTTTCATTTTTTCTGCAGGAAGAAAATAGAGTAAGATATGGCCAGTTAAATATTGTGAGGGTTCGCGCAAAGCCCCTTTTTTGAGTCCTTTCAGCATGAACTTTTTCAAGAATATAATCTTAAAAGAAAAATCATGTGAATGAGCTTATAGCTCTTGAAAAAAGCTACAAAACACTTTTTTGGTGGATTTGATTGCTTAAAGACTAAGGAGTTATGGGAAAAAAAAACAAAAACAATTTTTGTAGAAACTAGAGTATGTACATTAGTATATTGAAGAATACACATAGTTACTATATTTTGGGCCTAGTGGAATATATATATATATATATATATATATATATATATATTTATATATTAATAGATAAATGGAGTGCCGAGAAAATTTGATGAGACAATTGAAAAGTCTAAATGTTTTATTAGCCAGTCGGTACTTGTATTTTGAAGTGGAGTTAATAAGTTGTTGAAAAATATTTTAAATACATTTGAAGATGATTTCAATCGATAACAAATCCAAATCTAGACTCAACCTTTTTTTGAATGGGGTAGTTTTCACCCTTAAAAAATCAAAAGCAACCCCGAGTACAGAGGTAACTTTAAAGTAGAGTCTCAATCTGAATTTTCATACAGTTGGGTTTTCCAGTTACTCTATAACAATTTCGATATAGTTTTTTATGAAAACTATCACAAGGGTGGTTTTTAGGGGTCGAAACTGTTTAATAGATCAGAAATTGTCTATCAAGGTTAATTCAACGTATTTACAGCACGCTCAAAACTAGTATTTTGTAATTTTTTTTGAATAGGGGTAGTTTTCACCTCTGATGAATAAAAATCAACCCCAGGCACAACCTCAACTTTGAAGTAGATGGTAGATAGAAGCTAAATCTCAAATTAAATGCAAATAGATACTGAATAAGTTGAATAACTGCCAAATAACATGTTAATTATTATTTTCTGATGATATTCTGTCATAAGGGGGGGGTGTTAAGGGCTGACACTGATTACTGAACCATAAATTATATTAAAAATTATCAATTGATTGATTTTATTGATATAAATATGATTTCAGTTTATTACATGCTCCAATCTGAAATTTTGATATTTTTTTTCGAATAGGGGTGGTTTTTACCCCCCCTCCAAAAAAGCAACCCTTGGCACAGGGTAGATTTTGAAATAGAGGGTAAGTAGAACCTATATCCAAATTTTCATACGAATCGGTGCTGTATGGGATAAATACACAGTTTACACTTTTTTTTACCGTCATAGACTGGAGTATTAAGTTTGAGGTCGAAGTTTTTATGATTGCTTCTCAGCAGCCGTTTCGCACACCTTCAGTCTTGCCAGCCCGCTGTATAGGTGTTGTAACTCACTATCTATGATTTTTTGTTCGCTACCATTACTAAAAACTTCATTTTTGGAATCTTGTTAATATTGGATGTGGAATTATCACCAGTTTTCAACTCTCCTACAGACTCTAATTTGATCTTATCTCGTAAAAATTTTCGTAAATTATTTACCGTAAATGCTTCTGAATTGGTAATGCCTCTCACTTTCAGTTCATATTCCAGTTCATCAGGGCTTAATCGATGAACGTCCATCGTGCTCTGCATATTCTGCAAAATATACTACAAACTGAATTTTCTACCCTAAAGAAATTATTCAGAGAAAAAAAATATATGTGCCGACTAAACACAGTAGAGTCCTGGGTGGGAAGTAGAAAAAAAATTAAATAACAATAAGGGGCACCAAGTAATTTAAAGCCACACCTCAAAATTCGGAAGACAAAACCATTAAAATCACTAAAATGATTTAAAGTAATCAGTACGTACGGAGTTGAATGATTGAAATCCAATGTTCAATAATAATAAGGGTATAATGTTGAAAATATCACAATAAGGACATAAAACCGAAAAAAATAGAACTCTACCATAAATTTCTAACTCTCGAGAGTGTCCCCCGTCTATATGAAGATTATATACACTCAAATATAAACGGTACAACAATATATGTTTGCAATCTGCCTTGAAATCAATAACTAGTGGGGAGTTCAGACTACGGATAATGGTAATTAATGAAATTTCTGATTTAAATATTGTCCAATTTCTTGCACAAAAAAAAACAGGTCCAGTAAAACAAAAAAAAAACAGCAAGTTGTACTCATCATTCATTTTGGGTGGGGCTAAAATTGCTCTCGAATTTAACAATGTACCAATCTGCCAATTCCAACATATATTTTCCTTAACTCCACATCAACAAAAATCAACTGATACTGGTTTTAGAACTTTGGTTGGTAGAAAAATTGCATCACCAGACTCGAGGAACGCCTTCGGAGCAGAATACCCATTGCCTTCAAATACGACCACATAACCAAAAAATTACACGTTGATCCAATAATAAATGCAAACCAAATGATAATCCTTCTTGCCATATACTCATTAACCATATGTTTATCGTCTTAATGAGGGAAATGTTAGGAAATCCGTCAAACGATTTGAATCAGAAATTCTAGTCTAAAAATTTATCCCCGTGATTGATATTCGCCAACAACCTAAATTTTCAACTCTCTTATTTCGATGTTTCCGTCCTCACGAAGAGCATTAGCACTTTTTCATCTGTAGGCAACGTTTCTCACCCCAGAAAGAAATCATCGATGAACTATTTGCCACACGACGAAGTTCACTGTTAAAAATTCAAGCGGAACCGCATAATTTGGAATTTGCAAGAATACTGAACTTGACACGAGTATGAATTTGATTTAATTTTTCACACTCGACAAAATTTGTTACAACGATTTTACAGTTCTTAGGATTGCTTCATGAATGGCTATATTTCATTAGGAATGAATATTTACGATTTGAGAGTTCCGATTTTCGACTTCCAAGCTACAATTGCTGCATGAATCCTCCATTATTCAATCTCATATCTCGTGCTGCATCTTTCAAAGATGATTCTGGAAAAGCTTTGAAGTATCCAAGCACTGTAATTGCATTATCTACATTGTCCACCACCGTTTTAGTTTCAATAATTCTCTTTTTGAATGATCCAAAGTTCATATTGGAGATTTATCTTCTGATGATATCTGGATGTTTTCTTCTGGATACCTTGTACCATGAATATCACATGTTTTTTTTAATCTCATTACAATCGCCATGAATCTTGATTATTTTAACCAATACGAGACATATTGTACCTTTTGAGTGCACGAATCTGACAATTAATATCTTGATTTCATTTGTCACCAAACATTGTGTTGAAGGATGGACAGCAGCCTACTAGAAATATTAACCCTCTATTGTACACACCTTTTTAAACACTCCAAAAAAAAGTTTTCTCTCAAAACATAGGCAGTTGATAGATATTACAAGAAACTAATTGAACAGGAACTCAAATTTTTATTTTAGTTTTTTCAAAAAATTTATGTATATCAAAATATACAATGTGCATATACATCATATAAATAGATACATACTTCGTTTTTATAGATGAAAATTTTGAAAACAATTTCTATACGGTACGAAACAGAGGTAGCACAAGCATTTTGTGCATTTTACTTTTGTGATTTTTTGACATTTTCCATTTTTGCACCTTCCTGTTTTTTCTTCGTAATTGGGCCAGTGATCAGTCCTGTCTGTACGGCAATCTATATTTGGACGGAGAGAGGGAGCGGCGTGTCTTCTTAGCTGAGTCGGTGACGAGGTGCTGGATGAAGGACGACCTCTTTTCTTTATTTTTCCAGCCCAGCATAAACTCTGAGCCACATCAGCTTTGAAATCATACAATGAAAGCTGATTTTTCTTAGCTACCCCGCAGTCGTTACAGGCACGTCTGTAGAGGAGCCATCCAATTATTACACACATGTCCATCAAGTGAAAAAACAAACGCAAGTAATATTTCCTTGATCGGATTTTAGTTCGGTATAAGGCCAAGAGGGAATCTATCAAGTCAACACCTCCCATGAATTTGTTATATACTAAAATAACACTTGGACATTTTACATTTATATCTTGCTTGGTTTTGCGATCGAACCTTCTGACGGTAGTTTCAGGATAAGCACCTGCAAATGTACTGAGCAGAGTCACCACTTTATTGTCTTGCCATTTTACTAGTTTCAGTTGAATATTCCCATGAGTTGCAATCATTTCGGAATAGCTTCCTCTACCTTCTTTTTTCAATTCTTTGTCCGACGGTAAAAAATTTTTTGGAACCCGATTTGAACGCACGGTAGCCACACTGTGGATACCATTTCTAGCTAGTTCAATTTGTAATTCAGGGCTGCAGAACCAGTTATCGTAGAAAATTAGAAAATTTTGGTTTTTTGGTATACGTTCGGCCATACGAAGAACAACGTTGCTACTGGCGCTTACATCGGGTAAGTTTTTGGGCTGATCCATGGTTCCACAATACACTTCAAAATCATAGACAATGCCACTGGCACCTGCTAAGCAGAAAAGCTTATAACCCCATTCCTTTGGTTTTTTTGGATTATACTGTTTTAGCCCACTACGTCCTTTGTATGGGACAATTTGTTCGTCAACTGACAAATGTTGTGGAATAGTTTTCATATTTTGTCTAATGCTCTCAACTACTTTTCTTATTTTGAATAAGCGATCAGGTTTATCCATAGGCAAGGTAGAATTATCGGCAAAGTGCAAATATTTTTTTATTTCCTCCCACCTACGTAAAGGCATTACTTCAGAAACTTGATGAATTCTACAAGCACTACTCCAGTATCTTCTAGTGCCAGGCACCCCGATAAGGGACATATAAAAGCACATTCCAATAAACTGTTCCAACTCTGTAGATGACACGGAAAAATAACGCTCAATATTGGTTTGGGCCGCATATAGATTGGTTTGATCAGCAATGTACTTCAGCAAATTTTGATCAACCAATCTTTGGAAATAATGCAGTGGTGTGTCCACAGATATCTCAGGCACTAACTGCGAGGCCCAAAGTGGTGTCGTAGACGGTTCCTGTTTGGATTTTTTCCATTGCAAATTTAGTTTATTTCCTTTGGCATTTGTCTCTTTAGCCTGAGCTGAAATGGTTTGTAGTAGAGTAGCTAGCGGAATATCATCGTCTTCACTGTTGCTCTCACTTTCTGATAGGCCATTTTCCCGTTGCTCTAGATCTTCTTGAGAAGTCGATTCTGCTTCACTGATATCTGCATATAGAGTAAAAAATAACACTCAGTAAAAAACTAACTTTTCTACAAAATATACAAACCTTCTGAGACATCCGGTATATAAATTTCATCTGCAACGCTATCATCGCTACTAAAGTCCTTTTCACTCTGAACATCAGGTAACAGCACGCGAACTGGCCGTCGACTCTTCCCGTAAAATGAATTTACATCGATTCCATCCATCTCCATCAGTCACGAAATAAATGTACACCGCAATGGAACACTGTATATTTGAACATACAATTACGTCATGGGCATCAAAACACTCCGCGATCCTCTAATCTCATTCAGCAACTTGTCACCGTACCGCACCTAGTCTGTACTGACACTCTATATTTTTGTCGCCGCGAAATTCGTGATAAAGCTACCCAGAATTCACACCGAATGTCAATTATTTTTTCTAACCTTGAAAACTCTGTGAACGTCAAACAACCAGATTATTGAAGAAGTCTCACTTAGTTCCGAACCCTACGCCAATGGCCGATTGGCGACGAACAGACATGTATAACTAATTATACAAAGACCTATTTCAGTTCAAACGCCATAAGAGGCTACAAAGCAACTTACAAGTTTATGTATATTTGAATATACATGGTACTATAGAGGGTTTAACATTTCGGGAAAGTATGTTAAAATCAAGTAATATAATGGAATATGTCCAAAATTATAAATTTTGGATATAGGGAAGTGTATTATAACTCGGGTTCATTTTCATAATAGAATTAATTGAATATTGGATAAAGGAGTTCCTATATAAAAAAAGTTGAGACTTTTTATTTTTCTCATTCACTTATTGGACCCACGTTTTTGCACACCCTGTGGATTATTCGGTGGATAAGAATATATAGGATGGTCCGTTCAACCTTCAATATTCACAAGTCACTCACTGCATAGTTTTTCATATGTTAATTTAGATAAAAATGACGTATGTTCGAGAGGCTGCATCTGTCAGTTTTTCTAAAAAAAAACTCTAAAGCCTAGTATCGACAGTGCGAGGCAGCTCGCTGCGAATGGCTCGTGGCGAATGCTCGGCTTTGCCTCGGACTGTGGATACCAGGGTTGCTCGCCTCACATTGCGCGACGCGAACGCCTCATAGCGAGCAACCCCGGTATCCACAGTCCGAGGCAAAGCCGAGCATCCGCCACGAGCCATTCGCAGCGAGCTCCCTCGCACTGTCGATACTAGGCTTAATAATGATTCAAAAACAGCTCATTTTCGGTATAGGTTATGATTCATGAGTTGGTACCTAAAACATAGAAAGAATTCAAAAATGAGGTGAAATACGGGGTGTGCCATAAAAACAACGATGATGACGTCACTTCCGTTGAAACCGGAAACGTCACATGAACGAAACTATTTTAGTTGAATTCCCCATTAGTTCTTTTTCCATCCTACCACTTTTCAGAATCGCCCTACTTTCAGTTTTTCATACATATAGAATGCGTTAACTCGTTAAGATATGCAAGATATACCCTATCTATCTATCTATATGTATATATATATATATATATATATATATATATATATATATATATATATATATATATATAGAAAGTGAAGCAATTCAAACAGATTGAGAATATAAATGTTTTGATTTCTTATTCAACTAAGATACTTGAATTTATTTCTCAATCCACTTAGACTCTAACCAACGCATGCCGAATTCACACAATTGTTTCATTTATATTTTTAACTACCCAAATTCTTCAGTCAAATATCAAAATAGACGAATTTTGTGGGGAAAATTTATCAATTCTTGGTTGATATCCTCTTTAGTATGGTCTACTGTACAAATCAAGGAATTGAAAACAACTCTTAAAATTCAACTTTTACTTATTCGTCATAATAGTTCCATGGTCGATACATCATGTGAACTCTTTTAATATCGAGTAAGGTGTTCCATAATCAACTTCTGGTAAAACATGGATGACTAAATTGTGGTGTTGTGCTCAAAACAATCATCAGTCAAAAATCTAAAATTACGAATTCTACAAAATATGTTTCAAAACTGATTATGAAATGAAGTGTTGTGATTTTTCCTCAAAATCTTCTTATATCTTTGAGTTTGTAGAACCCACTTACCAAGAATGGTATTGATACGTTTTTTAATACAGTATAATCGAATAGCGCATGAGAAAGTATGAATATGAATTAAATCTCACCTTAATTTGGAATAGTCACATTCGAGTCTTGAATTAGAGATGATAATTTGGGAGTGAAGGCGAAAGTAGCGATAACTCTCATTATCAATTCGAATTTAGGGCTGTCATTACCTTTCCTCATTCACTTGGGAGCTTTCAGGCTTTTAGGTTTTTTGTAACACCAATTCAAGAAGTATTTTTAATCTATACATATTTTATTTTATTAAGAGGTAACTTAATCGATTTTTCTGTGTTAATTATAGTAGTGCATGCTAACTTTTCTATTTGGCATGAGGATATTCTTTACATATATCTCGACTCTCGATTAGAAATATTTATCAATTCGTTGAATTCTTAGTCTTGATTTTCCAAGTTTTTCTCCTCGTAACCTCTCATATCCGTTCCCTACTGCTTATTGAATATTAGTGAATGTTTCATTGAATTTTGAAGTGTGGCTTTTAATAGATAAACGATAGCAATTGGATCAGCCCTAGTTTCATAATAATTGTGAAATAAACAAGTTCTCTCTACATGTTCAAAAAATCTTTTTTTTGTTGAATCTAATAATTTTGAAGGATTTCGCGATCGGAAAGAAGTGTCAAAACTACATGGTATTAACACTTCATTCATTTTATTTTTATACAAAACCTCCGAAAACGGCAAAAACGATGGAATAAAATGTCAAAAGTTATCTTTTATCTATTTTCGATTCTGTGAAATATAATCTGCTTCTTTTGTGGGATTCGAGTTTTTTTATTAAATCTCATTTGAATTTTCTTCATAATAAATTTGCTCCGCTTTCTGACCCTCAATCTATAGAAACAGATTGTATTTGAATGGCCAGTTTCACTTGGATGAATCATTTTTCCCAGAAAAATTTTCACATATTTTTCAAGATCTCCAAAATTATCATTATATCATAATAGTATTTTATTCAACGATCATGTAATGATGACGACGAAAAGTTCACATAAAGGTTTTTAAAGGTCCAGTAATGCTTCGTTATAAAGATATAAGATATCAAAATTTGTGAAAGAAATAAGTTTTTTCATAAATATCTTGATAATTCTTCAACCGATTTTATTGAAATTTGGCAGTGTTATTAGGGGTAGTGACACTGATTTTTTGCAATTTTTGTATTTTTCATCTCATTGAATAACTGAGACTACATTTTTTTATACCTATCTCTTTCCCGTATCTTGCTTTTTTGAGAAAAATGTCATCAATTGTCATCATGTCCCAGAGACAGGCATTAAATTAACTTCTTTCTCGAAAACAAAGCATGATACTGAAAAATTGTTTTAATAAAAAAGTTGTAGTTTCAGTTGCTTTATGCTATAAAATATAAAAAAAGTACAAAATTGTTCACAATCTCTTGGTCAAAAATATTGGTTGAGGTGCCTTCCGGGACGCCACTGCACATGATGATTTCAATCTAGGTAGGGCTAAATAAGCTCTTCACCACCCCAAATGACACTGCCAAATTTCAACAAAATCGGCTAAAGGTTTAAGGATATTTAGAAAAAATATTTCTTTTTCAAATGTTGACACTCTTTATCTTGAAAACGGAGCAATACAGGACCTATTTTCTTATGGCCACGTACTTAATAAATAACATCTTGTATAATTAGGAGTGACTTTTTTGATGGACATTTTGCAGAATTAGCCTAAAACTTTCACAAATGAACTCTAGATCAAAAAATATACAATTTGCCAAATAAACGGTGGTTTGTTGTCCAATCTATAGTTTAGTTATATTTACTGAATGAAATAAGGATCTAACGACTGACATGCCATTTAATAATGATTTTATTTCCATAAATTTTAAAGCTTTCTTTGGTGTGTGATCGCGAAAACATCCACATATAATCGATGATTAGATTCTGGTAGAATTGCAATGTTTATTCTGTACTGAATCAACGAAAGAAGTGACCATTCAATGATTATCAGTTGCCCAACTCAGCCTCTATTCCAAATTTTTGTTTTGATTTTCAAACCACAGGACCATTATCAGATCCCCTATGATATTCCTTCAGAGTAACATTTTTTTCTTTCATTACCACACACACCTTTATTGACATGAATATTCGTCATAAAAATTCACCATTTTCATTACTATCAATAAACTGCACGCAATCATAAATGTTAATTCAACCGTAGCTTCCAGTGTTGAACATTTCAAGTTAAATGTCAATCGAATCTTGAACTGCCTACCGACCAGAAAATTATTATTTTCATGCTTTTATATTGCGTAGAATTCAAGTGAAACTGGCTCAAAAGCAAGAAAAGTATTTTGGGAATGATTTGTGAGAATGTCTGAGTGACGTCTAGAGCGTACCCATTATTCACCACAGTTTTGACGTATGACGATGGCCAAGGTGAAGATGAAGAAGGCAGCCTTCCACATCTTGGTGGATATGGAAGCAAATTGCCACCGGGAATTCTACCGCATGGCTTACCACAAGTTAAGGAAGTTCAGCCGGCTGTTACCGCTTTGGAACAAGAACACAAAAAAGAAGAAGTCAAGGAAAGTAAGTAGATCTACTATTTTTACGGTTTCGAAAACTGTCTATTGAAAATCACATGATGAACTTTGTTTCAACTACGTTAAGTACTATAGTCAAAAGTTGTTTTCATTAGAGTACGGTCTATGATGGGTATGGTGAAAGTGACCTAAATATTTATTTTGCTGACCAGAACTAACTGCTGTAGTCATATTCCTGAGGAAATGATGACATTCTGATCTGATAGTTTGCAAAAAGTCGCTGACTAAACGTCAACCATGTCACTGGCAAATATTGGGCGGTTGCCGACCACTGTCATTTTTCATGTTGATGTATTTCGAAAGTTTAAGAGTTTTTTAAGGGAGAGCTGTCAAATTTTCCAGTGGTTAGTTCTTGGTTACTCTCGGATCAATACCCTAAGTGTCCCTACTTATGACTATTCTGCTCACAATTCATTCCAAATAACTATGAAAGCAAGTAATTAAGCTAATGAAAAAAATCAAGAGGGACCCTATGAATGAGCCATATTCAACCTCTTTATTCAATATTCACGTTCGCCATCTCTCTGATTAATGTGATTCAAAATCACCGAATGCCAATAATTCCGAACAAGCTAATCGAAAGGAATCCACGATTTGCGTTCATTGTTATTCGTTTCATCTATATGTAATATTCAACACAATTGATAGATTTGAATTTGAAAAGTAATGAAGCTCATAGTTTAAAACCAATAATGTGAAAACACTTATTGAGATGTATATATAAAAGCGTTAGACGAAACTCACATATTATATGACTAAGGAGTTATATTGGGAATCATTTAATGAGACTCCATGCAACGAAAACAAACCAGACAATCAAATTATGAGTTTTAACAACGAAGAATGTTAATAAGTTCAGGTTTGATCGATTATAATTGCTATTCAATAACCAATATATGGAATATATATGGAAATTCACAAAGAGAAAATCGCAAGCGAATGTTTTTTTTGTAGGATTATTTCAGAACCAGAATATAAATAATTACCGAAAAAAAAGGAATATTTATAAACACTAACTTCGAAAAATCCTCATGAAAAAAAAACAGTAACATCAAGACATTAAAATTCACTTACATAATTCTGTTGAATGAGTTGGCGCAAATGGTTCTCTGATGGGGCAGAGTTTTTTTGTAACACGTTTTATGGTTGACGGGTCCGCGAATAGTTATGCTACTCCCGAGGAATGGCGAATACCAAAAGTAACATTTACTACTGCTCCATACAAAATTCAAAAATTTCATTGTTACTTCTGGGACATGCGAATGGATTTTCGAACGAACTGAAGAGGCGGTTGAATTAAATTAATTTTCCTGGGCAAATTAGCAAATAGAAATGGAGACAACAAAATGGACGTTGAATGCTTATAAAAGCTTTTGCTTGAAAGTGGTTGACAATGTTCCTTGCTGAATGGTAATGGTACGGACTTCCATTGTCTATATTTTTAACTCTATTGAAACCTGTTGCTAAGAGCGGAAGGATTAAAATGCAAATCAAGTGAGAAAAATCAAATCAAAATCAAATTTTCGGTCAATAATGAAATTAGGGATTGATTGATCAAAGAAAATACTGTTCTTGCAAAAAACCGAGATTTCGAATATGAAATATGAGTCAAAAAGAATTTTAAATAACGAAATGAATGAAATAATATTGTGACAAGAAAATTGAGGTATCGAATATGGAATAGTCAAAAAATGTAAATAAAGAAATTGAATGAAATATTATGAAAAAATGTTGAAATCAAGTTTCAAGTTGAGTGTACTCACGACGCGACGTTTCGATTGCTGGTATCCGCAATTGTCTTAGAGTGATGACTGTCATAATGTTGTTACAAAAATTCGAGATATCGAATATGGAATATAAGTAAAAAAATCAAATAAAGTATTCAATGATATAATATTGTGACAAGAAAATTGAGATATCGAATGTGAAGTATTAGTCAAAACAATTTGAATGAAGAAATGAATGAAATAGTATTGTTACGGTTTATCATTGGGGTTCGTTGATTAAAACTCCAAACAACACTTCATTACTTTAAAAAAAACTCTTTATAACAATACAAAACCATACAAACTCTTAAACTGCTCCACTAACTATCCAACGCTCTGTACTAAACGCTCTGATGAACTACCTCTGATAGAAACTCTACACCTCGACTTTCGCACTTAGCGATAACAAAACTCTCTCCACTTAGTCCCAATAAACTCACTCCACTTGGCTTCAAATAACTCTGCTAAACTCTCTCTCTGAATAACTTCTCAATAACTGTCCCGCGATAAGTGTCTCCCGTATATATATATATATATATATATATATATATATATATATATATATATATATATCTATATATATATATATATATATGCTGGCTGGAACTTCCGGTTGATCCGCGTCTGGAAAGATTTACTTGTCTACGTTTCGACTCCCATTTCGGAGCCATTTTCAAGACTGAGTGACCTTGCGGCTATCATCACTGGAGTGATGATAGCCAGCTAGTGAGACAACTCAGACCTAGACGCAAGGTCACTCAGTCTTGAAAATGGCTCCGAAATGGGAGTCGAAACGTAGACAAGTAAATCTTTCCAGACGCGGATCAACCGGAAGTTCCAGCCAGCACATTTCTGACCGCGGAAGCCTCGCCGATCAAATATATATATATATATATATATATATATATATATTACAGTGAAGGTTTTCACGGATGTTTGAGTATGCGAAATTGGTATTCTGGGAGTTTATCCGTTGGTTTGTCGGTATTGACTTCGACGTTTCGCCATCTCAGTTGGCATTTTCAAGAATGTTACTGCTCCTACTTGGTGCTAGCAACTGTTGTTTGAAAAACTTCTGCCAGTTTTTAAATGATTTCTCGGTCGTAAATTGTAGCCGATATGATCTGCTCCCTCAGCCGTCGGATTGATTATTGTTGTCGGACCTTTGGCTAATGACTGTTCAGGTAGTAACGGTCGGTCTGGTTTGTGGTGACCTGCATCCACCGAAGGACCATTTTCTGAACAGTTTTTCTTTTTGTTGATGAGGGCTCTCCAGACATTTGGAATATTTTGAGAGTCGTCTCTTTTGTTTATTTCTCCATGTTTTTCTATCTCGATGGCTTCCCTAATTTAGCATAAAAATAGCATAAGGACAAAACAAACATCTTCCGCCCTGTTTCAACACCACCACTAGACGGGTCACAAAATTAATTTCGAGGCAGCAAAGCAAATAGCGCAGGTGAACCATTTCAGAACACGCCAAATTAGAGATGTATCTATTTCATTCAATTTTCCAGAAATGGTTAGGCTATCGGTTGTTGTTATTAGCCTGTTGACACACATGACCCTCGGTGACCTTGAACCCGCGGGGGATTGCTAACTTGACCTGGCTGATGAGTTGAATCTCGGAGGCATTCTCACCTTGCAATCTTTCATGAATTGTCCTGATCTTCCACATCACATCTATAACATTTCCTCTGTGGCATTATCTCCCTGCAGTATTTTATGAAATGTCCCAGTCTTCTACATCTATAGCATATCCTCTGCGGCATTTTCAACCTGTTCAAGTCCCGGTTTGCCACATCTATAGCACGTTCTTTTCTTCTGGGTGCTCATTCTACTAATCAATGATTTGATCTCCTCCAGAACTTTCTCGAATGACCATTCACTGTGCCAGATCTTTGTTCGGGATCGTATGTTCGACGAACGTATCGTTCAGAATAACGTAGAGCGTATACGTTCAGCTCTCGAGTATCGAGTCCCAGATCTTTGTTCGGGATAGTCAATTGTTACCTCTCGCACTTTCGGCCTTGAAGTGTTGAAGACCGCCTTCACTTCCAAAGAGCGTACCAAAGCATCGCTACTCCTGTTGAAAGTTGTCAGACGTTAAGTTCTTTGTATCTCTGGGTTTCTCAGCCCATCTATGAACATCTGCACCGCTAGCTGCTCCTTGAAATCTCCAGGTGCTTCCGGATACGCCAGCTGGATTATGCGTCTAACATCTGCCTCAAATTCTTGCAAACTCTCACCCGATTTTTGTGTGCGAGTCTTCATTTGTGCCCGGTACAGCTGTTTTCGGTGTTGATCGCCGTACCTCAACTCTAGTGCAGAAATCAGGTCCTTATATTTCTTCTGATGTTCTATGGGTATCGTTTGCAATATACCCAAAGCTGACCCTCTCATCGCTACTATGAGTGCCGTAGCTTTTTCTTCTTCGCCCCATCTATTGGTCTCTGCCGCAGCCTCAAATTGTCTACGATAAATGGACCAAGATGGCTGTCTATCAGAAGTCGGCGGTTTTACGAAAATTCCTGACGTGGCAACCCTGTCTCGGCGATCTTGGTTCTTGAGAAAAGCTATCTGTTTTTTTAGACCTCTCACTTCATTTCTCATCTCCTCTCGCACTGTTTCGACTTTCTCATTGACTACATCGATTATCTCGACGTCTCCCTTTAGTTATTTCTTTAGGTCTTCTTTTAGTTCCTCTTTCAGATCTACTCTCAGTCCTCCTTTCAGTTCTTTCATTAGTACTTCGGTATCATGTAATACATGCTCGGAGAACTTGCCTTGATGTTCTAGAACCTTCTGGAAGTCTGCTTTCCATTGTTTTTCTCTCAGAACTAATTCATTCTTCTGTTCTTTTAGAATTTTCTGTACTAAACGCTCTGATATACTCTCTCTAATAGAAACTCTACACCTCGACTTTAGCAATAACAAAACTCTCTCCACTTAGCTCCACTGAACTCGCTCCACTCAGCTCCAAATAATTCTGCTTGACTCTCTCTCACAATAACTGTTGAGAAACTGTCCCGCGATGAAGTGTTTTCCGTATATATACCTGCATACGCCCATGGAGAATCTTCGAGAGAGGCCTCAATGATGTGTATCGAATTCTTCACGCGAATAAACAGTTCCTGGAAAAATGACGTCGTTCTTCGACCCCTCATATTATTCTGCGTTTATGACCGACAGAGCCGGCGCTAGGACATTTCGTAACAGTATGAATAAATGTTGAAACCAACTTTCAAGTCTGGGTGCTTTTTTGTCTGTGTTTGCGTGTTTGTTTGTGTTTGCCGCCTTCATCTTCAACGACTCATTTAGGCACCCCAGAGTGGAGATCTGAAATGTGTGGAGGCCGCTTATCCAAGGATCAACTTTTCCCACTGAAAATCGATCAACGCATTTCTAGTAGTAGCACCCGTGCGCTTCCTTGTTAATACCTCCCCTTCCCCCTCCATAGGAAAATCGGTTTTTTTAACCGACCATACCTCAAATGATTGTCATTCATCACCTGAAGACGATTGCGGATACCAGCAACCGAGACGTCGTGAGTACACTCAATTCGAAACTTGGTTTCAACATTCATTCATACTATTCTATTTATTTCTCTATTTGATTTTTTTACTGATATTTCACACTCGATATCTCAATTTTCTTGTCACAATATTATCTCATCGTTTTCTTTATTTCAATTTTTAGACTCATATTTCATATTCGATATCTCGATTTTTTGTATCAACGTTATTTTCTTTCGAACAGTCGAACCTTAAATCCATTTCAACATTTCGTTCGGATTTTATTTCCGTAAGTTGATAATTATTGAATAAGGTGATTTACTGTGGCTATAGTTAATGAAGGCATTTAAAAAAGGAATGATTTTTCTCGTGCGCTAGGGCACATGTTGCATGTTACATTCATGTCATTTCAATTTGTTAACACTTCTGAGTTATTTACTCAATTTATATACAAGGTGTAACAGGTACGTCAAAATATTCAAGTTACATATTCCTGAGACAATTTTAAGCAAAAAATGTTTATAAACCTGTGTCCGGAAATGATTCGTTTCGGAGATACACGGTATTGAAATTGAATTTTTTGTTCCCTTTTCAAAAATATCTTTTGCTGAAGATGATTTATTTCTACGAAATTTTGTACCTGGAATTTTTTTACGTTGAAAATCATAATTGCGTATTCATTTTCATGTAACATCTAGAGGGAGCTGCGTACGCTCTCATTATTCATTTTAAATTGTCCCAACTTTTTTGGCAGTAACCTTTTGGTACTTTTCATGAAAAAACCTAATTCCCACACATTTTCCACGTACAAGAGATACACTTCATCAACAACGCTGGAAGTGATCGTTTTCGAGATTTTTATAATTTTCTATATCGATGCATATTACTCAGCTTCTAGGGCGCTAAGTGAAGTTGCAAGTATGTGGTGGATATCGTCAAAACAACTTTTTCCTATAAAATGCCTATCGAAAAATGATTCATTTTCGAGATACAGATTATTGAACTTTTTCAAAACATGGTTGGTTTTTGTCATAAGTTTTATGCAATTTCAGTTATTTTCATCAAACTTTATACGCAGTATACCCGGACAGACTTTTTCTAAATTGAGCATTATCAAATTGCTTAATCATTAGAGCCAAATTTGATTTCAATAATTTTTGTCACTGTCCGCTTGCAAATTAAGAATCGAGTAGGCTATGAACGTTTGTTCACCAAAATTGAAGTTTGTTGTCACACTTTCAACTATCCATTGACAAATTCACGGTTCAGAGTTTATAAAGTGATTTTTTGGTACCATGCCCGACTCTACGAATGCTGAAATGGCTGATATGGTTTTTGCATACGGCTTGGCTGACGGAAATTCAAGCGAGGCTAGACGTAGCTATCAGGAAAGGTATCCACCCTTGATTTGAAAAATTTCAAAAATCTGTATCTCGAAAATGGATCATATTTCGATAATCATTTTAAAGAGAATAGTTGTTTAGTTTGACGAGATTCACCACATACTTAGTTTTTGTAATGTTCTCAGCAACTTCACTTAGCGCCCTAGGAGCTAAGTAATATGCATCGATATACAAAATTGTAAATATCTCGAAAACGATCACTTCCAGCGTTGTTGAGGAAGTTTACCTCTTTTACTTTAGAAAGGTGTGGGAATTAGGTGTTATCATGAAAAGTACCAAAAGGTAACTCTCGAAAAAGTTAGGACTATTTGAAATGAATAATGACAGCGTACGCAGCGCTCTCTAGATGTTACATGAAATTCAATACGAAATTATGATTTTCCACGCCAAGAAAACACAGGTATCAAATTTCGTACAATTAACTTATATTTTGCAAAAGTTATTTATTAGAGAACAAAAAAAAACATTTTCAACACCGAGTATCTCCGAAACGAAGCATTTCCGGACACAAGTTTATATAGACTTTCTTTCTCAAAATTGTCCCAGGAATAGGCCACTTGAATATTTCAACGTACTTATGTTACACCCTGTATGTTTAAAAATTTCTATGGATGTATATTTGGTTTTCTGTAGTTTGTAATGTAAGTACACCTTGATTATGTTTAGTTAGAGAACTCAGTGAAGAAGAAAAACAAATTATTATACTCTCGGAAGACTTTCAACATTTTATGGATAGAGCTGGCAGAGTAATGGAGAGAGCTTTGTGTGAGAGTGTAGACATCTATAAGGATTATACTGGAATGTTGGGAGAAGAAGGACTGTGAGTATTGTTACTAATATTGCATATCTTATTATTCATTATTCGAAAGTGATATTTGCTGCATATAATATAATGGTGAAAATTTTTGAATTCCTCTTGATATTCGATTGGTAATGATTTAGGTAGAGAAAAATTTATGATGGTATAGCGTTTCAATGAACTATATAGAATTTTATCTTTGTCAAACTGTAGTAAGGTTGTGCAACACCCATTCGAAAACATTGACATTCATGGCAATATTTTTGAAAGAAAAGGTGAAAATTTCCATGAATATAATGGAATCTAGTGATTGCCAAGCATCAAGGAATGAATGTTAGGAAATGTTCAGTACTGTACTGTTGAGGAAATATTATTTATGTGCATTACAGAAATGAACGCAAGTTAAAGTATGGTAATATTGAGCCAGGGGGAAATATGAAGGATTTGCGGAAAAATAGGTTTGTATACCTCTGAGGGCCGGTCTTTTCACTTACAGATAAAGTCTTTGATAACTCCATCTTTCAGATATTCTTCTTCTACCGTCTTTTCACCTTCAAGTAGACGTATCTGATAGATAAATACAGGGTATTTGTAGGATAACTTGTCTGGCACTTTGGGTTGTGGATAAAGCGGTATTTGTAAGATAAAAGCCACAAAACAATACTGTTTTCGAAATAATTTTGTGTTTTATGCATGAATGAGTGTGCAGGCAGATTATGCAATGCATAATTTTTGGCAAAGCTGCCCCTCAAGCTGTTAGAGTGCTGAAATTAAAATTAAATTAGAAATTTTGTGAATTTTGTAATGATGGACGTAGTTGAAGAAATAGATTTGGTGTTAGACGACGATTTAAATGAAATAATCAATATTGCAATGCGGGAATATAACATGAGACCCCGAACAGACCATTTCAACTATTGGGATAATCAAACATTTTTCAAACGTTTTCGACTCTCCAAACCAACCGTCACTATTTTATTAGAAGAAATTAATGAAGGAATCCGGAATCCCACAGAAAGGTTAATAAGACAAAATACTTTCTTCACTTGGATTTTTTACTGAGGTTTCATGTGACAGAGCCCTTACCTTTGCTTATAAGGATTAGGGCTAACCGTTTTTTTTTTATATACATAATATGCCATTTATTTCCAATTGAAGCTTTTATTATGTGTTATAAATACTTATATATGTGAAATATCGAGTTTTTTTTTCAGGAATCCTGATAGAGCTTTTACACCCATGAATAAATTATTATTGGCATTAAAATATTTAGCAACTGAAAGTTTCTATATAACAGTAAGAGATTTTGAAGGCATTCACAAATCATCTGCTGGAAGAATCATCAATACAGTTATCACTGCTATTTTTCGTCTCAGAGAACGTTACATCAGAATTCCAAAGATATTTTCTGCCAATTCGCATCTTTTAATTTCCACATGTTGGAATCTGTTTTCGTATTTTCTAAGATTTGTTTGACATTCAAACACAATTCTACTAACAAGTGGGTCTCGTGTTGTGTGAAATTTGGAGCCCTGCCACTTTTTTCCTAAAGCTTTCTTTTCCATATTCAAAATCAAGAAAAAACCAACTCGTATAGTATTTTTCACAGTAAATGGTATTGGCTTATTAACTGCAATAAACTACCCGATTTAATCCCATTGTGTAGAAAATCATCTGGTAAAAGATGCAAATGTGCTACAGGGTCGAACTTAAGAAATTTGAATTTTGCATAATGTAGGAGATATACAAGTAATTTATTCAAATGTTGAAATTCTATTCTATATTCACTTCAGTGTCGCTATCGCTATCCTCATCTAAATTAGCTATAATTGGCGCAATTGATTTTACAGAAAGGTACGAGTTTTCAACATTTATAACATGACTAACAGAACTCTTCCAACTCTCGGTAGGAATGTCATTCATACAGTTCCTAATTAATTCTACCACACTACCACTTAAAGTCGGAGAAGTATTTTTTCCGCGCACGCTCGATTTAAGTTGGTGCCACATAAGCTCTGTGGAATTGAACACGCAGTAGTAGGGAGGTAGTCGTAACACTGTATGTCCCAATTCTTCTGCAGTGAGGAACCGGATTTAAAAAAATGTTCCCTTTTTTTTTATTTCATCTGATAGAGCATGAAAAGTTGTTCACAAAAATACCCTTCTGACCTCGATCCTTCCACTATTTTTTTTAAAAACCTCTACTATGTAACGAAAAATATCAAATGCTGACGTCAACACTTTCATTCATAAATACAACCATATGAAGTTGGGTTTTGGTAAGCCACACCCCTCCTAATTAATGAATGAATATCTTAGAGGAATTTCATCTTTACAAGTTGCAGGAACTTATTAAACTGTTGACATTCTTTTGCGATGGGGAAGAATTCGCCATTTTTCATGTTATTTCGCGCTTCAACGGAAAATTTACCGAAATTATGGCATCAAAGAGTGATTTTGTGAAGTTCTGTTTGGTAACTGAGTGCAAGAACAACTCTGAAGTTTCCGCAAATAAGCACTTTTTTCTGTTGCCGTTCGATTCATCGAGAAGGAATGCCTGGTTAACTGCTTTGAATGGGTGTGATAGGGTTTCTGAAAAAGTTAAGGCCTACGTTCTACGTTTGCGAGGATCATTTCAACGTAAGTAACTGAAAATTGTGATTCGGTTTAGGAATTGATCGTATAAAATACTCTTAAAATGATTGCTTGTTTCTGTAACAATACCTAAAAATTAATCTAAATTATAACTAGAGTTCAAAACTAGCCATGTAGTTGTAACTACTACTATATATAAGAAATAATAATGAATATGACTCCAAGAAAGTGTTCATTGAATTGATATTTATTATAGAATTTGGCAAGGCTTAGCTTTAAGGTATTGTAGCAAGATCACACTCGAAATCACATATCTTTTTTTAGTTGGAAGAAGATGCAGAGAATTTTTTGAAAGTAAAATTGATGAATGATACACCTAGATTGAAGAAGGATGTTGTGCCAAGTATATCTGTGTCTGGTCCGGGTGAGAATGGAGTTGAAATGAAACGAAAACAACCAGCTGAGGTGAGTGAAAAAATTCAGCTTGAATTCATTGATCTGTTACGAAAAAAAAACTGACTGAGTAATATGTATTTGTAAGTACCCAACAAATTCCAATAATAGTGCTGCTTATACTATTTCATAGTTTTTCTGTTTAGAAGTATTTTTATGTATTATATTCATTATAGTGGCTCGTTTATTCCTTTTCTAATGAAATTCAAGTTTAATTTCACATACTCATGACTCAGTGGAGTTTTTATCGATGAAATGTATCATCATTTTGATGTAATCTAACAGAGCCATTGGAATAACTACAAATAAAAACATATATTGTAAGAGTAGAAGAAATAGACAAAAGATTACCACCAGCTTGTGGTTATTGGAGGTGTATGTGTTACCGTTTATTCGTTGTTTGTTGCATACCATTCAGATTAATTGCATTTAATGTTGTTTCTCTCTCTCAAAGCAAGGATGGCTGACTCATTTTCTCTTCTCTGACAATATACTATACTCGCCGGAGTTTTTATATCAGTACATTATTGGAGAACACTCAATTAAGATCAACAAACATTTCAGGTGAACAAGGACCATCTTGAGCAACCTGTGTCAGCTAAATGTGAAAGAGGTCCAAAGAGCAATGATGTGCATAGTCAAAAACTATCCAGTTCCACCTACTCTGCAAGCAGTATTGATACAAGATCAGCAACATATAAAGATTCCAAGAGAATAGCTGCTTTGAGAATACATGTCGAAAGAGTTATCGGGAGGCTGAGGAATTTTAAAATATTAGAACCCCATTTTTGCATAGATCATAATCACATACAGTTATTGGATTATATTGTTGTCATTGCTTGTGGAATTATTAATTTTCAGGACCCTTTGTTCAGAAATTGATTACACACTTTTAGATGTGTAATTTTCAAAGCAGTTATTTGTGTGAAAGGTGTGTTTTTTTTTGGAATGTCAGTTGTTTAGCACTATGGCTTGTAACCCGAGTAACCGATTTATTTCAAAATTGTTTTTCCTCGAATATTTAAAAAAATCCTCATCTTGAATACTTTGATGAGTTGTATGTATTGTGATTGAGTTTTTGAATGATTCAAAGGTCTTGTTTTGGCATTTCAATGTTTATATGTCTAAACAGGACAATTTGTGGGAAATATTGCTATAGCATGGAAAACGTTTTATCTCTTATGAAATAATTTTATAGTGATTGTATTTTAACTGTCCAATTTAATTTATTCACTGTCGAGTTGTTCATTAGTCATACGTTCTGCTAACCACTTACCTTCTATATAAAAATTTGTATTATTATACTAGTTTAATACACAAATGTAATCCAAAACTATGTTCATGAAATGCTCAGGGTACCATGTATCAGAAATATTATCACCTATTTTGAAATTTGAAAACTGTGTACAAATAGATAGATTTTATATTCATATTTTTTCTTAAACCCCAATTTATATAACATGGCCACATAAAATTATATTCATTTTCAATCATTTGAAATATCATCTCATGGTAAACTGAAATATAAAACTGATTTGAAAATTGATTGATTGTTTAGTATAATTTTTTGAAAGCTTATTTGTATAATATCTTTTAATAATTTTGCATCATTACTTTTGGTATATTTTTTTACTACTTATTCACTCATGTATTTCATTTTATTGGTAATTATTTTTTATGCTCTAAATGAACTATCCTTTTGAAAAAAAAATTGCTTTCAATATGAACATAGTTAAAATACTGTATTAATATTTATAGAAAAAAATTCAATTATAAATATATATTTATATATAATGCCAGGGCCTCAATCTACCTACTCCCCAGGTATCGTCACGAGTTCACTCTAATTTATATATATATATATATATATATATATATATATATATATATATATATATATATATATATATAAACCGTCTAAATTTGGAAAATCCTCATGCAATGAAAATTAACCTTGGGGTTGCAGTCATAAATTGAGTTTAGCCTGATATAGTTATATATCTGATATAGTAGTGATATAATTTATGATATAATATAAAATGTTGCCACAAATAATATCTAAACGCGATTCAAGTTAGTACTAACTTCATGACATCATAGAATGATACTTCAACTATAAACTGATGGTTTTCATGGCCAGAGATGAAGTCGTTTTCTCAATAAAATCCGAAATCCAAGAACCCACAACAAAAGCATACATGATTCAAGAATACCAAAATTTTATATGTATGTATATATAATTCTTTCAATTTTGCTGCTCACTGTGGTGTGTATACTTTTCTGAATTAACAATCTTGTAATAAAATAGGAGATAGACTTTTACTGGTATGTACTTAGTTTTAATGACTGATAGAGTTATTCTTTCAAACAGAATTTTTAGTAAGTTGATTTTACTGAAGAATGCATCACACATCTTTTCCTTTTCTCGAAATGTAATAAAAGTATAAATCTTTATATGAAATGAAAATCAGCAACTCAAATATTTATGAACACATCACTAAAATATGTTTTTTGAATTTTTGAAATTGTTTAGGATTATTGAGTGAAATATTCACTTACCTACTCTATGAAGATTAATTTCCATTGTGAAGTGTTGAAAAAGCAAAATGTTTAATTTCTGCTCAAAAGATCTTTTTTAAAATTTGGACTTTGAATCGAGTATCAAATAATCTCTTCGTTTTTTTTATTCTGTCCACAAGGTAAATTGAATAAGACAGTTAAACATTTCACGAATACGAATATATAATAAAATAACTACAATTCTAGATTCTTATTCCTAAATCTTGCCATTGAATCCTGAAAAGTTATTATTTTATTACTTGGTTCTTTGTTTCTGAAGGGATCCTCTTTATCATTAGTGTCTCACATCACCACCAGAACATTTTGTTTTTTCAAGATTCAAGTTTACTTTTAGCTAGAACGTCACAATTCCTCGCAGATTTTTATGTATGACAAAATGATTTTTGAAATTTTTTGTAAAATCCTCGATCTCATCTCTAAGATTTTTTTTAAGTGAATGTTTGAAACTTTACCTCCTAAGTGATATCAATTCATAAATTTGAATAAAAATATATAGCCATAATGTAGTTTGTTGGCCGAGGCCTTCAAGTTAGAATAACTGACGTTTCATCTACAGCTGCCTTGAACACTATTTTAGGAGGTAAGGTAATGACGTAGTGATCTTGTTACTGTTATAGCGCTTGACAAGTTGGTACTGCGTCCTTTACCTTATCACCCTCAAATGCACTAAAAGTTGCAGGCCACGGGTAACGAACCCAGTAAAACAAAACAATGTGTCTTTAGATTATGCATATAGGACAAAATTGTAATCATTGCTTTGTAGGTGATATCATGAGTTTTTGGTGGGTTTTTCTCATGGTGGTATTTTGAGAAATTAAAAGCATTCACTTTAATGTCTTTCCTAGAAATAATTGTTTTGCTTCAAATGTAGGCAAATTTTCAACTTCTCAAAATACAGCAAATGCATCACCTCTTATTTTCCCACTGATAATTTTTGGTACAAAATTAATTTTCATTATTATTTCAATAAATTATGAAATCCAAAACAGTTTTTTTTTCATTCAGTAAACTTTTTGGAAAGTATCAAAAAAACATTCAGTATTATGCTTTATTTCACAAAAAATCAATTCAGAAATGATATGGACTGGTTGAACTAAAAAATCAGAGTAGGAGAAAAAATTATTCACAAATTGTATAAACATTTCAAATTCCCTATAGTATTTAGTGAGTTGGGTATTCATTCTTTCACTAGATATACTATTGTCAACAACATTTTTCGAGAAAGTTCTGTCTCCAGCTACCATAGGCTCCAAATCTAAAGTTCCTATTTCTTTGGCAAGAATGAATTTCTTTGACGAAGCTATTGACGCCAACTCAGACTTCTTCCAGTAGCAAGTGACTGCAGTAGGAGAAGGTTCTTCACTACGTCGATGAATCCCAGTTAAGAATGCAATAGCATGTTTGCATCCCCCTGAAAAATAGTCAAAGTGGATTATGTGTTGTATAAACAAATTATTATGAGGAATGTTATTCTCACACAACAGCCACCTGTGAATCCCACTGGCTGTCAGTAAAATGTAACCAAAACATGCATGTCAAATAATGGGAAGGAATGGTTTAATCCTCCCAACTACTTTTGGTTTCATACTTGGAAAGCTCTGATGATATTAAAACAGATGTGTTTGTAGGTGAAATGTCTCATATTGAAAATAAATACAATAAAAAGAGATATGGTTATTCCAGATTCCACATCTACCAGGAGTCGTTTTCAGAACTCTAAAGGTATTTTAACGGATACCACCATGAAACGCCTTGAATAATACCCCACTTGTAAATATGTTTCTCACTATGTATAGATATCATCATTCCGTCTTTTTTGTTTCTTGATCACTCCAGTGGCAACAAAAGTTGTGACTTTTAAAAGTATAATACTAATCATTTCGATAACTTCTTCACGATCCATATTGATTCCGACTAATTTCAAGTAGGTAATGCTGTCTTGGTTAAACCAATTGATTTGTATGACACAAACTTCCTCTCTTCGCAATCTTTAATTCGTTTTTGAATTACTGGTAATGTCAGAAAATATTGTGTTTTATGCACATACGTTAAGTTCATAGTTATTAATTCTTAGTTGAAAAGATGGCCATCTTCTTAGTTGTTAGTTTTATTGACAGACGAAAGTTTATAAACCCCCAATGGGGTTTTCCTGTATTCATTCATCTTTCTTAGTTATTAGTAGTTGATTGATGTTAGTTTAGTTGAGTTCAAAAATCCAGCATTGGAAAGATAAAAGTTTGACTTATTAGACATCTTTTTATTTTAAAGTTCATTGAGTTGCTGATCCTAAGAAATGAATTCTTATAAAGCGATGTGAATACAAAAAAAATTAAATATTTAAAATAATGTCATCAGATCAAACTGAGTTTGTGCCAAGATGGATTGGATAAGCTATAGTTGATTTTGTTTAGCCCAGGATCTCACTTTTTATTTTTTTTAATTTAGAACAATTTAGTAATATTAATAATACAGGAACAAATGTTTTTGCTTTCACATTCTTTAAACAATTTTATTCTGTTAGTGGTTCGAATAAGAGTGAAAGATCTCACTTATCTTTATTAATATAAAACCTATTGGGAAGTATTGTTTACTTCTCTGATATGTATTTGATCCATATAAATTATAAATGACTGGAACAAATCCAGTTAAGAAAATATTCATCAACTATAGGTATTTCGAAATATTACCTTATTCACACTTCATCAACAAAAATGACCAACAGAACATGTAGCTGAAAAGCAGATAACTCAAACTGATAAGAATTTCCCGAAGGCAGATTCTTTGAAAAGACATAGTACGAGATCAGGTGTGCCATGTGCCACCATCAACTGATCACACACAGATCAAAAATACAAGTTTTATTTCTAGCCCAAAGGATACTGCATACCACAGTTTATCTTCAACTTACCTGAATGGGCAGCACAGTCTTCACATTTGACAAAGTTAATCTCGTTCTCTTCTTCATTGAACTCCATTACAACTGAATATGCTTTATTCCTCGCGTTATGAATACACACATTGTCATCTCCATTTAGTATTCAGCAAATTTATTATCTTCTGTCCATAATATCTTGATGTGAAGATTTCTTTCTGCCTTTTTACAAGCTGTTACACTCTAGCAACCATTGCATCCTGATAACGTTTAAAAAAAACGCACTTGCTTATCATTCGAAACGCCTTCAGATCCTTTAAAACTTGTTCTGAAGTGAGGATATGTGCAATCCCTGTTGACTTCCATTCTAAACACTAAAATGGTGATACATTAGTGTTGACAATTTTCAGTTCTTTATCCCTTATTAAAACAACATATCTCATTATCTTGTATTACCTTATCCACAGGCATTCAAAATACATTTTTAAATACTCCAAGGATATAATGTAGAGCGTGTTCAATCTTTTCTGTGTAGCATTGGGAAACTTGGACTCCTTTCAAACACTTCCATAGTTTTTCTTCTCATACCGCTGGAATCATGTTCATTATACAAAATGAAATTTTTCCTAACTGGTTATAACATGAATAGCAACTATTCCAATTTCTCTAGCATCTGCCCAAGTAGGTACAACGGACTAGCAACAATGCAGCGTATCAATGTTGATATGCTCATCATTGGAGAATTGAATGACAGGCCAAGTCTGAATGTGAAAGTACCCATAAGTATCTTGAATCAACTTCATCTTATACCTATAAACACATCATTGTGAAGAAAACATCAAAGTTCAACCTACCTACCTACATTCTCATTCAACATGATCTTCATATGAACAATCTGCATGGTGAGTTTGGATAGTCAAAGGAAAATTCGTGAACGTTCAAGCACAAATTGCTCGAAAAAGATAAAATAAATATACAAAATTATGAGGTTATGGTTGGTTGGTTACTGCATTTGTGGGAATCGTCCGTGGACATATACCCAGCATCAAGTTGATTTCTTGCTATCACAGGAAGGAATGTGCCCTCCTAGGCACGTCTGGGAAATCCCATGTTCCCACCTCGTCGTCTAGTTATGTTACACGCTCCAAAAGTTCAAAACCCGTTCGTTTTTATTTCTTAAGCTCCATGCGCTCAGTGATCAGCTGATCTCGGCTCAGTCTCTACTCGATACATGAATTAACGAACTTAACTAATGCAAATCACTAAATCGCGGGAACAGCAACGTTTAACCACGTAACTGGCCCAAAAGAGTGCCTTTGTCAACAGCAAAACTGCTCAGACGCCATTGTAACTTTGAATGATGTGAATTTAGCTGCTGTCAAATTAATCTCGTATTGCCAACTCACTGTAGTAAATCTAAATATTTTATAGTATTTCGTAGTATTTTATCGTAACTAGAAGGAGATGGAGAGCATTTATGAATGAGTAAATGTTGACGTCATCATTTGATATTTTTCGTTACATAGTAGAGGTTTTTAAAAAAAATAGTGGAAGGATCGAGGTCAGAAGGGTATTTTTGTGAACAGATTTTCATGCTCTATCAGATGAAATAAAAAAAAGGGAACATTTTTTTAATTCCGGTTCCTCATTGTATCACAAACATACGTTTTTTTTAAAGAAAATGACTGCAGCGCTTGTGAAAGTTTTTTTTTTGTATAATTTTCCTCAAAATATATGTCATTTGCAGCCATGAAGTTTTGAATCTCCAATTTCGTATTCTTTGAGCCAGGAATTTTTGTGCAATTGTCGACTATGATAGCTTGCGTTGTCCATTACTATAACGCTGTTTGGCGGAATGTTGGGTAACAGACAATTTTTAAACCAATCTTCAAAAAGCTCTGCTGTCGTATCTTCGTGATAATCAACACAAGGGTCCTTAATATTGTTGGCAGAAAGCCCTTTATTTGATGGTGCTTTTGTTTTACACTCATCAGAGGAATCCTTTGGAAGGGGTGTCATGCGTGTCAAACCACGTCTCGTCGAGGTAGAGTATTGGCCGATTTTCAGACCGGTATTTTCTTATTGACGTTATATATTCAGAACGCCAGTTTATTAAAAGTGTGGATTCCATTATTACTTGTCTCTTGTCAATTTTGCGATATTCAAAGCCCATTGCAGACAGAGCTCGCCAAAGAGTAGTGAGGCCACAGTTGATGTGAGTTTCGCCATTGATGAGCCGCTGTTTCAGACTTTTGATTGTAGGGACACGCTGCTCATCGTACATACCTTAGATTTTTCGCCTTATCAAATCTTTTTCCCAGTCGTCTAGACTTTTTGTGACACCGGAATCTTCACGCTTTTTTCTTGATTCCATGGAATTTTCAACAATTCGTCTAACTGAAGTAAGAGGCACCTTCGTCAAATTACTGGTTACTTTTGCTGCAGCACCCGCGTTATATCCTTGCCGAAGTAAGGAACTATACACATTTTTTATAATGATTTTCGCGTCACAAGATAAGTGATTCTTCTTCAACGAACCACTGGAAGAAGCACTATTACTTTTTATCCACGGACGCCACATACTGCCTATTCTGTACGTTGGGGTATAAAATCTTTGCTATTAATGTCTGTAATAACAAATCAATGTTATAAAATTATTCCACGCCGTAACACAAGTGAGCACTTCCAATGAAATACAAAGACTAAAATGAACAAGAAGTGTAAGCTGTAATCCTCTTCAATCCCTCTCTGAGAAACAAAATTAACTGAATCCGGTCCTTTTACATTTATGATGTGCATCTCGGATTTTACAACTTAAGGGTCTAATTGGTTTTATAATAATCCTTAAGTCAATACCATTTATTGTGAAAACTACTATACCGCCGAGTACACGAAATATTTGAAAATTTTCTGTCCTCTGTTAACACTAGCACAAACACATATGTTGTTCTCTGTTGTAAGGCCAGACACTTATAACGGTTCAGTTTTGACAGCAAGATGAAGTTAGGTACAATTCCAAGTTCTAGATAGGTACCTGAAGGATAGAATACCAAGAAAAGACGGAAGAAAGTTGTCCTCTGGATAATTCTTTCTGAGAAATTTATCCGATAGATAGGTACCAGAGATTTTATCGGTAGATGAAAAGACCGGCCCTAAGGAAAAGACTCTTCGCATATATTATCAATATCAATCAGCAAGACAAGTTCTGATTGGTAACTTTATACTTTTGAATATAAAATGTTAACCCGCCACGTACATGCAATAAATAATTCCTGAAGTCTGTGGTTATTAGATAGCTTACTTTTTTCGAAAGCATATAGTACTGCCAATATTATTGTTTTTATTGTCTAAATCGCAATAATTAAGCTACTATACAGAAGCGAGTCGGAAACCTAACACAATTATCCAAAAAATATTTGACCTCGATCGAACTTTGGCAGTTTATAGACACTGAGAAATTTGACAATATATACCAACAATAGGAAACTATACTGAGAAAATTCGAGTGACATGCCTCAAATTAATAAGCTGCCTGCCTCACTGAAGCACAATCAATAGAACATTTTAGTACGATCTCATTGGTGCAGTTTGGGAAGGCGTGACTTTCACCGAATATGTCATTGGATTCGTTTCTATATTGTAGTTTAATCATGCTGTGCCTGTACTATCTGAATATTTGGGAAGTCAATACACTTCTTAAGCTTGTTTGTTATGTATGTAGTACACCGTGAAGAATTAAAATGAGAATCCTCACTTTATTCACTCTACTCATCACAAAAATAAATGAATAATTGCTTCTCAGTTAAATATAGATCATGTGGTACGCATTCTGTCTATGCAACTCCCTTTGTAGTCTCCCCATCTCCCACCAATGTCATACATGGAATCACATGAAACTCATGAACATAAGACTCTCACCTTTGTGGAAAATTTCACTGAAAACATCTCATGAAACAGAAAAAAATGAAATAGAAATTCGAATGACCAAAGATCTAGCCTCTTTTGCATTTCTTACATGATTTACTCTGTTCTTCATTAACAAATAGTGGAATTTGTAATTTGCTTTCGGTAAAGTCATCTGATTCACTGTTTCCTTCGTCAATAGTTGATGGAATTCGTTTTTCAAACTGAATGCTTGATGGGTCCTTTTTGAGTGTCGCTGGCAATCCCTGCCATACCCTGGGTCATGCACAGGTTACCGGGTATAGATATCTCTTGTCTGATTGACAAAGGTGTGTTCTTCCAATGTACCTTATTATTTGGTCTTTCCCACAGTTCACCATCATCTTATATAACCCAGTAATGTAATTTTCCCAGTCTCTCTTCAATTCCTCCGAATTTCCACTCATTTGTTTGTGTGTATGAAAATCCTCTTTGGAGAATATCAAATCTATCTTGTGTATTCGTTTTTTAATCGATTTGTAGTCCCTGCAGTAATAATTTGAAATAAAAATATTTCACTCTTTCATCACCCAGTTCTTCAAATATAATTGGCAACGTCTCAATTTGAAAAAATTCAATTTTGCTTTTTTGTATTATTTGTTTGTTAGATGTTGGTCAGATCCACACCTGAAACATTTAATATTACTGGAAAAATATTTTCTATAGGTTGAGAATTTTCGAAGCATGTATTGTTAAACTCGCCCCTGTATTCCCTGAATGTTTTTGTGTTAAATTCTTGGGCTATAAATTTTATGAACATTCACTGTAGTGTTGTTCTCATGTAGTAGAGCAGCATCTCCTGCAAAAGTCCTCATACTAACAGCAACCTCCAGAGCTTTTTCAATTGTCAAGTCCTTGTATTATAACAACCTGCTTTGGATATTTTGGTTTCCTGAGACCAAACACAAATCGATTACGTAAAGCATTCAATAGATTTGTTTCAAACTTGCATGTTGTCATTAATATTTGTATTGTTGTCAAGTACTGGCTAGCACTCTCTCACTCGTGTTGTTCTCTCTGTAAGAAGTTCTCCGCTTTTCCCAGTTCTTTGTTAGTTTCAATGTCAGCAGTATCTGATATCACATGAAACATCATATTTATTAGGTCCCATGTAATGAAGCAGATAATCTTCGTGCTTATCTTCTGGGGCAGTTGAGGTCTGATTCATCTTGTGACTGAATGCTGGATAATCTCAAAATCAATTGAATTGTGAATTTGACCGACCTCGTCACCAACTGTTTTATATGTAGTGCGTTCCATACTTTCTTCTATTCACTCTCCTCATAACAAAAATAACTTAATTGCTTTCCAGTTGAAAATAGAACATGTCAGTATCCATTCTGTCTACGCACCCCCTTGGTAGTGTCTCCCTATCTAAACAATATCATACAGGACATAAAACTCATGAATATAACAAGTTTTAGGGAATCCAATGGTTAGGTCATTTTAATTGGGTATGTCGTTGAATGGTGCTAGTTATTTCCAAAAAATCTACGAAGATTACTTTGTGGCAGTTGCCGAACAAAGGAGATCAAATCATCTCCGAACAATCCGTTCAGGCCAGTCTCAACTACTAACACAATAGGTTTCTGGGCTGACAACTTTCAGAAAACAACTGCTCATCTGGCTAATACTCTAAAAAATACTCTATCATATTGCAGTTATGTTTTGAAACAATCTGATTTCTTCCAAAAACGGATTAGAGAACAATTAGGAGAGAGGAAACTCCCACATGCGGTGTTCACTCTGAAGTTGCAGATGGAGCTTGTTCTGCCACTCGTTCTGCATACGCTCAATCCGTATATTTCGTGGAACGATGTCTTCTACTACAGCTATACACTTGCAACGTTTTTTGAGAAAATATTGCATTTTATGTATGAATGAATGTTAAACCCGTTAATGTTAGTGACAAACAATAGTCACGCATTCTTCAAGATCTGGATACACTGTAACAATATTTTCAGCTCTTTTGGCAGATCATTCACTCAGCTTGTATGTTTCGCGCAGTATGTCTGTGTTTTCTGGGTAACAAAATTCGTTCTTATTTGATAGACTCGTATTCGTATAACAAAGACACAGTTGTATTGGCATTTATATAAAATGATTTATTTTTTTAGGGATGAAAAATCTCATCAACGGATTTCTCTGAATCGATACTTTTACGATGAAAGGTGGTCACGAAACCGCACGGTCACTTCTCTCGACTGGTCTCCGCAATTTCCGGAGTTACTTTTGGCTGCATATAACAATAACGAGGAATCACCGAACGATCCAGACGGAGTCGTTCTCGTTTGGAATACGAAATTCAAGAAAAATACTCCCGAATATATATTTCATTGTCAGAGTGCTGTTTTGTCGGCGACTTTCGCTAGATTCCACCCCAACTTGATATTGGGTGGTACATATTCTGGCCAGATAGTTCTATGGGATAATCGTGTTCAGAAACGGACGCCAATCCAAAGGACACCATTGTCAGCGTCAGCACATACTGTGAGTTGAACTTTTTTATTGATGTAATTTTAAAATATCATTTCTATTGAATGCAATATTTTTGATCGACTATCTTCAATATACACCTTATAATATCTGTTAAGTATTATTATCACCTACTGTATAATATATGTTGCTTATGTTCTCCATAGATACGATTTGTTATATAAAAAACAAGATATGAATCCTTGTCATGAAAACATGTCATGTTGAATATATTTTTGGAAAGAAAAGTATTGTGGGCTTTTCTTATATTATTAATCAAAGTAAATACAGTCCATATTAGTAGCGGGAAGTCCCCTACATATACACATTTTTTGGTCCCATCGATACGGATTTGGAACAGAATTTTTGATCATCGACAAAGCTCTAGAACTTGCAGAGGTTTGCAAGCACTGTATTGGATGGTGATTCTTCGATTTGGCGGCGGATCAACTGTCATTGGCAGAGCATTGGGCTCATAAGCAGTCATCGATCTCAATAGCAGTTATCAAACCGAAGAAGTAGTCCTCATCAAGATAAATAAATCAACGTTAGGCTGAATTGCAGCGGAACTTTGTTTGGATTGGGATAAGTACTGAGAGTATCCTTTTATAATTCCCTATCCTCTAATAAATTTTCTCCTATTCTGTGTGCTGGTATATAGTTGTTCATTTTGGTGAGGTACAATGACAGATGAAATAAAAAATTTGAAAAGAAAAAGAGGGGTGATTAAATCCCGTTTGACCATCTTCAAGAAGTTCATTGATGTTTATTCAATTGAAATACAAGATGGCAATTCACTAGATAGAACGTGTTTGTTAGAAATTGAATCGAGAATGAATTCAAATATTGTCTTATTAACAGAATTTCACGAAATTCAGACAGTCATTGAACGTCTTGTCGATGAAGATGAATTAGATAGCCAACTGAAAGAGAGAGAAGAATTTGAGGGTTCTTTTCATAAGGTTATTGCCATTTGTAAAAATATTTTGAGTAGTTCAGAAAGTGTTGACATTTGTGATGACATTTCACAAAAAAGTTTACAAATGCCAAACCCTGAAATTCATTCAAATGCCTATGCTATAGCATCAAAACCAAAATTGCCTCCGATACCTATTCCAAAATTTAAAGGAGATCTGAATATGTGGCTCGAATTCCGAGACATATTCAAATCTCTGATTCACTTGAATACTTCTATTAGTGATATCGAGAAATTTCATTTTTTACGTGATGCTCTGGAAGGAAACGCCAAACAGGTAATTCATTCATTAGAATTTTCCGCAGCAAATTATGCAATTGCATGGGATTTACTTTGCAATCGATATAATAATGAAAATATTCTGATTAACAATCATTTGAAGTCATTATTTTCATTACCATCTTTAGTTCGGGAGTCTTCCAGTGAACTGAGAAAACTTTTGGATTCAATAACAAAACATTTGAAATCACTTCAATCATTAGGTTTGAATATTGATTCTTGGGATGCAATAATTATATTTTTAATCAGTGGTAAATTGGATGCTAGTACTTTTCGTCAGTGGGAAGAACAGAAACCTAAAAATAAACATTCAGAACTGATAGAATTCAAAAATTTTCTCAAAGCAAGGGCTGAACTTCTAGAAACGATTGAAAGTAATCGTAATGATAAGAAGGTGAATGAAAAGTTTAGATCAGAAATAAAAACATGCAAATCATTTTCTGCAACGACTAATGTATCTTGCTCATGTTGCAGAGGAAAGCATTTCATTAGTGATTGTGAAAAATTTATAAATTTGAATGCACAATCAAGATTCGAGCATGCAAAGCGCATGAAATTATGTTTGAACTGTTTGAAGAAGTCATCACATTTAAGTCGAGATTGTAATAATGGTTGTTGCAAAAAATGTGGACTCAAACATAATACTTTATTACATTTTGAAACAAAAAAGATCAGTGATTTTTGTTCAATTGATAGAAGCAATATGGAAACTACTAATTGTACAGATACTGTTGCAACCACTTCGTCTGGTTCTCAGACATCTGATACTTCGGTGCTGAATGCAATAGTGAACGAAACTTTCACTGAGGTTCTCTTATCCACAGCATTGATTCAAGTTTTTGATAAAAATAATGTTCCCCATATTGCTAGAGCTCTTCTTGATAATGGTTCACAATCGAACCTGATAACTGCTAGTTTCTGTGCTAAATTGGGAATTGATTTGGAAAATATTAATTTATCAATTGTTGGTATCAATCAAACAGTATCAACAATTAAGCACAGATGTTCCATTAATTTTCAATCTTTGAGAAACGATTTCAGAAACACAATATCTTGTTTAGTTGTTCCTCAAATTTCTGAAAGAATTCCCAGTTTCAATCTGAATCTATCTCATTTGAACATTCCTCATCATCTTCCTTTAGCCGATCCTGGATTTTCGAAATCTAGTTCCATTGATGTTTTATTAGGTGCAGATATTTTCTACTTACTCCTTTCTATTGGTCAAATCAATCTGGGAGAAAGAAAGCCTATTTTACAAAAAACATGTCTTGGTTGGATTATGTCAGGTTCTGTAGGACGTTCCTCAAGAAATATTTCAGCTAGTTATTGTAATTTCAATGTAAATTCCGATCTACATGATCAGTTAGAAAAATTTTGGGCCCTTGAGGAACCACCATCTCTTTCCATCAATATGTCTGATGATGATAAAAAATGTGAGGAATTATTTATCAAAACGACAGAAAAATCATTTGATGGTAGGTTTGTGGTACAAATACCATTTTCAGATTCACCAACTGTATTAGGTAATTCTAGAAACCAAGCTTTGAATAGATTTCTGGTTTTAGAAAAACGCTTGTTGAAAAATTCTACTTTGAGAGAAATGTATACAAACTTTATGAAAGAATATGAGAAGTTAGGGCACATGTCTTTAGTAACATCGGATTTTGATGATCAACCTTCATATTATTTTCCTCACCACGGAGTTCTGAAAGAAGACAGTGCAACTACAAAGTTGAGAGTTGTCTTCAATGGTTCAGCTCCAACAGATTCTAATTTATCGTTGAATGATATTCAATTTAAAGGACCAATCATTCAAGATGAACTCATATCAATATTATTGAGGTTTCGTCAGTTCAATTTTGTTATTTGCGCAGATGTTGAAAAAATGTACAGACAAATTTGGATAGATCCTGACCAAAGGAGTCTCCAAAGAATATTGTGGCGTGCTAGTCCTGATGAGGATATCAAAGAATATGTATTAAACACCGTCACCTATGGAACAAAATCAGCCCCATATTTGGCAGTGAGGTGTTTGAAACAAATAGCTATAGAAAACTTGGAAAGTTTTCCCAAAGCTGCACAAGCTATTTTGCATCATTTTTATGTAGACGATTTGTTGTCTGGAGCTGATTCAGTTGAAGAAGCAATACAACTGGGCAACCAAATCTCATCAATTCTGAAATCAGTTGGATTTAATTTACGAGAATGGATAAGTAACAACAAACTAGTTGTGGAAGAAATTGATGGTGAATCATCAAATTTACATGAAGTCCATTTTGGTGAAAAAGAACAAAATAAAACCCTCGGTTTATATTGGTCATTTAAATCTGATACTTTGATGTATAAAATCAACTTTTCATCCGATTTCACAAAGATTACCAAAAGATCAATCTTATCAGATATTTCGAAAATATTTGACCCACTTGGCATATTAGGTCCATGTGTTATCGTTGCAAAGGTTTTACTCCAAAGTTTATGGGCATTGAAAATCGGTTGGGATGAACCATTATCAACTGGTATTCATTCACAATGGTTAAAACTAAAACATGAATTTTATAATTTGAATGAAATTGAAATTCCTCGACGTGTGGTTTGCAAAAACTATAAAACGTTAGAGATTCATGGTTTTTCGGACGCTAGTCTTACTGCTTACGGGGCGTGTGTATATATACCAAGCATTGATGTAGATGATAACGTTCATGTACATATAATATGTTCAAAAGGAAAAGTGGCCCCTTTGAAGACCTTAACAATCCCACGTCTTGAGTTATGTGGCGCATTGCTTCAGGTAAAATTAGTGGCAGAAGTCAAAAAATCTTTGAATCTTCAGTTTTCAAAAACAATATACTGGTGTGATTCTACTGTCACTTTATGTTGGGTAGGTACTTCTCCGCACTTATTGCAAACATTCGTAGGAAACAGGGTATCTCAAATTCAAAATCTTTCTCACATTGATGATTGGCGACATGTTAGAAGTCAGGACAATCCTGCAGATTGGTTATCGCGTGGTATCTCCCCAGATAAAATCATAAGTTGTGATATTTGGTGGAGTGGACCTACTTGGCTTTCATTGCATGAAAGGGAATGGCCATTATCAAAAAGAGAAAATATTGAACAAGAAACTATACCTGAAATGAAAAAACAAGTCAACGTATTCCAAACATCAAAAATAAGTTCTTTCATTATGTTTGAAAAGTTTTCAACTATGAATAGATTGAAAAGATCAATCGCATACAGTTTAAGATTCATTCATAATTGTAAAAACAAAAATAACAAACTTTGCGAATCTCTTTCAGCATCAGAATTAGACTTATCAATGAAAACTTTAGTGAAGTGTTCTCAAAAAGAATCATTTTCTGATGAAATTGAAAGAATCAAGTTGGGCAAACGTTTACCATCAAAGTCATTTGCATGTTTAAGTCCATTTCTGGATGATTCCAACCTTCTCAGGGTAGGGGGAAGACTTCAGTTATCAGAATTGGATTATGCTAAAAAACATCCTTTATTACTATCATCTCGGCATCATTTGACATATTTATTGTTCAAGTCAGAACATGAGAAACTTCTTCATGGTGGTTCGTTATTATTACTCAGTTCTATTAGGGAACATTTTTGGGTAATTGGTGGTCGGAATCTTGCTCGAAAAGTTGTTCATCAATGTGTTCGATGTTTCAGAAATAAACCCCGAGGAATGTGTCAATCGATGGGTATTTTACCTGAAAAAAGAGTTCGCCCCATGCCTCCATTTTTTACCACTGGTGTAGATTATGCAGGCCCATCTTTATGTAAAGACAAACCTGGTCGCGGCTCCAAATTATCGAAATGTTATGTTTGCCTGTTTGTGTGTTTTTCTACTCGAGCCATTCATTTGGAATCGGTATCATCATTGACATCAGAAGCATTTATAGGTACTTTCAGGAGATTTTGCTCACGCAGGGGTAAACCAAATTGTGTGTGGTCCGATAACGGTTCAAATTTTGTTGGAGCCAACTCGGAGTTGAAAGAATTGTTCAATTATTTAAGAAATGATGAAAATTATTTAACTGAATATTTTGAGAATGAGGGAATAAACTGGAAATTCATTCCTTCAAATTCACCTCATTTTGGGGGTATTTGGGAGGCAGGGATAAAATCTACAAAATATCATTTGAAACGGGTCATTGGTGATACCTCACTCACTTTTGAGCAATTATATACTTTGCTTACACAGGTAGAAGCAGCTTTGAATTCCCGCCCTTTAACCCAACTCTCAAGTGATCCCAATGATATGGACATTCTAACGCCATCCCATTTCCTGATTGGAAAAAGGTTAACTTCATTACCGGACCCAAATCTAATGGATGCACCGGTCAACAGATTATCCAAATATCAACATATTCAAATGATGTACCAGCATTTTTGGACACGATGGTCCAAAGAATATATTGCAGATTTGCAGAAGCGTTGCAAATGGCAAGAATCACAGAAGAACTTGGAAATTGGCCAGCTTGTAATAATACGTGAAGATAATCTTCCTCCCTTGAAATGGAAACTGGGACGTGTATCTGAAGTTTTTCCAGGACCAGACAAAAAAGTGCGCGTTGTGTCATTAAAAACTAAAAATGGAACTGTTAAACGTGCAATTGCGAAAATTTGTCCTTTACCAATCGAAAACTGATGTTAGATATTTCAGTTTTTTTTATATATGTATTAAAAGTTTCGAAAGACATTCTTTCAAGGTAGGGGGTATGTTTAGTATTATTATCACCTACTGTATAATATATGTTGCTTATGTTCTCCATAGATACGATTTGTTATATAAAATAAAAAACAAGATATGAATCCTTGTCATGAAAACATGTCATGTTGAATATATTTTTGGAAAGAAAAGTATTGTGGGCTTTTCTTATATTATTAATCAAAGTAAATACAGTCCATATTGGTAGCGGGAAGTTCCCTACATATACAATATCTGACGCAAAAAATTAGCCAACCATACAACCTGTGAACCAACCCACCATTAAATATAAAACAAAAGGTGATTTTATAAACCCGTTGCTAGTGAAAAACGCACGGGAAACTAGTTTTATTTGTTGAAAAGCAAATTCAACCATAGGTTGAAAAAAACTCAAGAAGTCACCTCTTCTGTGATGTAAAAATTGACAGTTTCAGTTCGAAATGCGTATGTCACATTTTTCAGAAAGCATTCCTGGATAGTCATTCTAGAGCGCTGGCAAATTCATGCCATTTATTATTTTGAAATTTTACATGTGTATTTGTGTAACTTTCTGTATTTTTGTGTTCAACTCTTATCAGAAACACTAGAATAGAATTGCAAAAATTTATCCACAGAATGTGAATATTAAACTTTTTGTATAGATCAATTACCCTAACAACAAATTGATACTAAGTATCAATTTTCTTCTGAAGATGCTAACCGTGTTAGCGAAACATCGAGTGCAAATATATTAGTTTGGTGTTAGGGTAATTCATCTCTAGGAAAAGTTTCAATCTCATCGTTTATAATATGCATATATATGAAATATATATATTTATATTTATATATATATATATATATATATATATATATATATATATATATATATATATATATATATGTGTGTGTGTGTGTGTGTGTGTGTGTGTGTGTGTGTTAGCATGAAGATTCTCACGGACGGAGTATGATGAGTTATTTTTTCGGGTTTCATTCCGTATTCTGTGGTTTCGATCCTCTGAAGGATAATTATTGTCACAACGTTTCGGCAAAGTCTCATTTGCCATCTTCTAAGTGATGATTGAATTTCGACCTCTGAACTCGACTAGTCGAAAAAACAACTCATATATATATATATATATATATATAAATATATATATATATTTATTTATTTATATATTTATATATATGAATTCAAAATCTCTGAGGTTTGTTTTAATGCTGGTATTGTGTTCCGTAGTTTGTTTTCTGGGTATTGTTACCTACCACAATACGGAAAAATAAGAATTAACATTTGAATCTATACAAGTGTAGAAGGGCAGATCTTCAATCTACCCCGAAAAGTTGCTGCGTCTATTGAAAAACCGTTTTTTCTGGATAGAACAAGTCCAATTAGTCAGCAACTTCTCGTATAACTCAAATTGTGTCTATCAAAAAATAATAAGAACTAATATACATATATGAAAATACTTATCGTTAACGTTTCGGAAACTAAATCCACTTCCGTTTTCAAAACTGATACGCAAATTCCTGTACAAATCCCAATATATTTTGTAGGCAATCTTGGTAATTGAAATTTGTCAAATATTTTCAATTTGACATACGGTTTTGTCCTTCAGGAGAGGTAGCCATCCTTATGTCCCTCGTTTGTCTGAGAAGATAAAACGGATCGGCAACAGGTAAAATGTTAGAACAACATTTGAAACAACAAATACTTTAAGATCAATACTGACACATACCAAACCAAATAACACACCGGAAAACACAAAAACTTGTATTTATCAAATTCCTTGTTCGTGCGGTCAAAAAATACATCGGTGAAACGTCTCGACCATTGGAAGTGCGAAAGAGTGAACACAAGATGTACATCAGGAACAGACAGATAGGTGGTTCTGAATTATCAGAACACGCTCTTACTGCCGATGGAGATCACACAGTAGAATGGAATGACTCTAAAATTATGACGAAAGAGAGCAATGCCAGGAAACGAAAATTAAAGGAATCTGCATTCATCATGCTGCATGGTGAAGAATGCATATCTATGAGTTCGCTTGGTCAAATTGAAAATATTTGACAAATGTCAATTACCAAGATTGCCTACAAGATATATTGGGATTTGTACAGAAATTTACGTTTCAGTTTTGAAAACTGAAGCGGATTTAGTTTCCGAAACGTTAACGATAAGTATTTTCATATATATATTAAATCTTATTATTTTTTTTGACAGTCAAAATTTGAGTTATACGAGAAGTTGCTGACTAATTGGACTTGTTCTATCCAGAAAGAACTGTTTTTCAATAGACGCAGCAACTTTTCGGGGTAGATTGAAAATCTGCCCTTCTACATTTGTATAGATTCAAATATTAATTCTTATTTTTCCAGATTGTGGTAGGTAACAATACCCAGAAGACTACGGAACAAATATCGATCCACCACAAAATAATGACGTTTAAACAGTAGCTAGTATTGTGTTGTCTGGGGTATTGATATTTTTTATGTGACCTATTCTTATATTTTCAGCATCCTGTATATTGCATGAATGTGGTGGGTACACAGAATGCACACAACCTAATAAGTATATCAACAGATGGTCGGCTGTGCTCTTGGTCCCTTGATATGTTGGGTCAACCTCAAGAAATTCTCGATTTGCACCGAATGCAATCTAAACCAGTTGCTGTAACTTGCTTAGATTTTCCACATTCCGACGTTAATAACTTCGTAGTCGGCAGCGAAGAAGGGTCGGCGTATTCGGCTTGCCGCCATGGTACCAAAGCAGGCATAACTGATATTTATGATGGACACCAGGGTCCAGTAACTGGTATCAGTGTCAATGGGGTTCAGGGAGGAATTGACTTTTCACATATATTCTTGACTTCATCTATAGATTGGACGATCAAATTGTGGAGTTTGAAGGTAAGCAGAAAAAACAAGCTTTTTTTATATGCAGATTCACACGAAAGGAAAGCCCTGTAATGTTCAAAGAACACGGCGTGAATCAAGGAACAGGAGACGAATTAACATTCACTTTGAATTTTGGAGGTTTGTAGGCCTCAGAAAAAACCTCTCTCGGCAAAGAGTTCCAAAGCTCAGCTGTTCTATTAAAAAAAGATACCTCACCAAGAGAGGTATGACAGGCCTCCAAGTTCACAACAAAGTGGTGGGAATGCTGTACTCGTCGATTCATCAGTTTAGATATTGCCAAGGGTGGAAGGATTGATAACAATTCAGAAAAGCACCTACCGTGAAAATATATATAGAAGAGAGACAAGTCTCCGACTCTTCTAAGATGCTCCAATGAAGTGAGCGAGTCTGTGACCGAAGGATCATCAACAAGATGCTCTGAATAGAATCAGTAATAAATAATATTTGTTCTCATTGAAAAATCTTCTGGAAACCTTGTAAAGTGGAAGAATAAATTACTTGTTAGTACACAAAATAATTTTAAAGAAATATAATGTTCAAACTTGCTCCTTCCACTTCATAGTTTTCTCAGTTGAAAATGTTGCATTGAATAAATATTTAGTGCCAGTTGTAGAAACACCAGTGAACTGTGGTTCGAGTGAACTCAGTTCAGTTCAGCCAATCAAATTGTTTGTTGCTTAATAGATCTCGGTTCACTTGAACCACAGTTTGTGATAGCATCCAAGACAGGGAACACTTTCGTCAACATGGCTCGAAATTATACTGTTTTCAAAGTAGACACGAAATCCTTGTTGTTGGTACTTCATTATAAGACTTCTAAGAGGTTCAATCGGTACACAAGAACTTTAAGTCAATTTTCTGCATATGCTTTCAATGTGGAAATTATCTGTTATGTCAGTTTTAAGTTTTAAATCGCGGTTTCACTCTATCTGGGTTAAGTTAGCACTTTTGTTTCATTAATTCTGGCACAATAGGCACTGTAGTACTAATTCGCGATACTATTCGACACTTATAACTGAACGGTACTGGAACTGCTACTGACCTGAACTGTAAAACATGAAAAAAATTAGATAATTAATTTCTTTGTCGGTCAATTGTTTACTTAAATTGACGAAAAAGTTATTGTTATCTGCAAGTGATATCATAGGTTGTCCAATTGAGGATTTCATCGAAAACACCTAAATAAGTAAATTAGTAATTTGTGGGTCAGTAGTTTACTCACGGAACAAATGAATGATTGTTATATAGTCCGCTTGTATTCATTTCAAGACTTATTATTCTGGGTGGAATTTAATTTATATTTCAAGATAACTGTGCCGAAATTAATGACCGTTATAATTCACTCTGTTATCAAAAGATTTTATACTTATTGGGTGTAACTGAATAAATCAATATTTGAAAGAATGTTGGTCGATTAATTAAAGCGGAATTCGGAGCATTTCTCAATGTACCTCAGATGAACTGAGAAATGCTACCCATATGTTTGATAAAGTCCTGCTATACTTCAAACTTTTGACGTGTTCAAGGATATTTTCTATGAATTATTACTGCTATTTCATCTTGGGAATGAAGCATGTTGTAATTTCCAAACATTTCGTTTATGAAATTTCTGTAGTTATTCGAATCAGAACTGACATTATTTTTGTACAGTTTACTTCCAATAAAATCAAATATGCATTATTCATAACATTCCGTTCTTAACGTTATAGTTATCAGTTTCTGAAAATCCTCAGTCCATATTCGACACTACTAAAGCTGTTGTCTATACAACGCTGACTAGAAATGTCTCAAACTATGGTGAATTTACATTATTATTAGCTTTTCATTACAAAAACTAAGTCTATTGAATTCGTAAACAATTGTGAAGTTTCAGTGACAGAATTTCAGTTAGTGGGCTTATTAACTGTTATTTTCATTTACCTGGTCCTCGACACATTACCTTCATGAGAGGGGGTAATACCTTTTTTCTTCAGGTGATCGGTCCCAGCTAGGGACGATAGTTGTGAACGTGGTTTCTGATGTGCTTGCTATGGTAACGTTAGCCATCTTTTTTCCATGCTGCTTCGATCTGCCTTAGCCTGGACTTTAGAGGGTCGTTAACTAGTATTTAACAAACTTTCTGTTCATCGTGGCCTCGCTGTGTGCGTATTCTCGTCTAGTGGAGATCCTGCTTTGGCTGGTGGCTATACTTCTGGTACAGTCGTTTTTTTTTTTATCCTACTTGGGAAAAGTTGAGAAATTTTCCAAGAGTCAGCCTGAAACTTCTATAGACGATCCTGGAACGATTGGTACCGCAGAAATGGGAATGGCTTTTTATTCACTCGTTGAAGTAGAAACAATTCACTTTTCCTCGTGAGTTTCTCTTCCCCTTGTTTTTGCGGAAGTATTAGGTTTGGGGTCACTGATTAATTGTTTTTAATGTATGTTCCGTTCGGAGACTGGCTAGTTTTCAAGGACATTTGGTAGGGCACCCTTATCAAGTTTCAAATTCATTATAGGTCACAAAATCAGTCTTATCTCCGTTAGACGCGTGTTTCAAACAACTTTCCGGCAATCATACACGTTCAGAAGTCTTTTCTGATAAGGTTTATAATCTACACCCGATAAATAGTGAAGAACTACAAATATTATATTTATATTTGTATTGCACACAATAATACCAATTAGACGCATTTCTTTGAAAAATTCTACGAAGTTGTAATTAATGGTATTACTTCGAGATATAAAACGATGAGAAATGAAGAGAAAATCAAAAATTTAAAAAAAAAAAAGATTTCTCGAGGTCGGAATCGAACCCATGTCTTTTCCAACTAGTCCAACTAGCTAATATAATCTCAGCGCCTTAGACCACTCGCCTACGGACAGCTCAGAAAATTTGATTGAAAAAATAAAGGAATCAATCATGCATTCGTCAAATGAAAAATTTAATCATTCTAACTGTATTTCTGCCGGTGAAGGTGTCGAAGGTGATTCTCTCATATCGCTGGTATCAGACATTTTGTTATGATTACCGAAGTTTGGCTATATTCTTCAAAATTCAATACCTATACCGATTTGGATTTGACAAACGTCAAATGCAGAGCATGCACATCATGCTTGATTGAAAAATAATAGGTTTCTATTGGTTGAAATCGTATTCACATTTGATTTATTTCCATTCTTGATTTTTAGGTAATTATTCGATTTTCAGGGACATGATTCCAACCCCATTTCTCGGGTGCTCCTCGATGGTTGCGCCTACAGGGTGCGCGTTGGACTTGTTTATATGGGATTCGATCTCGTCGTTCTTACTTGGATTGTTTCATAACCCAGGGCAGTCCTTTCTTGTAGAGCGGGTATTATACTGATGATTTGCTGATTATTGAATTTCTAATCCTTCGCCACTTTTTTCATCCAAGTTTCAATTGTTTCAAAATTCTATTTCCGTCTTGCATTTCAACTTTTCGGATTATTCTTTTATTCTCATCTGTTTCATATTCTTTTTCTATGTCATCTTTGAAACACCATGCTATGATATGATTTCTGGGCACAAGAAGTTCACTTCATGCCATACGTATAACCACAGATCTAGGGGGAAGAATGATATCCTTAAATGAAGTCTCTCGTATTCTTATGGGGTTAACGCTAGAGGATTGCGCGGTGGACGCGGATGAGATGTTGTAGCTTTAGCATTTACTTCGGGTACATTTTCAAAATTCACAGAATCATTCTTCAATTTCGTGTTCTGACTGGTATACTGGTATATTCTGACTGATTCATGTTCTCCATTTCAACTTCATTTTCTTTCTCGATTTCCATTTTCGCTTCTCATATATTCGCGATTTCTTCATGGCTATCTTCTGATAGGATGTACACCGCCTGTTCTTGTTTTATGGTTCTTTGACGCTTATTCCTTTCATTTACTATAAAGTCAACTTTCTTCGAACTTTCAGAATTTTCTGATTCATTTGTTTCACATGTCTGACAAATTGTCAACTTAAGGCGGTCTTACACCAAGGCAACAATTGCCAATATGTAGCATGCAACAAATCTTTGGGAAAGTTTCCAGTCTAACAATCCAGTTTTTTGCGACTAAGTAGCATGCGAGAAATTATTTACATCAACGCAACTAAATTGTCTGCACGTACAGCCGAAACTGAACAATAGTTACTATGTTGGTAATTGAAGCTGTGGCTTATTACGTTTTGGCTCCGTTATATATCCAACATTCATATTGTAAAAATGCACTGTATGTTAACAACTGTAACTGTTTTGGGGTTTGTCATGAAATTGTGATAATAGAACATCAAGAATCCTGGTGGAAGCAAGTTTATCAGTCGGACTATACTTGGACCATAAGTTGTCGGATTTTCATGTATTTCAAAAGAAGCTCGATAGCTATTTTGTTGTTCCGATTTAACAGATGAGAAAAAGAAGAAAGCTCGGCTAATTACATCAAACTCAGATGAAACCTATTAATTATTGGAGATTCTCTGTGTTTCAACCAAGTTATTTGACAGTTCCTATAAAATTTTTATGAAACTGCTGAATATTCACTTTGCCCCTTCAATGTAAAAATTTGCGGCTCGACATAGATTGTATACAGCAACTAAAAGTGATAATGAGAATGCAAGGGCTTGATCAGCTCGACTCTAAGCATTAGCAGCCGGGGGTCAATTCGGAACAGAAGTCACAGTATTAAGTAATGATTTGTTTGTTACTGCTTATGAAAGAAGTTCTATACAAGATCGTTCATTCGAAGAAGATACAATAAGTTCTACCGTCACACTGAATGCCTTGAGCGAGAATAACGATTCAATATCAAGACTGAACTGAGTGAAGATATGCATTTTTTAAAGAAGGGTAGTCGTAAACACATGTCTATATTTTCTAAGTGTAATCACCTTGGACGTAAAAACCACAAAAGGGATCAATGTAAATTCGAAGAAGCTACTTGTTATATTTGTAAAGTTGAGGGCCATCTCGCTAGTATATGCAAAAAAGAATAGAAACCAATTTTCACAGAATAACTATATAGGGGAGGTTGCACAAGAAAAAGAATCAAATGACAATGAGAATATATTGGATTCATTTTTTCATTTGAAAGTTTCAGATCATGAAGAGCAAGAATGATTTCGACATTTACTCGTTCAATGCTGTTTATGCTTCCGATGTTAATTATTTGGGCAATAAGTTAGAGAGAATATTTCATAGGAAAGTTGAACCTCTATCACTTTCAATCAATAATGGGGGAAACTCTGCGAATTTTGAAATTGATACAGGGACACGCAATAATGTTATATTGAAATAATTTTTCTCCAAAATATATAAAAGTAATGCAAGAATAATACAATGCGAAAAAAAAATGATATACTCTTATATAATCTGATAAGATTAATTGATAGGATATAAAATAGACCTACAGCTAAAGTTATAGTCGAAGTCGAATATTATGTTATTATATTCAACCTTCCATTTTTGGTAGTGGATAAAAATAGTCCGTCCTTAATAGGGCGATTAGGTCTTATGCTTGGTCTAGGACTCGAAATAATTGATAATCATGATAATCTTGAGACAATCACTATTATTCGTAAATCAACTCAATGCTACATATTATGTACAAAATGTATATATACCCTTTTCTTAAATAGTATTTTTAGGTATTGATGTTATAATTTTTTTTTCAATAGAGTATGTTCTAATGATCATTAAGTAACCAATTTGCGGATTATGAAAGACGACGGCAGTAGGAAAAACAAGAGGAGGAAAAGCGACGATAAAAAGATAAAAATCGACGGCTGGAGGAGTAAGAACTAGAGGAAAAGGGAAGGCAGGAGGAAAAACAAGAACGAGAAGAAGCGCTCCAGAAAATTCTCGAAAGTGAAAAGAAAGAACGAGAAGGACAAGAAAATTCTCGAAAATGAAAAGAAAGAACGAGAATTCGAACGAGAAAATGAAAAGAAAGAACGCGAAGAAGGACTCCAGAAAATTCTCGAAGAACTGAAAAAAGAGCGATAAAATGAAAAAATAGGACGAGAACGTGAAAAAATAGAACGAGAAGAAGCAATACAGAAAATTGTAGAAGAACAGAAAATAGTGAGAGAAGAACAAAAGAATGAATTCTGATATAATAACAAAGGAAAGCAGACTTCCAGAACGTTCTAGGAAATTGGCAAGTTCTTCGTTCATGTGTTACATAAAACCGAAGTACGAATGGAAGAACTGAAAGGAGAACTAAGAGTAGATCTGAAAGAGGAACTAAAAGAAGACCTTAAGAGAGTGCGAGAGGAGATGAGATATGAAATGAGAGGTCTGGAAAAAGAGATAACTCTTCTCAAGAACCAAGATCGCCGAGATAGGGTTGCCACGTCGGGAATTTCCGTAAAACCGCCGACTTTTGATGGACAGTCGTCTTGGTCCATTTATCGTAGACAATTTGAGGCTGCTGCAGAGACTAATGGATGGGGTGAAGAAGAAAAAGTTACGGTATTCATAGTATCGTTGAGAGGGCCAGCTTTGGGTATATTGCAAACGATACCTATAGAACAGCAGAAGAAATATGAGGACCTGATTGCTGCACTAGAGTTGAAGTATGGCGATTAACACCGAGAACAGCTGTAGCGGGCACAAATGAAGACACGCACAAAGGAATCAGGTGAGAGTCTGCAAGAATTTGAGGCAGATGTTCGATGCCTAATCCAGCTGGCATATCCAGAAGCACCCGGAGATTTCAAGGAGCAACTAGCAGTGCAGATATTCATATATGGACTGAGAGACCCAGAAATCCAAAGAATATGTATAATATCAAAACACTCGCGCCTTATTTGCTCCCCTGAACATAGAATTCGTTCATTCATCATTGCAGTATGATCTTTGAGTGATGTTTTATTGTTTGTGGGTTCTCCCAGTAAAGATTCACGAATATTTCAGTATCATGAATTTTCATAATTTGTTCACGATATTACTGTTTATATGTAAAGTATTCTCCAAGTCTCTGGATCAGATTCTACAAGTTTTCAAATAATTATCTATAAAAATAGTACAACCAATATTCTTATGATATTCTAGGTCATAACAAGTTCCCTTGAGTTGTATTCATTTTATCGAAGAAAATCTCATTTGATGGGGTAGAAATGTAGAAGTGGATTTTTTTTATCACCAGCTGTGGTTCCCATAACAGCAATCCTCAATAAGCGACCAGCCCTTCCCTGATCTCTTCTTTCTGTCATTAGTAATTGATGTGTCTGTAATTCTTGGTGAAATTTGGAACTCTCAGAACACAATTAAAATTCTTAACTCTCGTACATTACTCGTGTTGTTGATAGATAACGAAAACAAAATGGATTCATTCACTAACCACTAAATAACACATAACAAAATACATCCTAAAACTATCTATCGTTGATAAGCCACTCGTTACAACAAACTGTCTGCCGCTAAATACAATACCACGCTATCGCGCGTCTTATGTAATCAGTTTCAGATAACCTCAAATATTTTCTCGACTTTCCAGAGCTATGTTTATGAATAATTCAGAATGACTCGAGGTATACGCACAAACTTCGAGACCAATATTTTTTCAGATTTTACCATAAAGATGGAAGTTTGAAGACAAGGTTGTATTATTTATCCAATTAATTGGTCCTCGCAACACTACCTCCTCGCCTAAGATTGTTCGCCCTAAACAACATTCCAAGTATGACTAGCACAGCCCTTGTAACGGCTTAGTCATTCTACGTGTTCCACCTTTGGCTTGCTTCTAGGAGATAATTGAATTGTGTGAACAAGGTCGTTGATCTTTTCAGTAGCCAAGTACAGCCCTTACCACGGTCTCTACAATTTGAGACATGAACTTTTTCGTCGTTGGGGTTGGTAACACCACACCGCCTCGCCCTTCTTGAACGTTACTGGCCGACGTCTTATCAAACCCAACCTTGATTTTATTACCAGTCAGTTTTCGCTTGGATCTGGCGAATTCGTGGGCGATCCTCAGTCTCTCCTTCAGTTCACCCACGTACTCAGTTCACCAACATATATACCATGTAGCCTGTCGCTTCGTGCAGGAATTTCGATGGACCAGTAAAAAGAGGAGCGCCAATTGATTCCAGTCGTTGATATTCCGAAACAAACATCTTAAGTTAGTTGGTGATGGTACGATAATGTATAGACCATTCCATCAGACTACGGATGGAGAGCCGTTCCGACTTTCTCAATTCCTAAACACATGCTCTCCGATGGGAAGTCTGGAACTTATTTCGTCTTTCCGTCAGGTTTTTTCTATTTTCGAGTTACAAAAAAATGCACATCTAAACCTATTGGAGCCAGTAACCTTTCACCGACTGGTTATGCTTGGAAATTTCGTGGCATTCCGGAATTCCTCTTCGATCCATTACCATAGGATCTTCAGCTCCGTTTGTTCCTTTTGAGCGACTAATGTCTTTCCTTGTTAGCTGAGTAGTGTATTCCTCGGGAGTGTTTAGGGGCTGTACCACACCGTGATCAGTTACTTCCTTTGATCTACTGCCGGCATGCTGGTTACGCCTACTGGAAACTCCTTGCAACTGTATGTCCTCTTGACGCTGACAAAATATACAACCCATACATCGCCTGCTCGATACGCTATCCGCGTACCCGTGACTCATTTCTTTTCTATGACAGATCTGAAAATCATAGCTTTGTAACTTCTCAAACCAACATGCAATTTGTCCTGGAGTTTTGAAGTTAAGGAGCGAGCCACTGGAGACATAGCGAAGTGATTGGACTTTATCAAAAATTTCTGGTGATACGAAAAAGGAATGCAGAGAGTCGACCGCTTAAACCACCACGAGAAGATTCTTCCAACACAGTCATTTCATTCATTTGTTCCTTAAAGTCCTACTGAAATAGCTAATGTCAACCTCTTTTCCGTTTTGTATTTGAGAAAGAACGGCTCTGATACCAATTGCTCAGCAATACAAACTCTAAAGAAACTTCTTAAAGCATGTCAGTTCTTGGGTTGCAGCTACTCTTGGACTGCCTTGTTTATTTCGAGATCGGTGGCAACTCCCTTCGAGGACACGGCATGCCTCAAGAAATTCATTTCCTCTTGGAAGAGGTACCACTTCTTGGGATTAATTTGTAGGCGAGTATTCCGTCGTCACTTGAATACATCCCGCAGGTTTGACCTATAATATCATCGAGAGAGACTAGGCATGTTTTCCAAGTGAGTCATCAGAGTACCAGTTCTATTAAACGCTCAAAAGTCGCAGGTGAATTCCATAATCCGAACGGTCCAACCTTGAACTGGAACAGTTCAATACCGATGGTAAAGACGGTCTTCTCTTCATCTTGTGGGTGGATTGCTACCCGCCAGTACACTCTTCAAATGTAGCGTCCAGAACCACTTGCAGTCAACTGGGATGTTCTAGGTCTATTTTGGGTGGGTAGGGGGTTGCATCCTTAAGGAGGAAGTTCCTTCACTCTAGTCTCATCACACCAATTCACGAATGGTATCGTTTAGTGACTATTTGACTATCGAATTGCAATCATTATACTATTCAAGCATGGTAAAATATTCAGATTTAGTAATCAAATAGCTGAACCATCGGCTAAAACGCTTATCAACTTTGTCATAGTCTTAGATAAAGGATAAAACAATACGCTGAGTGGTATTGGTTCGGACTTCAATTGTTTATATTATTAACTCTATTGAAACTTGTTTCTAAACAAAAAAGACAATTTATTTTAATGAAAATTACAAATCGAATAAGGCAATCAAATCCAAAGAAAAAGGTTAAAATGGATTATGTTTGGTCGAAAACATTATCTAAATTAAAGGTTTGATTGATCAAAGAAAATAATATTGTGACAAAAAAAGATATATCGAATGTGAAATAGCAATGTCAAAAAATAAATAACACCACCAGTAAGAAGTATCATGGAGATGCTGGAATACTGATTTCAGTATTACTACTTCCAGTTGAAGGATCATTTCTTCAGCCAAGATGAAGGGACTACCAATGGGTTCACCCCTTCCACCGATCATTTATTTATTTATTCAGTAGAAACTAACAGGCAGAGTCCAACCACATTTTTCTTAATAATTCTAAGTGCTTATATTAAACGCAACATACAATGAGTAATAATAATACCAATGATAATAATACAAACGTAATAATTATAATGATATCACTTTATGAGTTTGGTTTGAAAGTTAAAACTGAATAGGGAGGAATTCATAGCAGACGCCATAAATTCCATTAACTCATATTATTCTTCAAAAGGACCTTGAGTTTATTCGTAGAGATATCGAAAATGCCATACTTTATTATTATGATGGGTATTGATTATATAGACTGCATATTCTACTGATAGGGGTAATAATATGAAAGGATACTTGTCATGGTCGAACTCACATAAAGAGATACTCTACTAAGTAAAAATCTTCTATCTACTTTACTATTCAATAGTTTGCCCAAGAATATCAAGCTGATAAGGATTCTTGGCGCTCGAGGGTTCCTAAGCTGAATTCCTCTCCGATCGAACTATATTATACAAATTTTGGTAATACTTTCTATTTTGCTGCTTACCATTGTAACAAACAGATGTTTCATGGTAGTTGCATTTGAGAATGAATGTGTACTGTCTTTCATAAAACCTACCAGCTTGTTAGTTTCCTTAGCAATATTTCGAATATGCCTAGTAAACTTCGAGTCACTTTGAAATATAACACCAAGATCATATATTTATCCGATCCGATCGAGAAAAGTATTTTGCATCGTATGAATGAGATTGTCTATTTACTACTTTACTGTAAGTGATAACTTTACATTTAGATGAATGGAATGCGAGTTTATTTTCCACGGACCATGTCAATATGGTCTTCAATTTTTCTGTACGTTTTGAAATCATCTTTATATAATAAACAGTCCGAAGACACCACTTTCAGCAGATCCTTGATGAAAATTGTGAAGATTAATGACCAACTTCCACATGGAATGGTTCGAAGTGTTCGTTATTGAACAAGCCAAGAAGAAACGTAAATCACAGTAACCTTTACATTCGGAAAAAGGCAAAGTATATTCAGGAAAGACTGACTCTGAAGGAATTGATGTTTCCGCCTTACCGTCTAACGATACCTCACGACCAAAATTCATGAAGTTCGGAGTCAGCTGAGTTACTTTGTGCTTCGGAGATCGTAAAGCATAAGCAATTTTGGGCAAGTATTGTTCCCCCAAGCAATGATTTCTCGACAACATGGATTTAATGACGTGATTAACTCTTTCGGTTTTATTGGTTTGAGGATGGTAATCAGCGGTATATGAAATGTCAAAATTATATGCTACAGAAATATTCTGAAAAAGTTTGCCGTCATTGCGCCATCTGCCCAATGACGAGCAATGACGGCTTAGTCTGCTTGTCGTTCGTTTCAGCCTTGTTAGAAGTATGATACATTTGAATTAATTTGATTTTTAATTATGGGAAGTCATCGACTCCATTTTGATGATGGCACTTCCTTGTACTGACGAGAGGTCAAATATTCAGAAACCGGCCTGCAAGTGTGCCCGTCACAATAAATGAAAATAAATTCCAGCATTTGTATGTCAAAAAGCAAATGCAGGATTAGGATCTAATCACAGACTGAATCAAAGGTATTTAAAAAATTGACCAAACCATCAGCATCGAGATAATGCCTACAGGCTTTTACATAATCAGGAATGAATATTAACTTTGGCTCTACTCTTTTCTGAAAGAACATGCTGGTAAACAGCAACAGAATTGCAATTGAAGCAGATATGGCTTGAAGTTTGGGTAAAACATTCAATCTCAAACAACATGGATCTTCTTCGAAAGTTCGTATTTTGTTTGATATGGAACGATTATTTGAAAGTCTGCCTCTTTCATCCCGTCTAATAATGGCAATTTCCCTCTTCATCAATGAATCCTCTCCATGAAGACGTGACATACGAAATGGATGTGATCGGACATTGCGAACTAAGCAGATAATTTGATTCTGATAAGCCATGTTTTGCTAAAATCATCAAATTACGAACTTGAAAGTATATAAACTATGATTTGTTCACCTTTCTGTGGAGCAGGAATATACGCAAAAATTAACTTACTGATGACTTGATGACTATCTGAATAGTAACAACACCGTTATTACTACTGAAGGATCAATTTTTGGTATCATAATATATTGTTGTATCTGACAGTATTGTGACAACTCATGGCATAATCTATTTCAGAACAATGTTCAAGATTTTTTGAAATATATTTTATCAAGAACACATTTCAATTCTCATCAACGTATAATATTAACTTTTGTATTATTGTAACTTGAAATCCTATAAAGATATCTTTATGCATATGGGTATTATGGATATCACAACTCAGACACGAAAGTTTTCACATAAAAATAGATGACAATGTGACATTAGTATTGTTAAGAACCGTCTCTGATGATTCAGGGAAGACTAATATACACATTTCAATCAAAACGGCTGAAAAATATACTATTTTCAATCATACCATTGTAACATCACATAGACTCTTTGGATATTCCGGAAGAATACTTTTGCCATCTTCAGTGTCAAGAGACTGCTCCATTTTTCATTGTTCAAATAATAAGATAATTGAAATATTTTCTCAATAAATATAATAAGGTTTGATTCAAAAATATCAATTGATTAGTTTTTAAGCCTCAATACACTACAGAAAATCAATGTGTTTCATGGCGTCCATCAAATGAAGTCAATAAATAATGAATAGTTAAGAGGCGGATGGTCAAAAGGGAACGGTCTTGTGTGAATATCCCAGAAAAACGACTCTGTACTACTTGGCACAGTGATTTATTCCACTCAGAACATCTTTTGCAAGATAACTTCCTAAACACTTTTACGAGGGTTTGAAAGTATTGAAAATAATAATGGTCGCGAAAACCATAGCAACCTTATATTTAGTTCCTCTGTATAATACATTCGGAGCATAAAGAACTCATACTCGGTGAATTTTGAAAGCTATGAAATGTTGAAAAACCAGCAAAATTCAAGGACTATTTTCGAAATGATTGAATGAAGTTTTTTACTTATACATTGTTCGTAATATTCCAAAAATACAGATAAGAAATAGCCAAAAAAAATAGTGAGATACATATCGTGAAATATCAGCAGCAGAGCAGAGCCCTGTATTTCTGACACAGATCAAGTAAGAAAGGAGGTTGATCCCATCAAAGTTATGATTGCTGTATTATATTCAATATAAAACAGAGAATTCAAATGGGTGGGTCGAAAAATGAATATTTCAGCTCACCACAGTCGGTAATTTGTCAAAAACTTTAATTTCGATCCCCTGTATATCTGTAATTTTTCAAAACAGAAGCTTTCACCATCAGAACTTTCTGCTGTACATCTCATAGACCGTATCATACTAGAAAAGAGAATCGGTTTCAAAATAATTTTCGGATGATCTGAAAATTCCTAAAATATTACTTTAAACCTCTGTAAGATCAAACCCAGGCCGTTTAGAGTGATCCTGATGATTTTTAATCTTCCTCCTTTGAATGAAAAAATTTGGCATTTCACAGCATTATGTCAAGCCCAAGAGGAAATGACCTCTCATGATCTTCCTTGGATCCGGCAACTCACGCCCCACTCCTAAAAAGTGCATAAAAATATATCTTAACGTACCAAAAAGGAGTGCTAGTTGAAATTCAATAGTAGTAATGGTATATTTCACAACGAGGGGAATAAGTACCAATTAAAAGACATAACTTGTGAGCAGGATGCGTTAGCCGAGTGCGGTAATCCGCGAGTGCACGTAATTGACCTGTTCTTTTTCTAGTCCCACCATCCTGATAGCTGTAGCATAATGGGGCAACTACAATACACGTGTATTGGTAATGAATGGCGGCCTTCTGTTTATTGTATTTTCGTGCCAAACGACATTAACTTCCTTCAGCAAGTAGATCTTGTTACTAACTCTTTACACTATACCTCAGGAGCAGCATGGTTATTCGTGGACCCATCAAACAGAAAACATGGCAGAATCATTCATCAATTCGTCTTAGAGAAATTCTCAAATGAAAAAAGTTGACCTATTGGGGGATCGAATCAAACAACCTCTCGATAACTAGCCAGGCATACAACCACCTGGGCCAACTCATTCGCCATCAAACCTATTGAAATCGATTCTTTATAATTGCTTACGAAAAATTCAAATGAGATATTTCATTAGAATGGGTTGATTTATCATCAACAAAAATATTGTAAAATTATGAAGTCAAATATAATTACTCATTGTTTTTAGTAGATTGAGCAAAAATAAACCCCTTTTTACTCCTGACATTTTTTCGAAAAACGTACTCCTTTCGAGTTATAAGTGATTAAAGATCAAAAAATCATATAGTTACGAAAGCCTCTGAATGCCTTTGGATGACAATTAGGACGCTTCTCGACATGAGAATAAACGAGTTCTGGAGAAATCGCTGTTCAAACAGTGTATATAAGGATGGCATTTTATCGAAACAACGGAGTATAGTAAAAAGTTTTGGATGCTTTAGTTCGTTGATATGTCTAAGTGAATTATTAACAAGCTGTATTGTTACAAAGTTGTATTGTTATAGTGATAATAATAACAGTTGCTCGGAGTATTACTCAAAAAAAAGAACTCCGAAATGTCACAATATCATTGCTTCTACCAAATATTTTTGACCATTCTTGCAGACAAATTAATGTCTATTATTTCTATGTGAAAGTAACTTTTTTTATTCATGCCCCTTTTCAGTTTCCTTGTGAATTTGTCAATTAAAATTTTATACGAGATTATAATTCCTCAAACGTGTTGAATTTATACTGCCTGAGGGAAATTTCAATATATTATAAAACTCAAATAGTCAGTAGGGAAATTATTAGGAGTACAATAATTTTTTTGGAAGTCACAAGTTTCTAAAGAGCGGCCTGTTTGGTTAGTTGAGATAGCTTTTTAGGGGTGAGCCACTTGTTCATCAGTGTAAGTCATAGGGAAGGCCGATCCCAATATTCCACTGGCAAACGCGTATTTGTTACGAATACCTGTTTCAAAAATACTAGTTGTTCCGCTGCATCATCGCATCGATCGCCGAGACTACCAAGAGACGTGACATTCGTAGCAATTCCACTTTTAACTCCCGGTATCGGTTATTCGTGTACAAAATGGCCAATGCGCTGTAGGAATTACGTACTTGATGTTTTCGGATGCCACCATTATATGTATCGTATTGCGCTGAGATAATTTTATGATCATTACATTATTATTGTTTTTGTAAATTAATACTTGGTTTGTTTTTCATGTCGGAATTCATATAAGTTGTTTGATTGGAATTTCGTTTCAGTTTTACTTGATTTTTATATTTTTGTAATACATTTCCTTTATATCGATGTGGTATTGCGAAAATATGTACCGAAATATGCTAAACATTAATCTGAATTTCCTCATTGGCTTAGTGCACATACTATAAAGACTGTCATGGAGAAGAAAAGATGTCATAAAAAATGGAAAATGTACCGTAACAATCTTGTCCACTTAACATCTAAACTTTTGAGAGGCAGGGCAAAATTTCTGATTGACTCTGACTACAACACCTATATAAACCAAATTGAGTCCAGAATAACTTCCAATCCCAAACAAATCTGCCAATTTGTAAAGTCGAAAAAGAGCAGTGACTCCACAATCAATGTTATAAAGAATCCAGACAAAATTATCTCAACAGACGGGCAGAAGATATGTGACGTTTTTTCTGAGTTTTTCGCTTCCTCATTTAACCCGACAATCGGATTAAATCGATCAGATATAATAAATTATCCGACAGCACTTCATCCAGTCCCTATCACATTCCTCAAAATACCATTCTTAGAAAGATTCTGGATCTTCCTCAGAAAGCACCTGGCGTGGACCATATACCCACCTGTTTCTTGAAACAATGTGCTCAAGAAATAACCCATATCCTATTCATACTATTCAATAAGTCTATCAAAGAAGGCTATTTTCCAAAAATATGGAAAACTGCACTTGTAGTTCCTATTTTCGAAAGTGGTAATAAGTTACTTTTTGAAAACTATGGCCTTATTTCGAAAATCTGCTTAATTTCTAAACTTTTTGAGTCAATCATTTGTGACTATCTATACTTTGATGTTGGATCCCCAATCAATAATGAACAGCATGGTTTTGTAAAGCATCGCTCCCTTGAAACCAACTTGTTCATCTATACTGATTATTTCCTAAAGAACATGGACAAGAGCTACCAGGTGGATGCCATCTATACCAATTTCAGCAAAGCATTTGACAAGATAGATCATGCAACTTTACTTGACAAGCTGGCAGGAATCGGTATACATGGCGATCTGCTAAGATGGTTTCAGTCGTATATTACAAATAGGTCTCAGGCAGTCACTCTGGAAAAGTTTCGTTCTAGGTTCATTAATATCACCTCCGGAGTTCCCCAGGGCTCCCATCTGGGGCCACTCCTATTTAACGTTTATATTAACGATATATCTAGTTGTTTTATGCTGAAGACTTGAAAGTATTCCATACTGTGACATGTATCAACGATTCACTCCTTATACGAAACGATATTGATAACCTTGTGAAATACTGCGAGAAAATCTTTCTATTCCTTAACCTTGAAAAACGTCACTCCAAAACGTTTACAAGAAACAAAAATATTTACCACTACCAATATCACGTAAACAAGCAGCAGCTAAAGAAAACTTCTGAAGTCAAGGATTTGGGAGTCTTCTATGACTCTAAACTATTATTTGACTGGCATATTAACAATATCGCAAAAAAAAAGCTAACGAAGCACTTGGATTTCTGATCAGGACTTGCCACGACTTCAGTAATACTAACTCGGTTTGAACCCTTTACATGGCTTGTGTAAATAGTCAGCTCAGTTTTGCTTCAGTAATATGGAACCCCATACATCTCGTATATTGAAAAACTGGAATCTATACAAAGAAAATTTGTCACCTATATCAATAAAAAATTCTTTCCTAATCTCAAAGACCCATTACAAATTAAAATACAACTCAATCTGATACCACTGGCAGATAGACGCCAAATAGCTGATATTAAGTTCCTTTACAAAATAATAAATAATCATTTCGACAGCAGCTCTATATTGAACCAAATGTCAATTAACGTACCCCCTTATGATATCAGAGGAACATATTCATTCCAAACAAATCAAAGTGAAACTAATTACTATTTGAGTACTCCCCTGAATAGGTGTTGTAAATCTTACAATTCTATATTTAAATCAATAGAAATCGACATCTTTTCTTATTCCCTCGCAACCTTCACCATATCTCTCAAACGTTCATATAATCATCTTTTTCATGTCTAACTATTGTATTCTGTACTGTAGTTGTTGAAAACACGATATCGCTTATTATGTAACACAATCAAATCACAATATTAATTTTTACCTCATCATTCGTGAATACTTTCTTTGGGTTTGTCCCATTTTGTATTGCACTGAAAATAAATAAATAAATATGATTTACAATTTTCGATTTTGAATTTTTTCATAGTAGCAGCAGTGATATGGAGTAAGTCAATATTTTTATATTTTGGCTTTCTCCGAATCACTTACAACTTCTATGAAAGAAGTAAAAAATAAAAAATCACACAACTTCTATGAGAGAAGTAAAAAATCACAAATACTGTCTATTGAAAGGTACCTGTACATAATTCAAAGACGTTTGATTCAATCACAAAAAGGAAGAAAGAGTCCATCTAAAAGAGATACTACCCTGCCTATACGGCAGCATGACTGTCACTAGGTTACATATTAATCACTATTGTTCAATTCGTATAGCAAGCATAAGAAAAGTGAGTCAAATGGATAGCATACAAAGCAAAATAAAGAGATATTTGTAGAAAAAAACTCACCAGGATAATATTTTTCATTCCAGCCCATACAAAATCTGGTTTCACTCAGAGAAAATAATCGCTTGAGCTCTTCAATGGAAAATTACGGAACATTTCCACTAGTATCTTCAGACGATTCCGAAATATTCAACCCGTGTCATCAGTTTTAATTGACATTTCGGTGACATTCATTCATTTAATAACCAAACCAGCCATCATTATAATGAATATGAACTTGGATAGTTTTTTGAGAATGAAGTTTGTTGTATAATTTTTTGGATTTCTTCTCCGAATCAAAAACCAAAATTACAACTTCTATACAAGAAGTAAACAAAACACTTTCTGTTGAAAGGTACGTGTATATCATTAAAATGAGTTTGATTCATTCACAAAAAGGAAGAAACAGTCCTTCTAAAGCAGCTACTCCCTTGTCTATATGGCACGACGGGCACTGGGCTACAAAGAAATCACTTTTTCTTGCTCAATCTAAAGAAAGCAAACTAGAGGGCTCTTTGTGAAAAAAATCGCACTGAACACTTCCATATAAAAAAATTGAAAAAGGGAAAACATCTTAAGGAATTACAAATCGAATAATAAAGCAATCAAATCCAACAAAATAGGTTGAAATGGATTTTTGGTCGAACAATAAAATTAAAGGTATGATTGATTGAAGATAATGTTGTGACAAAAAAGTGAGATATCGAATATGATTTAGCAGAGTCAAAAAATTTAACTTAAGAAATATGAAGTAATGTAAACGAATGTTGAAACCAAGTTTCGAGTTGAGTTCACTCACGACGTTTCGATTGCTGCTATCCGCAATCATCTTCGGGTGATGACCGACAATATTTCGAGGTATAGTCGGTTATAAAGACCTGAATCCCCTATGGTGGGGGAAGGGGGCGGTACTGACACGGGTGCGACTGAAAGGGCGCTCTGATCGGTTTTTCAGTGGGCCATAGATGTGTTGGTGCGAGTTTCTCGTTCACGAGCCGAAGTTGGTCTATCCTTTGCATGAGTGGTTTCCACAGATTCCGGATTTCTACGCTGGGGTGACTGAATGTATCTTTGTTGAGAATGTGTTATTTCTTTATTTGAATTTTTTGCTATATCATATTGGATATCTCAGTTTTTTTGTCACAACATTATTCTCTTCGATCAATAATACCTTTAATTTTATTTTTCGACCAAAATCCTTTTCAACCATTTTTGTTTCGATTTGATATCTTTATTATTCGATTTTTTCCTTTTTCAATTTTTTTTTAGTAACAGGTTTCAATAATAATAATGTAGACAATGGAAGTCCGAACCAATACCACTCGGCAATGAATATTGTCAACCACATTCAAGCAAACACTTCCTTAGAAGGTGTACTTTCAATTTTTCATTCGTAGAGGAAAGCCAAAAAATGTTTTATCAAACTCAATGGATATATTGATAATTCCTGTATATTTTGAAACAAATCTCATGGAATAAATGATTTGAATTTGATTTCAAGGAGTTTTGTCGAAAACAGGCTGCATACATTTGTTTTTATTTGATTATTTTTTTCAAGGACGCCAAACCAATATACTCATTTGAAGACAACGGTGATTATGTATTGGATGTCAAATGGTCTCCCACTCATCCGGCTCTGTTTGCTGCAGTCGATGGTAGTGGGAGATTGGATCTATGGAATTTAAATCAAGATACCGAAGTACCAGCAGCTACTATAAATGTAGAAGGCAGTTCAGCATTAAATAAAGTTTCATGGACTCCTTCAGGTTTGCAAGTTACTGTAGGTGATAATCAAGGAAAAATATGGGTGTATGATGTGGCCGAGGTAAGGATTGTTCATTGTGTTACTAATGTCAAAAACTCATGGGTAAATGAGTTCGAAAACTTCCTCATATTTTTACAAAAGAAGATGACTGAAATGTTACATTTCAGTTTGATACTTGTGTATCTCAAAAAAATTGGTGTGTGACGGAGATATAGGAAATTAAACGCTTCTGCCCTATTCTCAATTGTACAATTCATTCTTGAGTAATTTTCGAAAATAACCATGAAAAATGAGTAAAGTTTAAAGGGAAAACTATAGTTGACCATTGCAAGAAATTACTTTCTAATCGAATATAATTTTGAACCAGGTACATGAACTCATAATTTAATCGGATAATAGAATGGACAAATCTGTTCCACATTCCTTTAAATAACATAAACTATAGCAGAATTATTCTATTGATCGCAAACTCAGGTCAACTAACTAGAGATGCGCTGTTTAACATCAACCAATGACCACATCTCGCCAACTGGCTCCGAAAATCGTGAGCAAACGCAATGATCGAGGATGGCGACCTTCTACATGCGTCCCGCTAAAATATCTGCCACATTCTGGCACGCCTGTATTATTGTGTGTTCAGAGAGTAGCGACATTCTGGAACCACCAAGGACACCTATAATTAAAACTACCAGTTCAACAGAATATTCTGGCTGCAAGCAGCGGAGTTCGTAAATCAAATCTTGGTATTTCATCCGTCTTTCCTCTTTTTCGGACAATATTCGTTTCGGCCGAGGCCGATAACTCTACGAAGATTGTTCTACCTTGGTGGTCGAAGAGAATACTATGTCAGGCTTCCTGGAAAACACCTCTTATGATGACCAGCTCTGTTTGGACTTTGCTTTCACCTGATGTTTTGTTGAAGCGAGTTTTCCAGAGCGACATTAGGTCGTCTCTCAATTCGTCGATGTCCGTTACCATTGCCAGAGTTGTCAGTCACTAGGCTGTCCATCGGTTTGGGCATGTCCACCTTGCTGGCACCATAGAGGCATTTCTTTCTCGGATGAGCTTTAGCTGCCGGCCCGATTTTGCAGCCTTCACAAGATTCTGTCATTAATAACCAGTCTAGAGCCTGCGTGAATTTCGTGAAAATTGAAAAATAATCAAAGGGGCGAGAATTTGAACTCGATTTTTCTCTCAAAAAAATATTAAATTTGAGCCTTTGCTTTGAAGTGATCTAAAAATTTTAGAACTACAGGACTATGAGTAAATATTTTTTCATCAGAAATTTATTCATTTATAATTTTTGGGAGGTTTTTGAAGATTGTTGTGAAAGGCGGATTTTGAATTGAATTATCCGAAGTGAACAATTGAAATGTTTTCTCTTCGGGAGTGCACCAGTCAAATGCTCAAAGCACATCTGTACAAAGTTACAAGTCTCTCAGGTAACCGGTAAAGGTGGGTATGCTTTATATAGGAAAATTTGGGCCTTCTCTGAAAACATTCTTAAACGCTTTTGAATGCTTATAAATGAGTCATGTAGTAGTATTTTTTTTTTCAATCTAGAATAATTTATCTTATGTATAGAGAAAATAATAACTTCTTATTGATCATTTTAAAAAAATGCGAAGTGGCAGTATTGCTTTTCCATGGTTATTTCAATTATTAATTGTCAGAACTGACATTTTCTTATTAGTGTCGTTGATAACAAATGAATGCTTCAATTTAACGCTCTTTATATCTATCTAGTTGTTAATTTTACATGGCCCCAATAAAGTGTTTTGGTTGCAATGGGTACATCAATAAAAATGTACTGATGACGGCTGATGACGAAACATACCGGCAGTGTCTACTAAAAATTCAACACCGCAAAATTGGAAGACTTGCGAAGAAAACATCTCGGCTCACAAAGTATCAATATCTCCAGACAGAGAATACTGACATCTCGTACTCCTCTAGTAGTTACTATTCCTGTTCTTAAAGCTGTTGGATCTTTTCGAACTAGCTCTCCTGCAGGGCCTGATTCTTTGAGAGACTCCCATATTCAAGATATACTCAGCTATACTTCTGGTACTTGTGGTGAACAACTTCTGAATTCTTTGACGAACCTTTGCAACCTTATTCTTTCTGGGAAGGTCAATGAAGATCTACGTGCTACTCTGTTTGGTGCTTCCCTATGTGCTATAAACAGAAAATCTGGCGGAATTCGTCCCATTGCCGCAGGAAATTTTCATAGGCGTCTAATAGCGAAACTAACCTGTATGCATTCACGAAATATACTTGGAGATCTATTCCGACCCTACCAATTTGGATTCGGTACCAACGGTGATTGTGAGTCAGTTGCTCATGCAACTCGATGTTACAGCAACCAGAACAATTACCTAGTTGGAAAAGTTCTTCTGGAACTCGATTTCAATAATCCTGCATATTGCCATGGGCACCTTTTTTTTCATTGGTGACGGGAAATTAAATATATTGCGATAGTCGTAATACCATGATTTTTTTTTACCTGCTTTCTGACTCTTCAGCATTTTTAAATAGAAATATTAGACATACATATTTAGGGCGAATTTAATTTTATATAAAATGTTAGATGTACATATTTTTTTTCAATAATGCGTATTGAGCAAGTTACGGTTTAAGAAATGCCAATCTTGTGTTTTTCTGTCCGTTCGATTTCTTCCGAAAATAGCACAACTTTCGATTGCGGAAGTCACTGTATCAGTTACATTCAACATTCCCAAGCCAGTCCTGCCAAAAATTCATCTAGGTCACGTTATAGTCATATTTGAATGGAATTATCAAGATTTCTCTCTTGTATTTCGATTTTTTGCAAACGAATGCAGCTTCGTTCACACGAGTCTACACTCTGAAGACAATAACAAGAAACGCATTTTTATCTCTTACATGTTTTCGTAATATCAATCATTTCTCTGTAAAATACAAAACTTTACATCGAAATGGAACAATAAATATCCCACCGACTTCCATTTCTTTATGATGTGGGAAATTTCTCCTATATTCAGTTCTGATCTTTTTTGTATTTTCAGATATTGATTTAGATTTTTCAGACACAATCAATGCTGGGGTTATTTCGAAAAACGAACACAATTTTTTTCAAAAAATCTTTCCTTCATTTTTTTGTCATTGTTTTGAAATTGGCCTCTGAAATGTATGCCGTAACATTTATAGTTTCGTCATGAATTTTGAGCGTTCTCTCGACGAGCTTTGACTTGTCGAAGATTGAGCACTTTCCATATGTGTTCCTAATAATTCTATGTTTTCTTTGAATATCTATAGGTTTCGGTTGATTTCAGGATGCTACATACTCTTACGAAATCACCTTGTTTTTTTTGTATGGCATTTCGTAAATATGAATGAAGAAATAATCAAAACCTGTGGCAATAAAGACAACAAAAATATATATCCGATTATTACTTCAGAAAAGTTTGTAGCTTTGAATTTGATTGTGAAAATTAAAATTTTACTGAAGTGAGTTTCTTCTCCCCCATGATTGCAATTTCACATTGTAGTCAAGTTTTTTATGAAAAGTAGTTGAGAATAGATCCTCATAATCAGAACATTTTTGCTTGAATATTATTTCCATCATAAAGACCATGTTATGATCAGAAATAATAGTTATGGGTTCTTTCAGAGCTTTGCACATCCCAGGCATGATGAATGGAACAAATTCTTGTATACAACCCAAGAACTAAGGAATAACCAAGTGGACGATGAATTAGAAAAACTTAATTATTCTGGTTCAAGTTCGTCTTCCTTGAGTATGACTGCATTAACGTCAACACCACTGCGATAAATAGTTAAATTTTAGATGTTAAGTAGGTGTTAAGAGATAATTTATTACCAACCCTCTGCAGGAGTAATGAGTGTGTCATAACGTCTGAATGTGGATATTGTCAAGAGAAAAATCTTTTTGGGGTTAATCAAATATTGAGCAGTTACTAAATATGCTAATAATATGTTTTGTTGATATCACCAAATGCTTTTGATATTCTTTCGAAGTTTTTACCTCGACAAATCTTATCTTTTAATGAATGAAATTCACACCCAGTGCAATATTTTGTTAGTAGTGGCAGATTTAGGATAGAACTCCATCAGACAGAATTAGGAGTGGTGAGACAAAAATGTTCACACATACATATGATGTGATTTACCAGAGGATATGGCAATAAAACAAAGAACGTAGATATTTTGTGATATAGCTTTCCAATGCCATTAAAAAAAGCTTTTTGTCTGAAACGGCCGCTTTTTCCCTAGAGTCGAAGGTTGCATATTATTTTATGATCTTTTTTTAATGATTCACCATATGCAACGTCTAATATTTCGCCCACAAATAGTTCATTCAGATATGGAAAATTTTCTTGAATCTTGAGAAGGTCACGAGATTCTAGCATCCCAGTCTTCCGAATCCGCCACTTTGCTAGCAAAGATTCACTAGTAAGTTGTGATTCTGTTAGATACAGTATTGGATCTTTTCAAGTGTAATGAACCATCTAACAAATGCCCGAATTTTATCTCAATCTTCAATTTCAATGATTCCTCAGAGAGTTTATTTACTTCTCTACCCTTCGGATAAAAAGGATGTATATGTTTTTTCAGATTTTTATAATCCTATAATGATTATGGCAATGGGAAGTATACTTAAACTCATCTCAAAGTGAATTATCTTATGCCGTATATTTTGTGAACATCTCTGATTGACATAGTTGAATGAATATATTTGACTGTTTACAAATATAATGTATGCTTCAAAGAACTAAAACGAAAAAGCTTGGAACTTAGATCTTGTAATTTCAGGTACTGAGTTCACACGTTACTTAAGTTTTATACGTGATTTGTTGTGCTTGTAAATAGCTATTTATTTTTTGTAGTAACGAAATAATTGGTATTTTTTTATACTAGATCGTTGTCTGTTTTTTTAATGCTCTCATAATATGGTGGCATCTAGAATAAATGCCTCAGTAAGTAATATGGCCTTTAAATTTATTGTCGGCGTGTTTAAGTAGTACTTTCAAAACTGGAATTGAATTTGTAGATTTTCATTAACTTACATACAAAAGAAATGTAATTCATGTCAACAAAGACTCTTCTTTCAAAAAGTTGATTGTTATTCCATAAGGAGTTTTTTTTTTGAGTTTTTTTGTGTAGAGAGTTCAAACACTGTATCTTTGAAGAAGTGCAGATTTTTTTCCATTGTTATTTGTTCAGATTATCACCTTACTTTGAATTTGAGTTGAACTCAAAATATGTAATCCATGGGTGATTTTTATCGCTAGGTTCATCAATTTTTGAAATTGTAATTGAAAAACTCCTATGGCATGAGATATTTCACAAAGGTATATATTTTTGATAAGAGAAAATATTCCATTGTGATAGATATTTCAATATTCTCCAGAAATCCGTTGTTTATTCGATTCTATAGTTCTTTGTGTTTCAATAGAAAAAGACTTTCCCTCGTGTTTATTTTAAGACAATCCTGTACTCCTTGTAATTTGAGTTCACATTTGCATAATGAGGGTGTTTTTTGTGAATTTTGTTATGGGATGATTCATTCTACTTTTTCTGTAAATGGAGATCAAAAATGATAATACATTTATTTCACAGGAACTCGAGCTCACTTACTCGAGATATTTTTGACTAAAATACTATTTTGTTTAGGAAAATAACTGAAATGATCTACATTATTGAATAGGCAAAAGTAATTCTCAAGAAAATTCTAAGTACCTTGGAGATTGTCCAAAACTCAAAATTAGGATGTTGTTAGTATTTTAATTAATAAGCATCCAGTAATTCAGACCTTTTCTACTTCAGAATTTCAACATTCTGAATTTTGAAAACTCAGAAAGAGTGTTATTTACAAATCAGGTATATTTTGAATCTTCTGTATTATTTTGTTCATCGTTTTCATAGACACCCTATATATGCAAATTCAGTGGATCTAGAAACTTATCATGGACTACAAACACATTTATTTAGATGTCACTGTATATATCTATTATATGAATAAAATCACATCTAATGAATGTATTCGATTTATTTCTTCCATCCATAATTTCCTCTCCTTATACCAATGAACGATATATGACACTCTTGCAATTCTTTCAATTTATCTTAACCATTTCAATTATTCACTCGGTGCGCGATGACAGTGCCTGTTGCAATTCAGACGGACAAAAAAATCACTACCAATCCAATCAAATTAACTGTTCAAGAGCCCAAAATGACGTTTTTCGCCTACCCGAAAAGTAGCTGTGGATTCCGGCAGACACAGGTGCCCTTATTATCCCCTAAAGTTTGCGCCAGATTCTGTCCGTGCGTTTAGCAACAATTAGCGGTTGAATGCCGGAAATCATAATTTTTTTTGTTTTTTCTTATATAATGAAAACTATTTGTCGTATCGAAAAAAAGTTGAATTGAAAGTTGTAGATATTTGAAAATTCTATCGATTAGCGTTGGCCCGATGTCGATATTCTAATTTGTTGCCTAACTATTGCGCTCGGAATTTGAAAAAAGGCGTTTTTTTCATTACTCTATTAAAAAATGTTGAAATGCATTTGGGTGTTGCAACTGTGGATTTGGAAAGCTTTCAACTAGTAGAAACCACAGTTTCAATTTGGTTGAAAAACAATTGATAGATTAGCAACAGTCTAATTTGTTACTGAAAAAAGTGTCCCACTAGATTCTTATTTCTTGCCCTACGGATAATCGTAGAGCAATGAACGAAACGGTTTTGGATAGTCAAAGAGTTGAACTACAAATTATCGTTTTTGGAAAATTGATTTTTTCAATGTGATACCTCTAAAAATGGCGTCAAAAAAACAACGTTTTGCAAACTGAAAATCAATTAGGAAAAAATGGTCGTATCAAAATTCGAGAAAATGCATGGGAAAGCTGCTATTTTTCTACGAATTTTGACAACCTTACTTTTGTTCCACGATAATTAGGAGCCAAGATAACACTTTTTATCATTCAGTTTCTCCTCCATTTGTTTATTTATATGAAGCAACGAGACCTCGACTACTGCACAGAGCAAGAGTCATATTATCCATCGGAAGGAACCAGCAGAATTTGTTTTCCACAATTATTTATCATATTTATTGATAGGATAAGTGGAGATTCTTCCGGGACCGTTCGACGTGCCTTGTGGAAGGGGGAAGCCGGAGAGAGCAATCTAGCGCCAAGCGGCCGTCGAGTGCATCGCGTGAAATAAACTGATCAAAGATTTTTGGCCCATTTATTTGCAACATCATTCTTCGAATATTTACAGCTTGTAACTGAAAATGTCCATTAACATTCATCTATTCACATGTTTATTCTGTCTCCGTTAGGTTAGTCAGGTCCTATCAGGCATTCCAGATACTTGGCAAATGACGAAATGAACCAATACGGCGGCATCTGCCCCCAGAAATTCTCGTTTGTTTCTGTCAGAAGAGTGTGATTTCCATGTTAATACTACTGCACAGAGTGTCCCCGATTGAACAGTTTGTATCGTTCCGGCCGGTTATACTGAGTGCGCGAAATAAACATTCCATTTGAACTTTTATTTTGGTAGTGATTTGAACATGTATTATTGTTAAGCTGACTTCTCACCGTATTTATTGCAGTGTGGATTCTTGTGATAGTTCACGTGAGAATATTCCATTTTTTCGATTTCCTAAATAGGTAAGGTAATTCATTATACATAATTTCAATTACATCTATAGGTCAAAAATGTTTCGGTAGTAGTATGATTCAGATACTATTGTATCACTAATGTTCAAACTTTATTCCATTTTATCTCACTTACAAACACGTTTTACACTACTAACATGTAAGGATACTCAAAAACTACCTTGTGCTAACCAGAGAATGACAACACTACTATAAAAGGAAGTCATAACGAAATTCCCAGAGGAATAGTGTTGAGAGCGTTCTAGATATTCAACACATTAAAATGAAAAAGAGAATAGATATACAAGACAATTATAAGATACAATTGAAATATACAAGCTCTAATATCATTTTTACTGGTCATTAAGAGATCCAGGTCATTTCTGATGATTAGGAGATTGCATTGTTGCATCATGTTATTAAAGTAGTTCCCGAGATACAGACAGTGAGGTCATTTTGGGCTCTGATTAGTTAATTTCACGCGATGCATACGACAGCCGCCTAGCGCGGGTCGCTCTCTCCGGCTTTCCCCTCCACACGGCACGTCGAACGGTCCCGGAAGAACCTCCACTCATCCTATCAATAAATACTATGAATAATTGTGAAAAACAAATCCTGCTGGTTCCTATCGATAATATTACTCTTGCTCTGTGCAGTCGTCGAGGTCTCATTGTTTCATATAGGTAAACAAATGGAGGGGAAACTAAATTATAGAAAGTGGCTCCTAATTATCGTGGAACAAAAGTAAGGTTGTCAAAATTCGTAGAAAAATAGCAGCTTTCCCGTGCATTTTGTCGCATTTTGATACGACCATTTTTTCCTAATTGTTTTCTAGTTTGAAAAACGTTGTTTTTTTGACGCCATTTTTGAAGGTTTCACATTGAAAAAATCGATTTTCCAAAAACGATAATTTGTAGATCAACTCTTTGACTATCCAAAACTGTTTCGTTCATTGCTCTACGATTATCCGTAGGGCAAGAAATAACAATCTAGTGGGACACTTTTTTTAGTAACAAATCAGATTGTTGCTAACCTATCAACTTTTTCTCAACCAAATTGTAACTGTAGTCTCTACTAGTGGAAAGCTTTCCAAATCCACAGTTGCAACACCCAAATGCATTTCAACATTTTTTAATGAAATAATGGAAAAAAACGCCTTTTTTTAATTTCCGACCGCAAGTTCAGCAACAAATTAGAATATCGGAATCGGGCCAACGCTAATCGATAGATTCTTCAATTATCTACAATTTTCAATTCAACTTTTTTTCGACCCGATGAATAGTTTTCATTATATAAGCAAAAAACAAAAAAATGTTTTCCGGTATTCAACCGCTAATTGTTGCTAAACGCACGGACAGAATCTGGCGCAAACTTTAGGGGATAATAAGGACACATGTGTCTGCCGGAATCCACAGCTACTTTTCGGGTAGTCAGAAAGTTTACGAAAAAAGTTTATTTGATTGGACTATACGAAATGTAAGTGAACAAAGAAATAATTTCAATAGTATATTCTTGAATAGCTAAACTTCAGAGTACTGCTCGTGAATCAAGGTTCTTGCTCTACATATCCAAGAAGTAGATTTACTAGTAGAATATATAAACAACATCATTAATGCTCGATTATTCGTAAGGTTCCGGTGGCGTGGATTCCATAAAGCAACTTTAAATAGCTAATTCTTTGTTCTTTATGAACTTTGACTTGCACAGTGTAGAGCTGTTTTTGAACTAAGTAGTCAAATTGATTCTACTCGTTCTGGAAATAAATCTAAATATTGTAACGGCAAATTGTCATATTAAAAATTTTTTTCGAAGCCCAATTTGAGGGACAGCCTGTCGCCCGAGAATTTCGAATAGAAATCCGATTAAAAACTGCCACCTACCACCTTTATTTCATATGAACCGTTTTTCATATTTTCTTAATTCCATTCCATTGTGAGATGGCATGTGGAGTTTCTTGAGTCTGTCTGGATATAAAACAGGCATTCCATTAAACAAAATAAGTATTTTAGATCAGCTAACCTTACTGTTTCTTCTTATGGTTTGTGGGCAACTCGGTATCAGCTGAAATTGATTCCTGGAAAATAATGAAATTGAGACTATCAGAATGGAGTAAAGTAAGGAAATTGGACGGCATTACCTCTTTTATGGACTTTGTTATGTAAGATATTGTTCATTTCACCATATTCTTTCCACGATAGAACTGATTGCATCCGGATCCAAAATCTCAATTATTTTATGGACCTATCAACTGGAACATAAGGTCTATTATCCTTAGATTTTTCTGCAAAAATCGGTAATGCCCATTTAATGAAACCAACTTCATCAAAAAATTAAATTTTAAATTTATAACTGCTGTATGGTTCTACCTGATGATTGATTTTTGACCCTTGTGCATTTCTGGCGCTGTGAGTAATGTGAGGTAGAACCTGGGCAGACAGATTCACCACCGTTTCCCGCGTACCTGCTGCAACTTGCAGAAACTATATTTTGTTGACCGCATTTTCAATAAAACTGTCTACAATTTCTGAAAGTATGATTTGCCAGACCACAGTTCCAACTCTAGATGTGATTTTTTGGGAAGTTACTCGATTTTCTACAGCTTGTATTTGAAGCACTACACTTGAGATTTTCTGAGTATTAACTGGACCACGACTAAAGTTATGATTAGTTTGTCTATGAAAATTTTGACTAGGGCTTTTTGAAGTTGATGCGAGTTGATAACCGTTATCTACATTTATTTTATGGTGTGTACTTTCATTACTCAAACCCTCTGCAACTAAAGAAATTTCCTCAACACACTCGACGTTGGAGTGATTTGATCGCGATGCGAGCATATCTTTCCATCGTTGACAAGCTTTTACCAACTTTGCAACAGTTGAAAACTCATTTAAAGCTACTGCAAAATATTCCTACAGAAGATTTTTACTTGTTATTGGTAATTAGGTCTGAGGAGAATTCGAACTCCTAAAATATCCCTACGTTTCTGTTATAAATATTGTTATAGATTCTTGAGATTGTTGTTTTCGTTCTTTTGTTTTCCATGGCAATCCATCATTATCTTCCGGAAGAAAGTCGCTCCTAAATCGATTTTTAATTGTTTGCAATATTTCTAGAACCTTTTTGCATATCACCATCAATCGAGCCCCATTTCAGAAAATGGATCAACCGCCGAAGCTTAAATCTCAGCAGTGCTAACTTCTCGTGCGACAGGCTCTATGGAAGCTTCCACTTCAAAATTTTTCGAATCTCACATGAATAGAAACCAGTTTTGGCTTCTGCGCAGGCAAAGTAATTACTGCCTGGTTCTGCGCAGCTACCTCATTTTTTCAACATCTGAGATCGCAAGTTTTTCTTAAAGTTCAGCCTTTAATTGAAGACACGTCGCGTACGACTCATTTTTAAATGAAATTTAATCGGCTGTCGCATCAGCTTCCAATCGAATTCTCTGTACCCTAGCGAGTACATTTATAATATTTCAGATATTAATGAAGCCTTCAATTCCTTTTTTGAGATTATTAAACATAACTTCTCCATAAATTTTCCTGAAAAACGGTTTTATTATAAAGTTGATGAGAAAAAATGGGTTAATTCTGAAGTAATACGTTCAAGTCAAGCTTTGAAAAATCTTTTTGCTTCGAAGGCTGCTTTCTCTCCTTTAGCACCTATATATAGAAAAGCTAAAAGAACACATCAGAGTTTAATGAAAGTAAAGAAGAAAAAATATTATCAAGGTGTTATATTCAATTCTCCAAACACAATTTGTGCCTCCATGGAATGTTGTGTCCAATCTCACAAATAAAAACTGTGAAAGAAGTAATATTTCACTCAAGGTTGATGACTCTATGGTAGAAGATCAACATACTGTGGAATCCGAGCTCAACAAATTTTTAATAGAGGCCCCGCTCAGTTTGGTCAAACAAATACCAGTTAATAAGGCTTCGCATACCAATCTTGAGGATTTTTTTTAATGTGTTACAATCTGTAAACCATTTACTGAAAATGAATTATTATCCTCATTGAGGAATAAATTGAAAAATAAGAAATTCTCTGGAGCAGATGATATTCCTATGTACATCTTGAAAAGAATTCTTCCAACGATAATAAAACCATTGATATATCTGATTAATCTGTCATTTGTAAAAGGTGTATTTCCGTAAGAAATGAAAATCGGAAAAGTGACTCCTATTTTCAAGAAAAATAACCCGAACTCAATGGAAAATTATCGTCCAGTAACAGTACCATTTGGACTATCAAAGAATCAAAGATATTCGAATATGCATTTTTGGACCGACTTACTTCATTTTTGAATTCACAGAAAATATTAACTAACACGCAGCATGGCTTTCGTGCAGAAAATTCAACTATTACTGCTATTTTTTCATTATATAGTGAGGTAATTAGATATATTGACGCAGGTGAATGCTCAGCGGCAATTTTCGGTGATTTGAGCCGGCATTCGACTGCGTCAATCACCAAAAACTTTTACTGAAATTGGAAAGGTATGGGCTAAGAGGTGTCTCTCTCAACTGTATATCCCCATTTCTTCAGTGTACGGTCAATAATAAAATCCAAAATCCAGAGTATAAATTCTGAGCCTTTAAGCGTAGGTATGGGTGTACCTCAAGGGTCCACCCTGACCCCAATCCTTTTTATCCTATATATAAACAATATAGACTCTGCTGTTTCTGAAGTTCATTATACAGCTTATGCTGACGACATTTCTAAGATCATCTCGGCACCAGATGACGAAATATTGAAAGACAAATGTGCTTCTACAGTTGAACAAATATCAGATTTTTTTAATTATGATTTGTTTTTTAATTCGGAAAAAACAAATATTATTCGTTTTCATGATAGACAAAATAGGATAGAAGACTTCAGTTTCAGCACTAATAATGCGACATAATCAAAATCGAATGAAAGTGTTAAATTCCTGGGTATTCTTCTTGACGACAACTTGAGCTGGAATGCTGAAATTTCTATTTATGAATCTGCGGAGAGTTTTAACTACCACTCAACTAATGAGCATTTATTATGCTCAAGTTGATTCAAGACCGATGTATGGTGTCTGCTTCTGGGGTGGGTCATCCATGACTAATAATCTATTTATCGCTCAAAAACGCATTATACGGTGTATTGCAAGTGTCTCAAGGCGAGAATATTGCAGACAAATTTTCAAAAATATTATCACATCTTGATACTTACATCAGTATATATATTTGAAATATGCACTTACATATTCAAAAACAAAATACATTTCAAAATAAACAAAAGTGTTCATGACCATTACACTAGAACAAAAAATAGATTTCATGTGCCATATGCAAGACTGAGAAAGACTTCATTTGCACCAGAACACATTGGAATAGAAATATTCGACAAACTGCCCGATCATTCAAGGGAAGAACATAACTTTGTGATGTTTAAGAGAAATTTGAAAACTTTTTTAACTGAACAATGTATTTATTCATTGAATGAATTTTTAGATTAGATAAGTAGGGTATTTTAGTTTTAAGGTGATGTTTCTACTTTTAGGTTTCTTATAATCTGTCTTCATTTTTTTTACTCCTTTTATTGACTACTCCTATACAATGTATATTGTCTACATGGAAAATAGAGTATTATTATTATAGGTACATGGTGGTTCTCGGTAGTGAAGGAGGTTAGCACATTCGCCTTCAAGCAAGAATCTTGTTTGCATAGTTCTCTTCAATTAATAACTCTCGACCAAGAATTAATCATTTTCCTTGAACATATCTGCTAGTGAGATTTCATTGGCTAGCGGGTTATTTGGTCCAATTTCTTCTGTAATTTCAGAAAGACGTTACGCAATAACATTTCAAATAGTATCAAAATATTACCATTCAATTTAAATAACAACCAGCTCATTCATCTATTATACAAAAACGAAAGCCAGTTAACCGCCCAGTGAATGTAATGTTTGCGATGGTTTGATAATGCACAAAAAATAAAAACGACCAAGTAAATCAACCCATGCAAACCAATAAACTCTCAATAAAATCTTAACACACTAATCAATCACCTCTTACAATATGAGTAAATGCAATCAATACTTTTTTTAACACCCTCTGTACAGTGCATTTCTTTAATGTCTCCCCTCTTATTTTTTGAATAGGTATATCAAAAAATTGAAACTTGGAATAATGAAATTGATGCATGAATACTACTGGGCGCCACCTGGAAAAAAAATGAATGGAAAGGAGGGTCTTGTGACACATCATTTTGAAGCTCCTGACGAATACTTTACAATCCTAGAATATGAAGTCAATATCTTTACCGATACAAAATGGCGGAACATTTAATAATTACCTGCACATATCGACGTTTCACTTCAAAGTTTGAGTAAATAAGCTGAGTTTAGTTCAGAAGATGCTCGAAATGGTTGCCTTAAACGTCTTGAGATAAGAACAGCCTATCCGATATTAAACGTCGAACATTTTTGAACACCGCAACGTCGATTTTTCTACAAATATTCATTATTCGCATTCAATATTGAAGCAGGTTCAGTTTCGTACGCCTTCTGCTTCAAATAGCCCGATAAAAAAAACTAAAGGTGTCAAATCTGGCAAGTGGGCTGGCCATTCCATAGTACCTCGATGACCAACCCAACGACCATGGAAAGTATTATCGAAATAGTTTCTTACTTGTCTGGAGTTATGTGGTGGTGCTCGCGTTGGAATAATGATATCCACAGAATTCATTAGGATTCACTTCGACGATTTTGGTGATTAGAGAATCAATAGTACTTTGCCAGCATATTAAAATACAATTCCCCTGTTGAACTTTGTTCAATTGACCATTTTGGAGAAAGTTTACGTGGTTCCTATCTACTTATAACATCGGAAACTAAATGAGAATATATTCGAACTGAACATTGATTTTCGTTGTCGTACTGACATTTTTGTCTTTTTTATGAATAAAAAATAACCTATCAAACCTTATTGGGTTTTTGGGATTGCCATATGACAAAGGAAAACGAATATTTCTAGAAATATCGATATTAATGTGTTCGTTTTCAGGTAATTATTAAATGTTCTGCCATATATTGACTTCCAGGGTTGTTGAGCATTCGTCAGGAGCTCCAAAATGATATATCACAAGACTCCTTTTCCATTTAATTTTTTTTTTCAGGTGGCGCCCAGTCGCATTCTTCAAATTGTTATGTGTCATTTTTACTCCAAAATATAGTATTCATGCATCAATTTCATTTTCCCAAGTTTCAATTTTTTTTAGTTGACCCGTTAGCGTTCATAAAATAAAAGGGGGGGTAAATAAATGCCTGTATATAGGTAAATACATCAAATAAATTATCTAATCAAGCAACTGAATCAATTTTCTATTAATTACTAACTTTACCCAGTACTTCTATTGAAAATCGATATGTTTGAAAAATATTATGTACAAATGAATGCAATAGGCCAGTAGATATAAACATGATTTTTCCAAAATTTAACAATAATTACAAAAGTTTTGAAACTTCGGTAGAATGAAAAGTACTTGAAAATGATATTGAGTCTGATTTTGCAACCCTTTTTTCTGAAAGGAACATATTGAGAATCAGGATTTTATGAATATTCGCATTATTTGTACGGAGATATTTGCAAAAGTTTCGAAGTATTGCGAAGTAGCAGTTTACATATTCTGGTAAATTCGCAACCATTTACACAAAACGGAACGTTTCGTTTTATCAAAAACAATTGGTAATAATCCTAATTTTTCCGAAAAAAATCCAAAAGTTCTGCACACTTGCATATGAATAACCGAAATAATGTTCTTGAGGACTACTTCAATTTGCAACCTCTTGCGTTAAACGGAAAATATATTTTTGCAATAAGTTGTTTAATGTCACCAAAACATGTTTCGAAATTTGTACAAAAGTTTTAAATGCGGGTTGCAGATGAAGAAGTCCTCACATACAACGTTTTCATTGATTTGCAATAACGTCTGCAATACGGAAATAATGGTATATTCAAAATGAAAAATATTATGGTATTTGTTCTCTACCAAAAAAGCAAAAGTTCTGCAAATTTGTGAAGTGTGGAGAAATAGCAGTTCACATCTTCTGATAAATTTGCAACCATTCAAAAAGAACGGAGCTGTTTGTTTAAAAAAATTTTATCAATCCCTCAGTAAACACATGATATCCTATGGATACCCATTTCAAGTCCTATTCAAGGCGGGACATCCGTGGACATAATATGTATGTCCGTAAGATATCCTATCGTGGATGTTCCTAGGATATCCAAAACGAACATCCTGGATACATCCATAGAATATCCAAATAAGTTTCATTCTGGATATCCATACAGGTCTCTCATCCATACAGGTCTCCCATCCAGTCAACCAACGCAGATATCCGTAAGAGATCAATAATGGATATATACAATGAATTTCGAAGTGTCCAAAGTTAATTAATGCATGCGAACTGACAATTAATCACAGAGCCGCATAGAATTCGACAAATCCACAGTTTACAAAGTCTAATGTACGAAAGGTGCCCGATATAATGTTGATATTAATGCTGTGTCGAAGTTCAACACTCAACACCACAGAAAAACAGAGAGAGATCTGTTATTTGTCACTTCTGTCTTCTGTCAGTCACAATCACTATATATAATATATATTTCCTATAATTAAGTACATCTATAAATGTGAAAAGTAAGTATTGAATAGAAATTTGGTTCAAAGAAACACAAAAATAGTAGTTATACGAATAAAACAAACTTTTGTCACAAGTTCGTAGGGTTGGTAGGTAGTTCAGTCAGGTAGATAATTTGACTAACCTACATCTGAGATTCTGCCAAGATATATAACAATTAATTTTTGTGCAGGATTCATTTATTATGTACGTGCTGTATATTTACCAATTCAATGCTGTTTTTTATTTTCAGGTGACTATATACCAGGGCAAGAAACAAGTGCAAAACAAATACAATAAATACATAGAAAAAAAACAGGCCCTCTCATCTTCAGATGATGAACATGGGGAAAAAAATATTATTGGTTCGTTATCCACGGTACCGAATAGTTGAAGGATCATATCATTCATGCAATGCACATTTAATAACTTCACTTTTGATATAAAGGAAATGTAACTTTAGTATAAGAAAATATTCTAAAAAAAATAAAATTTCTACTTTTACTTAAGTGTATATATATATATATGTAGAAATTGATGTTTTCACGGATCTTCGATATGCAAGATGAATTTTCTGGGTATGAAATGTAGTGGATATATATATATCCACTACATTTCAAACATAATATAATAAAAAATATTCAAAATTACAGCGCAATCTCATGCAAATTTGAATATAATGAAATATATTTCCCATTTCAAATACTAATCTAAAACTTATTTTCCACATGAAGGTACTACCAGGATGTGCAGGGTAGAAGGGCTGAATAACTCCACCAGTCAGACAAGTTCTAGAAAAAAACTCTTTAAGAAAATGCTGCTGTCCTATATTGAAAAATGTCTCAAGGAGGGCCTCACAGGGAAAGATAAAGAAATGGTACCCGCTACTATGCCGCTAATATTCAGTGAAATTACTTCCGCAAAATATTACCGTTGCCCAGTAAGAAAACTCATCAACGATCATACTGTATTAAGCGAGATATTGTCAAAAATATGTCGAAAATTCTAGTTTTTATTCTTCCCACTCTCCTCGACGGCACTCCAAATTCATTTGACTATGTTAAGACATAGAATTCATTATTTAGAATATTTTGGTACAAAATTCATCAACGATCATCCACAATTGAGAGAGATATCAGCAAAAATATATCGAAAATGACAGATTTTATTTTCCCCACTCTCCACTACACTACATTGAATATTTTCGATGTCAAGAGGTACATCTTCGAATTATTTGGAATTTTCTAGTATAAAATTCATCTACGATTGATGAATATTAAGCGCGATACGAGAAGGCATAAAACCGTGGCGAGAAAATTATGTCTTCCGGCAATCCGAATTGATTTGACCCTGTATATGCTTTCTAAAGATCATTTCGAACATTTTGACGTAAAACTTATCAACGATCATCCTGTATTAAGCGAGATATTGTCTAAAATATGTCCAAAGTTCTAGTTTTTATTTTTCCCACAATCCCCGACGGCACTCCAAATGCATTTGACTATGTATAGACATAGTATTTATTATTTAGAATATGTTGGTGCAAAAATCATCGACGATCATCCACAATTGAGAGAGATATCAGCAAAAATATATCGAAAATGACAGATTTCATTTTTCCCACTCCCCACTACACTATATTCCATAACTCTGATATCACGTGAGAGATCTATGGATTATTTGAATCATTTTGAACATGTTGATGCAAAACTAATCAACGATCATCCATTATTAGATTAGGCGAGACATGTGAGAATTCTATGACTCATTTCAATTCTTCCCTTGTGTCATTCAAGGGGCGTTTAATTTGATACGGTAATCCATGTATTGGCGAAATAATGCAGAAATTGCAATATTCGTGGCTTTGGACTTATTAATATCCCTTGAAATGAATCAAAATCCGAAAGGATAACATGAACAATCATTTATTATCAGGTCAACTACACAAAACTCATCGCAGAATATCCGAGAAACGTGGGAACGTCGGCGTCGCACGAAAATCCTACCTTATTCTGACTATCTTGATAAAAGCGTGGCGAGAAAACCGTGGATAACTTCACATCAATCTCTATTTTTCACATTTTCCATTCTATTGCATGATGATATATGAACTACGTGAATCAGTTTCTGCCCAATACTTGAAATTTTGATGTAGCGGTGAATACTCATAATCAAGCATTGATATTCGCATATGCAACAGGATATCTGGAAATCGCATTCAACGGTTCATACGTAGGTATTTAATCAAGTGAAATGTTTCAAAATACTAAAACCACACGACTAATAAACTGGCCATCATGACAGATTTTCACAGAGCATGATGCGGAATACATTAGAGAGAGAAAGGATATGCAAATTGAATGGATATTGTGAAGAATAAGCGACAATCAACTCAAATTACTCAATCCTACATAACACCTTTTTCTCTGCTACATTGCGGAAGGAATTCGCCTATAGAAGTTATACTTGAGTATAGTATTTTTCACAGTAAATGGTATTGGCTTATTAACTGCAATGAACTACCCGATTCAATCCCATTGTGTAGAAAATCATCTGGTAAAAGATGCAAATCTGCTACAGGGTCGAACTTAAGAAATTTGAATTTTGCATAATGTAGGAGATAGGTATACAAGTAATTCATTTAAATGTACAATTCTATTCTATATTTAGTTCAGTGTCGCTATCGCTATCCTCATCTAAATTAATTATAATTGGCGCAATTGATTTCACAGGAAGGTACGAGTTTTCAACATTTATAACATGACTAACAGAACTTTTCCAACTCTCGGTAGGAATGTCATTCATACAGTTCCCAATTAATTCTACCACACTACCACTTAAAGTCGGAGAAGTATTTTTTCCGCGCACGCTCGATTCAAGTTGGTGCCACATAAGCTCTATGGGATTGAACACGCAGTAGTAGGGAGGTAGTCGTAACACTGTATGTCCCAATTCTTCTGCAATTGTATCACAAACATACGTTTTTTTTTAAGAAAATGACAGCAGCACTTGTAAAAGTTCTTTTTTTTTGTATAATTTTTCTCAAAATATATGTCATTTGCAGCCATGAAGTTTTGACTCTCCAATTTCGTATTCTTTGAGCCAGGAATTTTTTGCAATTGTCGACTATGATAGCTTGCGTTGTCCACTACTATAACGCTGTTTGGCAGAATGTTGGGTAACAGACAATTTTTAAACCAATATTCAAAAAGCTCTGCTGTCGTATCTTCGTGATAATCAACACAAGAGTCCTTAATATTTTTGGCAGAAAGCCACATAGCGTTTGGGATCCAAACATTTTCTGATCCTGCGTATAATATTGTGATTCTCTTCACTTTATTTGATGGTGCTTTTGTGTCACACTTATCAGAGGAATCAGACCATCCTTTGGAAGGGGTGTCATGCGTGTCAAACCACGTCTCGTCGAGGTAGAGTATTGGCCGATTTTCAGACCGGTATTTTCTTATTGACGTTATATATTCAGAACGCCAGTTTATTAAACGTGTGGATTCCATTATTACTTGTCTCTTGTCAATTTTGCGATTATTGAAGCCCATTGCAGACAGAGCTCGCCAAAGAGTAGTGAGGCCACAGTTGATGTGAGTTTCGTCATTGATGAGCCGCTGTTTCAGACTTTTGATTGTAGGGACACGCTGCTCATCGTACATAGTGTAGATTTTTCGCCTTATCAAATCTTTTTCCCAGTCGTCTAGACTTTTTGTGACACCGGAATCTTCACGCTTTTTTCTTGATTCCATGGAATTTTCAACAATTCGTCTAACTGAAGTAAGAGGCACCTTCGTCAAATTACTGGTTACTTTTGCTGCAGCACCCGCGTTATATCCTTGCTGAAGTAAGGACCTATACACATTTTTTATAATGATTTTCGCGTCAAAAGATAAGTGATTCTTCTTCAACGAACCACTGGAAGAAGCACTATTACTTTTTATCCACGGACGCCACATACTGCCTATTCTGTACGTTGGGGTATAAAATCTTTGCTATTAATGTCTGTAATAACAAATGAATGTTATGAAATTATTGCACGCCGTAACACAATGAAATACAAAGACTAAAATGAACAAGAAGTGTAAGCTGTAATCCTCTACAATCCCTCTCTGAGAAACAAAATCACCTGAATCCGGTCCTTTTACATTTATGATGTGCATCTCGGATTTTACAACTTAAGGGTCTAATTGGTTTTATTATAATCCTTCAGTCAATACCATTTATTGTGAAAACTACTATATACTACTGAATATACTCAACATTCATCAGAATGTGTCTCAGAAACTCGTTTCCAGGAGAAAAAATCAAAGTCAAAGTAAACCGGACTTAGGAGTGGGGGGTGGGCGCTAGATTTGGGCGCTGGCGCCCGACGCTAACTTCACACAAGTATTCAACCTACAGTTTTTTAGTAGTCGATTCATCCCATTATTATTCGGCTTCGGAAGTTGTGGATATCTTTCATGAAATACTCGGCATGTTCTACTTGCAATTCTATTGCACTCACCATAAATTATTAATAAATTCAAGAAATATTCATTACTGTAACCTAATATTGACATTATTCTATTATAATTGGTAGCTATCACAATCAGTCGAAACCACCAACGAAAGTCTGACGTTAAATAATTGGTTTATTTATTTTTCCAAAGCACACTATTCAAAAATATTAATGTGCACTGTTGTAAGTTAGAGACCAATACCTCCATACTTTGTTCAATCATCCTTTGCCGTTACGTCATAATCGGTGACGTATTCTGCTGTTTTACGTTTGTCTTATATTAGTTGAATGTTATTTTACACTCAACCTCAAAATTATTATAAGTATGTACCTACCTGCAGAAAACATCGCATACACTCGTGTTCTTATTGCATGTTGATGTATGATATAAATCGATGATCCTCGACAAGAAACATGTCCGACATGAACTTTGATTTTGTAGTCTTTATCTGTTTTCATTCCACTGGTAGCTAGTTTTTGATTAGTTCTAATAGATATTTCTGGAGCATCAGCAACACGCTATAGAATTCAATAAAATCAAATCAATAAAAACTTACATTTTGTATAACATAAGTAGATACATACGGTGTAGACTGCATTTAACGGTAAAAGCGGCACTCCAGCATATATTTCTCTTAAGTAGTCAATTAACTTCAAAATTAAGCTTTGCTCTTTCTCATTATAGCGGAAAGGCAATGAAAAATTAACTGAAAAAGGCGAAAATGCCCAAAAATACTGAACAAATCAAACTATGACAACTGAACTGTCAAAAATAACAAATAAAATTCACATCGATATTAGACATACGTTAATGACGTCATAATTCCGTCTCATCCATTTCATGAATGAGAGATAAAGTTGGACAACATATGACGTAACGGCAAAGGATGGTTGAACAAAGTATACCAATTGTAACTTTTTCTAAGGTACATACCAATTTAGAATTGACTGATCTGAGACAGTTGAAAAACTGAATCAAAAAGAAATATTACTGCGTATAAAAAAAATGTTGAATATCCAAAATAAGTGATGAATTCAAGAAAACGAGCAAGAAAAACCACGTCAGTTTCCGTTTGAAACAGTTTATCTCGAAAACGGTTCAAAATAGAAATAGTGTTATCTGAACAAAGTCAATCTTACATTGGAAGTAGACCTCAAAAATATTGGAATATACAGGGTTTTCCATTTGAAAAAAATTGAGTTCCACTCATTTTTTCATGAGATCAAAGTATCTGCATTTTTTGAAGACCCTGTATGAGGCAAATGAAAATATGACTCGGAGTGAAGATCCTTATAGTATCACTCCACCCCATTTCGAAGTTGATCGTTTTAGTGCAAGAGAGATCAAGAATATCAGCATTTATAAAAGTTCATGTTTGGTGAAAAAAATATCGAGATTTAATTTATATCTTCTAAACGGTAATAGATAGGTATGGGGATATATTATATGACTCTGTTGAGAAAGTGAAAATGAATCATAATATGATATTATATACGAGGTGTTCTGTTTGAAAAATCTAAAACGCCGCTACTTTATAGTATAGAAGCGACAACGCCGCATAGTCTAAGTCTAAAATATTTTAGGCGTGTAGGTCATATTGATTTATGCATACTGTGAAATTTCCAGGTTGATCCGTTTAATAGTTTGTCAGAAACGGCTATATATAATAGATGCTCATCATGAAAAGCCCTGTATAATGAGCACCGAGACACCTAGCACATTCTTCTCGATTTTGTAGGAATACTTGAATGAATTCGCTGCATTTTTGTTTGTGAACCTCAACAACACTTCATATCTATTTCACTCTTCGCACTTCTGAACTGTATGAAGTTATAAATATTTCCAAAATAATAATTTTAAATCCAACACTCATAAGACTCCATGACATATATTGATCCTTTATTTAGCACAAAAGTTAAAAGTTACATGCAAAAAATTTCATCGAAATCAACCCAGTCAACACCAGATATCTTATGGATATCCACTTTATGTCCAATTCACGTCGGAACCCACACAGCACATAACATCCGATGGATGTCCGTTTTACGTCCAGCTCAAGTCCAAACGTCCATGGATGTTGAATGTACATCCACTGTACGTATGGGATATGGACGTATAATGGATATTCCAGTTCTGTACATCCATTGTACGTACATGCAATGTACAAAAAATGCTTCGGTTTATTAATTTCATGACGAAATATCTTCATCGTACTAATTCGTTTTGATCCCAAACAAAAATTCATTTTATAAGTGAAAAATACCAAATAAGCTGTTCAATCGACGTTTGTGCAATATGTTCAGCCAATTGATGTCCATAAATCGACCTTACAATCGTAAACATCCAATGGACGTCCAATTCATGGTCATGCATTTATTTAATGACATTGAATATTGATATTATAATCATATATTATTTCATTTATAGTAATAAAATTAACGATGGCACATAAAATTTTTTCTGTGGACAAAATACCATTTGAGGATTTTGGACATGATAAAAAGGCAGGAAAAAAAAGAAGAAGAACATCTGAGGTTAGGTGTGGCCAATGTGTGTTGTGTGTCAGTTTTTGCGGGTCAACTCTTGTCTTTCTGTTAGCCTTTTGTGTTCAAGTTGAAAGTTATCAGTGGAAAGTGGATAGTTAAAATAAGTAAATTCGTTCTGATTGTGAAGAAGTGGATACACTAGCTACACTAAATAGAGGACTGTATTATGAAGTGGCTCAGGAGAGCAAATGAAAGGAAATAAGTTCGAAGAAACCTCAAGAAGCTCTCAGCTGCAAATTTTTCCATTCAGAATTTTATTTTCATTTTTCATCCATTTGTTTTTTACCGATTGTTTCGGTTTTCGGAGTTTTATTAATTTATGTTGTTAAAATATATTTATTTTTTATTCATTCCAATTGTCTTGAATTTTCTGTTTTTCAACCCCAAATATACTATACTATAAATATTCACTAAGGATGTGAATGTGAGTCCAATATACAGTGCATGGCTAAATTATGGTACAAATTTGATATAATCAATTGTCATCTTTGAAACAAATTTGTTTTTCTGGATTTCAAAAAGAAACAATGGATGTATGAAGAGTTCTGAAATGGTTTAATCATTTGTGTATGTGAAATGACGAGGTACCCACTTACTTTGTTTTTTATTATCATTTTATGAATACATGTCATTCTGCTATTATTCTTATTAATAAGGATATTTTTTGATTATTTAATATGTTTGAGTATTTCTGATATATTGAATTGAACTGACCGATACTTGATGAAAAGTCGTATTCACAAAAATATCAGTTTCCTCAAGCTTGAGGAAGCTATTGTTTAGCAAAACACGTTTTGCTGTTTTGTAAGTCCATTGTCGGTGAGAATGGTACAGGAAACTGATATTTTTATTATGACATATATTATTATTCTCATAATTGATTCTACATATGATGATCATCGACAAGTTTTTTTTTTATGATTTTGTACGGAATTTGTTGCTATTCATATATTGAAATATGCAAAATGTTGAATTTGTTTTATAATTCAGCCGCGCACTTTATAATCAAGGGAGGTCCATTTTGTTCCCAAAGTGGAACGGCCATTGGATGTTCAATGGACGTATTTTAAACAGTTTAGGACGTCCAATGAACGGTCATTGGATGTTCAATGGGCGCTCTTTGAACCAGTTAGTTACGTCCAATGAACGTCCACTGTTCCTCTTTTGGAGACAACATGTACGTTCATTGGTTGTCCAAAGTAATCCCAACGGATGTATAAGTACGTCCAATGGACGTTCTCAAAGGACGTCCTCTGTATGTCCAAAGTGGTGCCGTATGGGCCTCCACTGGACGTCCATTGGAAGTTTAACGTACAGTAAGGGACGTCCAATGGATGTTTTAAATATCCAGAACTAACGTTCATTGGACGTACATAGGATGTACATGTGCTGTGTGGGAATATCCCTGTACCTATTCTGGACATCCATGAGATAACAAAAGCAGGATGTCCAAAAGATATCCGGAAATGAAAATCCATAAGATATCCATCCACCGAATATCTACCTCTGGGCTTATTCTGGACATCCATAAAATATCCAATACTGAATATCCTAAAGATATCCTGAATTTAATTTCCATAAGATATACTGGAATGAATATTCTCATGATATCCCAAAGTGGATATCCATGAAATATCAAATAACTGAATAATCCTTAGAAGACCTTATCTGGACATCCATCAGATATCCAATATTGAATATCCTAAAGATATCCTGAACTGAATATCATAAGATATCTTGAAGTAAATATTCTCATGATATCCCAAAGTGGTCATCCATAAGATATACATTAACTGGATAATCTTCAGAGGAGCTATTCAGGATATCCCATAAGATATCCAAAACTGTATGTCAATATTGTTGAATATTCTCAATTTTGAATGGCCTACTTCAAACTTATCCTGATAAGTGAGGTGATGTTTGAAAGTGGAGTCTCTATGTATCACTCACATTATATTAATAATAATGAATTATAATCAGCTAGTCAAAGGTTATTTTGAAACCACAACAGAGTTTATGGGGTATGTACAGTAGTTACCCTGTCTACTGTGAATCAAACTATAAACCTGCGTTGTTCAATATTGAGATTAACTTATGCGAATATTCATAAATGAATGGATATATCCCTGAATACTATCCCATGGATATTTCCCAATTATATCCACGGACGTCCATAAATATCCACCGGATACCAAATAGATGTCCTCTGGATATCTTCGATATCCAAAAACCTTATAGATATCCGTGAACAATAACTCATGGATATCCTTGAACGATATCTTATGGATATCCGGAAGGATATCTTATGGAAGTCCAGCTTCTTGCGCTCGGGACATCTATAAGATACCCACCGAATACCAACTGAATGTCCTTTGGATATCTGTGAACAATATCTCATAGATATCCCTGAACGATATCTTATGGATATCCCGGAAGGATATCTTGTGGAAGTCCAGCTTGTTCCACTCGGGCAATCCATCAGACGTCCATAAAATATCCACCGGATATCAACTGGACGTCCTCTGGATATCTGTGAACAATATCTCATGGATATCCCTGAACGATATCTTATGGATATCCCGGAAGCATATCTTATGGAAATCCAGCTTGTTCCACTCGGGCAAGCCATCGGACGTCCATAAAATATCCACCTGATATCAACTGGATGTCCTCTGGATATCTTCGATATCCCAAATGAATGTCCACTGGATATCCATAGAATGCCCGTGTGTTGACTGGGAACGCATTTACTTCAATATTATGTTTTGGAAATGACGATATAAGGGTTGCAATAATATGTTTGTAGAACCCAGATAAACCCAATTTACAGAAACATTGGCAGTCCCATCCCTCTTTGGCCGACAATATATTCATTATTTCTTGTGGATATTTTACTCAAGCTGATATTTGCAAACATAAACTCCCTATATTTTTGTGGTTATTTTCTTCCAGTCCATATACGATAATATGACTCGCTCTGAAGACAGTTTCACCCTATTTCAACGGTCGAGATATGTTTCTCATGTTATCCAGAATACTACATAGCTCCATTTCTATCACTGCATTTTAATCTTAAATGTAGCTGGTGGAGTAGTTAAAAATTATAACACTCACGACTAAAATAAAAATGTTATAATAGCCAAAAATGAATCAACCTTAGTTTACAAAGCAACTCAAGACGTTTCAATAGTATTTATCAATCAACGAGTCCTCAAGAATGCAAAACATCAACTAATAGTACCAATAGTACCATTACTAAGATGTAAGACCATTACTTACATCAAATTGGCAAAATTTGATGTTCACCCCAAAGTGAAGCCATCTTGGATTTAGCAGCGCCAAGCGCCATCTATCGGTTGACAATTTTCATCTATTGTACTACGTAGTGATATCAGCGGACGAGGCGCCTAATATAATTTCGATTGAACTTCACAGATAAGTCCGTTTAATCGATAAAATATTTCTTCTATCGTCGAAAATAGAAGGGGATCGATGGAATGAAACCTTATCTCTGTCCGCTTTTACTCCTACATTTCGCAATCGCTCAAAATTAAGGCAATATCGAAAAAAAAATATTTTGAAATATGTCATAAATGCACAAGCATTTGTAGATCCGTTTGTTTGTACAGTGGGCTGGATTAACAACTGTCATTTACTGTCATCTGTCAGATAAGCGCGCTTCAACCACAGAACTCATAATAATTATGAGTTCTGTGGCTTCAACTCTCAACTTGTTGTAACCTGAAAACAAACGAAGAAGAAGAACGTTGACATTTGACATAATTTTCGAGGTTAATTATTTATAATTAATGGAAATGTCGGAACTGCATTGGAGATCGATTAATTCAGCAACAGTCTTTCTGTTATTTACTGTTTTAATAACTGTACAGTGCGTAAATAAATATAGCAAAGAGGCCAATGATGTCGACAAACCTGTGGGCGACGAGGTTGATATGCGACCCATATCTCTGAAGCATCTTGATAGGCCTTTCAGAATGGCCAAACTCAATTTATTATGGTCTAAAGCTGTACTAGTAAGCATGTTCAATTTTTATTCGCATGATTTAGTTGAGGTCCAATTACTTGAGGATTTACACTAACACTGGATTTATATGCAAGTAATAAGAAATAAATATAAAAGTAATAAGTTATCAACAAGTTCAACCTTCACTCGTCAATAGGAACGTTTATGCACTTGTCATAAAAAAATTGAATAGTGTCCAGCTCTTATTTCTTTAAGCCCGTATGACACGGACCAGTTTTTCACTCATAAAATGAACCATTTTTTAATATAATGAATCATTGACAATAAAATGGATAATTTTCTGTGCGAAAATCTAATGTTGTGTGGCACTAAAACAAGATTTCCTGTTTTACAAGATACTGAGGAATACCTATGTGTACAGTTTCTCATTCAGAAAATGGATGAAATTTATGTTTTCATCCATTTTCTGAATGAGGAACTGTACACAAATTCCACTCTATTGTGTAATACAGGATATCTTGTTTCAGTGTCACACAACATTAGATTTTTACACAGAAAATTATCCATTTTATTGTCAATGATTCGTTACATTAAAAAATGATTCATTTTATGAGTGAAAAACTGGTCCGTGTCATACGGGCTTTAAGCTCATTTCTTATTACTTGAAACTGCTGCATTATTCTGGTGTGAAAAGTAAACCCAGAATTATTGAGTGAATCTTATTGCTGGAAAGGTGGGTGAAATGAACTTTAGGTGACTTTACAAAAGAGATATCCTATAGGAGTTCTAGATAGGAAAAGGACAATAATAGTTAGGAATTTGGGGTATTTTTGTGGAATGAAGTTTGGGGAATTATTTTTTGGCTTTCTTCCCTGAATCAAATCATAGATATTACAAATTCTATGAGAGAAGTGAAATTGATAGGTACATGTATGTTGGGTGATTGGATCTCATTGAGGGGGTAAAAAATGTTGAAATTTTGTTTTTCTGAACTCCACAAAACTATTCCCCTTTCCAGATATTTAGATTTTTTCAAACATTGAGCGACGAGCGCCATGGGTTAACAATATCTGGAAAGGGGAATACTTTTGTGGGGTCCAGACAAATTTTTTTTGACATTTTCAACCCCCTCCATGAGATCCGGTGACCCAACATACATGTACCTATCAGTTTTACTTTTTTCATTGAATTTGTAATTTCTATAATTTGATTCAGGGAAGAAAGCCAAAAAATAAATTTCCAAACTTCATTCTCTCCACAAAATTACCCCAAATTCCTAACTAATATTGTCCTTTTTTTACCTAGAGCTCCTATCTCAACATCTAGAAAGGGAAATCGTTTTATTGGGTCCAGTCTCCCTAATGTATATCATTCAAAGGCTTCTCATTCATTCACAATAAGGAAGAAAAAGTCTATCTGAAACAGCTACTCTCCTGTCTATATGACACGACAGGCAGTGGTTTACACAGAAATCACTTTTTCTTGCTCACTTTGTATACCAACCATATGAAATTTCAATCGAATAGATAGTATACATAGGAAATATCTATATAAAACAAAATAGAAACCTATTTGTAGAAAAAATCTCACTCATCAGGATAATATTTCATTCAAACCCAGACAAGATCTCGAATCGTTCTGAGAAAATTATTTCTTGAACCCTTCTGTGTGAAAATGGATAGATTACGAAACGTTGTATGTAATGAATTATTGAGTGGTAATATTTTATATTACAATCGTATGAATTGAAACACAGCTGGATTCTGAATGTTTCATTTTGAACGGGTGTGAAAACAGCAACGGTTTTTCTAGCAACGGTTTTTTTTCTCCTTTTTTTCCCGAAATTTTTTTTTCTGGTGTTTTTTTTTATGTGAATTAACTATTCTGCAGATGTTGAACAGGCTCCTAACAGTAAAATGATTTGTGAAACAAAAACTACCCCTTAACAACCCCCCGAATTAAAAAAATCATGAAACGGTTGAAATACCCGCTGCTCGAGGTTTTTTGGCGCAAATGCATCATTTCGTACCTGCTGAATACGTTCTATAGGGTGAAATATTTTGTGCACCATAAACTACGCCTCAACAACCCTCTAAATTTGAAAAATCATGAGACGGTTAAAATACCCGTTGCTCGAGGTTTTTTGGCGAAAATGCATCATTTCGTACCTGCTGAATACGTTCTATAGGGTGAAATATTTTGTGCACCATAAACTACCCCTCAACAACCCTCTAAATTCGAAAAATCATGAGACGGTTGAAATAGCCGTTGCTCGAGGTTTTTTGGCGAAAATGCATCATTTCGCCCCTGTTGAATAAGTTCTATAGGGTGAAATATTTTGTGCACCATAAACTACCCCTCAACAACCCTCTAAATTTGAAAAATCATGAGACGGTTAAAATACCCGTTGCTCGAGTTTTTTTTGGCGAAAATGCATCATTTCGTACCTGCTGAATACGTTCTATTGGGTGAAATATTTTGTGCACCATAAACTACCCCTCAACAACCCTCTAAATTCGAAAAATCATGAGACGGTTAAAATAGCCGTCACTCGAGGTTTTTCGGCGGAAATGCATCATTTCGCCCCTGTTGAATAAGTTCCATAGGGTGAAATATTTTGTGCACCATAAACTACCCCTCAACAACCCTCTAAATTTGAAAAATCATGAGACGGTTAAAATACCTGTTGCTCGAGGTTTTTTGGCGGAAATGAATCATTTCGCACCTGCTGAATACGTTCTATATGGTTAAATATTTTGTGCATCATAAACTACCCCTCAACAACCCTCTGAATTTCAAAAACTGTATCGTAATGAAAAATCTGTATCGTAAAGAATCTCATTATAACACTGGTTGTAAGCGTAATATAAGAGTGTTATAATAGTACGGGTGTAAATAAAATACCTCGTAAAAGACATTATGTATTGTATACTCTTCAGTTATACCCATCCCTCTGTTTGATTTGGGATATCTCTTCAAAATTCAATTTCGAGTTCAAACTTTGAACTTATTGTATATATTAATGAGCTGTTCGAATGTTTCCCGAAATTTCAGATCGTTCAACAGCGACTTTCCTCGTGGATCAATGAAAGTGAATGTATTCCGATGGAAATTTACAAACGCTATAACCCAATGATTTCGACTGGTCACAGTTCCAATAATAATTGGAAGAAACACTGTTGAGTTTGCAAATATTTTGGAAAAGTCATCGAAAAATTCCTTGACGATACGATCACACTGATAGAATATAGCTCGGAATATAGCGTAAGTTTGATTGGTATTCAATAACTTGTAATTCCCGGTAATGTGTTGTATTACTTTAGTGACGTAAGTGCGTAAATTGCACAACAATCACAGTCAAAACATAATTCTGCCACCAGCGACCTGTGCTATAAAAAAAGGGCGCGCTACAAACCGAATTGGAGGACATTTTATGGTGGGGGTAGATCGATATCCCTAACCAAGCGAAAAACGATAGATCACGTTATTCATTTTCAATAGACTGAACGTTACGTGAAAAATATCTACCTCGATTGCTTCGTTGAACGTAGATAGGTATTACTTCAATTGATTTCCTGTGGAGTCTTAATTGTGTTGGATGCCGATAATACTTTCCTTGTCTTACCAATAAATGACTTTTTGAATCGGATGGATCGGAAGGATGAATGATAGTTAAATAAGACTTTTTGTTGGCTTGCTGTAGCTGTGACTGAATTCAAGAGAGCTTGAGTCTGGAATTGGCCCTAATAAACGGAATAAGTCTTCTGAAGCCAGCAAATATGGTTATAGAAATGATCTCAGACAAGTTTTATTAAAAAGTACAGATATTTGTCAGAATAGTTTTTGTCTGATATGTGGAGACGAAAAAAAAAAACTTCTAGTTTCCAGTGCAAAACTTGTTTGAGAAATTTTGACAGTGATTGCATCACCTTGGAAACTATTTGTTAGCTTTGCAAACAATATTTTTTGAGATGACAATGATGCTTGATCGCCTTCATCATCAGAGTTCAAGAGACGTGAATAAAATTGAAAGAATGATGAATTTTGAATGATCAATGGCGTCAGTTATTTTGTTATGGTCGAGTGGATGAGTATTTTTTCAAAAGCTAGGTATCATATTTAGTTTTTCGCCAAACATCAATTCCCAGCCTTAGACCATTTCTAGCACCCACAACTTGTTCAATTGCAATGTCACAAAAGTAGAAGTTGAAAGTCGAGTAGGTATCTCCTGAGATAAACTTCTTATTGTGTCTGTGAAATTTATTAAAGAGACTGATTGATTACAAATGTGATACTGGAACAATATAAACGTATTTTCATGTTAGTTTGTTCTTGATGGAATGATATTTTATTTTTGTTATTATGGAATCAATATTTGTTTTTGAGTTTGTATTTGATGAAATCTATTTTTGTTTTTGAGTTTTGAAATTGGAAGTGTGATACACAGATCATGAAATATTAGCGGTTGAAAAACTATTTGAATGCGAATTACTGCATTAAGAATGTTCATAAGCATTGTTATCAGATATATTGTTTTACAGTTTTTGTTATACTTATTATGGAATCTATATTTGTTTTTTAATATCATTTTTCTGTTCTGAATTGATTTATGTTAGTAAAATGAATGAACTTTTGAATTTGTTGATGAATTATTTCTCTGGGTGAAGCGAAATTATGGTTGCACACGACTAAAATCACCACCAATGCCACCAAAGAATGTCCCAACTGGTCTCAAGGTTTCTTCGATTTGGAAGATAGTTGAGCAACGGCTATTTTAACCAATTTAAGATTTTTCAAATTCAGAGGGTTGTTGAGGGGTAGTTTATGGTGCACAAAATATTTCACTATAGAATGTATTCAGCAGGTGCGAAATGATTCATTTCAGCCAAAAAACCTCGAGCAACGGGTATTTTCACCGTTTCGAGATTTTTGAAATTCAGAGGGTTGTTGAGGGGTAGTTTATGATGCACAAAATATTTCACCCTATAGAACGTATTCAGCAGGTGCGAAATGATGCATTTTCGCCAAAAAACCTCTAGCAACGGGTATTTTTACCGTTTCGAGATTTTTGAAATTCAGAGGGTTGTTGAGGGGTAGTTTGTGGTGCACAAAATATTTCACCCTATAGAACGTATTCAGCAGGTGAGAAATGATGCATTTTCGCCAAAAAAACTCTAGCAACGGGTATTTTCACCGTTTCGCGATTTTTGAAATTCAGAGGGTTGTTGAGGGGTAGTTTATGGTGCACAAAATATTTCACTATAGAATGTATTCAGCAGGTGCGAAATGATTCATTTCAGCCAAAAAACCTCGAGCAACGGGTATTTTCACCATTTCGAGATTTTTGAAATTCAGAGGGTTGTTGAGGGGTAGTTTGTGGTGCACAAAATATTTCACCCTATAGAACGTATTCAGCAGGTGCGAAATGATTCATTTCCGCCAAAAAACCTCGAGCAACGGGTATTTCAACCGTTTCATGATTTTTTGAATTCGGGGGGTTGTTAAGGGGTAGTTTTTGTTTAACAAATCATTTTACCGTCAGGAGCCTGTTCAACATCTGCAGAATAGTGAATTCACATAAAAAAAAACACCCGAAAAAAAAATTCGGGAAAAAAAGGAGAAAAAAAACGTTGCTAGAAAAACCGTTGCTGTTTTCACACCCGTTCATTTTGACGGGTGTGAATTTAGTCGGAATTTAGCCACAACCACAAGATACACTGAGAAAAATTTCCTCGATTATTTGTTACCGTGTTGTTGTTTTATGCATAATTCGATGCAGATTTCAATTCCATAATTAGTGGATATTGAAAATAGAGTATGCGATTATCTGTCGCCTCGTCGAGGGGGAAATGAAGGGATATAGTGATGTAAAAAACCGAGAAACTTAATAACATTTTGAAATGGCTCTGTCGAGGAATTTCGAATGCAGATTTGGATTAAGGGTGACAAATAACATATGAAATGAGATATATGTGAACATTTGTCGGTGCTTCAGTGAGGGTGGAGTGGGGTTGAAAGTTTTTAAAAAATCATAACTTTTTCAAAAGACTCTGTCGAGGAATTCTGAATGCAGATTCGGATTCAGGGTGACAATTTACATATGAAACGAGATATGTGATCATTTGTCGGTGCGTCAGTGACGGTGGAGTGGGGTTGAAATATTAAAAAAAACTTTTTCAAAAAACTATGTCGAGGAATTTTGAATGCAGATTCGGATTTATGGTGACAAATTACACATGAAATGAGATATGTGATCATTTGTTGGTGCGTCTGTGAGGGTGGAGTGGGGTTGAAAGATCAAAAAAATTCATAACATTCTCAAAAGCCTCTGTCGAGGAATTTTGAATGCAGATTCGGATTTAGGGTGACAATTTACGTATGAAATGGGATGTGATCATTTGATTCCATTAGAACTTTTCACTAGGTCTGTTCCAATATATTTTTGTTAAGTAGTTGTGATCAAATTACTGCGATATTGTTTTTGACCTAGAAACTGTTGAAAATAGAATAACCCCACACTTTGATTTATCTTCTGTTGAATACATATTCTATACGTTTTCCTCATTGAACATTTTCGCTAGTGCTTCCAGAAGGTAAAGCCTATGCGGGCAATGAACGGCCATAGTTCTTGGCTACCTCAAGTAAAACGAGTTATATATCTTGAAAAACCTTACAAAAGGGTGCATATCAAAAAAAAACAAATATTTTAGATTTGTGACATAATTGAAGATTCTTGATGTTGGAAAAACTGAAAAGCTCAATGAGCCATAATCATCCACTACCTTCCACTTTACTTATTTCCGTCTCGACAAGCAACGTTCACGTTCGTCCGGGGATGTAAAGATTTCCTGCATATGCGATTTTCTATTTTATCGAATCTCTCGAAATATTTTCGAGAGGAAACGTCAAAATGTCCACAAATGCAGTGGAATCATAGAGTGGAAGCTAGTGTTCGCCAAGCAATGAGTAATCACTGTTATGAAATTGTCTAGGAAAATTTTCTGTACAGTAGAGAAAACAAGGTAAGATAAAGCAAGAATATAAAGTGAATAATAAAATCATACCGCGAAAAAAATATCACATTGCCGAACTGAGTGTCTTGTCTTGCTCCTTTATAAGCAATCTTCTCGGTCGTCCGGATACCAGTCTACCATTCCATTCCCCCGACAAAGATGAAAGCTTCACTACTGATGAACGGTTTTTTGGTTTTGTTGATTATAGTGCAATGGAAATCTTTTTTCTTAATTATCAGCAGTGTAATATTAATTGAGCCTTCAAAAAACCACACCAAAAATACAAAATAAAAATCCCAAAAATATATTTTACGGCCATGAATCAACCTGATTGAGATTATGAATATCATATTCCCATTATTATATTTCACATTTGATATTTGTGAATATTAAAACTTCAATTTTACTGTAACAAAATCGCCAATTTCCAAATTGGTGAATCCAGGCTTGTTGATTCCGAGAAATATGAGAAATCGGAACTCAATTACTAAAATATTTTAATGCTATTGGTCGAAATATTAGGCTTAACAATCTCGGGATATCGGAGGGCTTACACAATTATCTCTCTGGATATCGCACATGTATGCATTGAATGAATACCATTGTTTACTGTAGTTTCCAAGAGCGTATATAGTTGTTGAGTGAAAACTATAGTTGATATTCAAGTTACTGAGAAAAAAATTGTGCTCATATTGAGGTTACTCACTGAGTTTATTCTGCTGTTGAGTGAAAGTTGTTGTTAGGATTGAAATAACTGAGGAAGTGTGTTTTTTTACAAATAGTTGTGAATTGAAAGTGGTAAGTAATTGCATTTCAAGTTGTAGGTGTTTTTCTTTTTTTCGTCATGGTTTTCAATATAACTGCGACTGGAAGCGAAGCTGTTAGAATTTTGCTCACTATTTCACCGCTCCGACAAACTTTGTGGAACCGTTTTTGAAACGGTGGCTCACCGAAAAATCATATAAGCTTCTATCGGCATGCAAAAGATTAGTTGTGTCTAACACCAGTTGAAGTGAAAACAATATTGATAGGTACTATTATCAGATGTGAGCAAGATATTACAATTTTCAATACAATAGTCCTGGACATGATTCTTGGGTGTTTTCCGGGTTTGATGGCCGTGGTCCACAGGTTTTTATTCCTGACGTTTCGCCTACGACTATGGTAGGCATTATCAAAGTCTGTGAGGTAACGGACGCAATGAACTCGTTCTCACAGTAGATACTCCTTCATTGACGTTATGATCGGCTTTATACCTGTTCTCCTGTCCGACATCCGATGTTATTGTGTTGGAGATGGGCGTGGCTTGTTTCCTATTGACTGGTTTGGGCCGTGTGTGCTTTAGAGCTGGTAACCAGACTTTGTTGATGTGTATGCCTTCTTCTTTTCGGTTGAAATTGTCTTTGTGTATCTCTATCGCTTCTCTGTGTAACCTGGGATAGTAACACCAGGTGTGTACCGGATTCCGTGTAGCTGTGGATCTACATGGAACCACTAAAAGAAGCATCAAGACACGGCTCTCCGAACACAAGAGAAATTGTCGCCTAGGACAGTCAGACAAGTCGGCAGTAGCTGAGCATGCACTCGGAGAAGGCATTTGACGAAACGGAAGTGATTGACAGAACGCAGAGCTACTATCCCAGGTTACACAGAGAAGCGATAGAGATTCACAAACACAAAGACGATTTCAACCGAAAAGAAGAAGGCATACACATCAACAAAGTCTGGTTACCAGCTCTAAAGCACACACGGCCCAAACCAGTCAATAGGAAACGAGCCACGCCCATCTCCAACACAATAACGTCGGACAGGAGAACAGGTATAAAGCCGATCATAACGTCAATGAAGTAGTATGTACTGTGAGAACGAGATCATTGCGTCCGTTACCTCACAGACTTTGATAATGCCTACCATAGTCGTAGGCGAAACGTCAGGAATAAAAACCTGTGGACCACGGCCATCAAACCCGGAAAACACCCAAGAATCAGTTACCTCCGGCCGTGAAAGTTTACGTTCTTTGATCAGTCCTGGACATATTTGGAAAAACTAATCTTTCGGAAATATATCCCCGACGATTGATATTTCAATTTTCAGAAAGTTCATTCGACTGTTAATAGATCAATTTTGAGAATTTTAGCATCACATTGAGAATATTAGACATGAGCTGTAGTTTGAACGGCTTCAAAAATTCTGTACAGATTTCTATGATGCATTCTTGAAACCAAATAATCCTTTTTTTGTGACAAGTGTAAGAATCTATCATCTCACATATGATCGAATGAATTACATTCTCATATACGAATGAAGTTTTGAAATCTTCTGGTGATCCAATTACTAATGAAAGTGCAAAGAACCAGTTTGGTTTTTTTCAATACTGATTCTGATTTTCTGACTTCGCATCAGACCGTTGTAGTTTTCATGTGAATATGCCTACCAGCAGTCTAGGTAGTGTAGTGGTTAGCATATCTGCCTATCAAGCGGAAGGCCGGGGTTCGAATCCTCGCCGGGCCACCGTGCTGGGTAATCGCACGTTAAAAGGTAAGGCCTCGTTGATCCATTGCTCGCACAAGTTTCGACTTCTGAGGGTTGACGTTCGTCAGCTGGTTAACGAAAACGAACAATTTTAGAACAATTTAGCAGTGAAATGTATTGGCAAAGTAGCTTACTGAAAAATATTATCATTCATCTCAAATCAAACTGGCAAAAAATTTCAACAGAATAATTCATTTGGAACCAGGGGTTTGGTATTAGATTATGACTAACAATCAATGCCGATTGAACAGTTAATCTGATCATAGCGAATTCGACCTAATTGTTTCAGAATGCAATCAATAAAAATCAATTTCTTGCCTCTGAAAAAATTTATGATTATATCTATTATATTCTCAAAGCGTTACTATAGTGTCTTTTATTTTATGCCCTTCCTCTTAGTTTTTGAATGGGTTAACTCAAATAATTGAAACTTAGTGTAATGAAATTATTGCATAAATACGATATTTTAGAGTGGAATTAATAGATGAAAATTTCAAGATGGCGACTGGGCGCCACCTGGAAAAAAAATAAATGGAAAGATGGGACTTGTGATACATTATCTCGAAGCTCCTGACGAATACTTACAAAACTAGAATATGAAGTCAACATCTTCACCTACTACAAAATGGCTGAACTTTCAATAATAGAATACAAACACATAAATAATTTTTTTAGTCTTTCAACCCCACTCCACCCTCACTGACGCACCGACAGATGATCACATATCGCATTTCATATGTAAATTGTCACCCTTAATCCGAATCTGCATTCAAAATTCCTCGAAAATGTTACAAAGTTTCTGGGTTTTTTACATCACTATATCCCATCATTTTTTCCCCTCGACGAGGCGACAGATAATCACATACTCTATTTTTAATATTCACTAATTATGGCATTGAAATCTGTATGGAATTATGCATAAAACAACTCAATAACACAGTAACAAATTATCGAGGAAATTTTTCTCGTGTGAATGATACGGTAGAGATAGTAAATGTTTCATACTATTCATTTTTGAAAACAATTCAAATTATGTTGGAAAGAAAGGTGGCTGGCCCATTATCGGACACCAAGACATTTGTAGAATAGTTTCAGTTGGATTTATTTGAAATTGTGAGCAGATAGCACAAGACTTGCATACATTTTCGATTTCTTTAACGATATGAGACCAATAACCATAGGAGCGTTCTAAAGATTTACATTTATTGATTCCCAAGTGACTAAAATGAATTTCATTCAAATTTTTGTATCTTGCTTCCTTCGTACGGAAGTGCTAAACGCGATAGAGCATCTGCGTAACAATTCTTTTCTGAACGAATATATCTTATTACATATTCATATGCAGCTAGAATAATAGACCATCGCTGCACTCGACTTGCAGCTAGTTGTGGAATTCCTTTTTTCTTCCCAAAAATTGCAAGCAATGGCCTGTGGTCCGTATATAATCGAAAATTTCTTAGGTATAAATAATCGTGGAATTTTTTTTACACCAAAGATTATGCTCAAAGCTTCCTTGTCGATTTCACTATAATTTTTTCCTGAAGAATCCAGAGTACACGGAGCAAATACTATAGGTGTGAAATCACCATTCGGAAAAATATGAAATAAGCAACTACTTACCTATGCTTGTCGAACTTGCATCGCAAAAAAGAGAAATGGGCAAATTGGGATTGTAATATGCTAAAACTTTTGGTGAAACCTATCCTCTCTTGATAGCTTCAAAGCACTGTTAACAATATTTGTCCCAAATCCAAGGAACATTGTCGTGTAACAAGGTATATAAACGATGCAATTTTGAGCTCAAATTCGAGATGAATTTCGCATAAAAATTCACGAGACCAAGGAATGACTTGAGTTCTGTTTTATTGTTAGGAATTTTCATTTCCAATATTGCTTTTACTTTGTCATTTGTGGGATGTAACCCTACAGCATCAATGCAATGCCTTAAGTAGTTTATCTGTTTCTGTAAAAATTTGCATTTTTCCAAATTTATAGTGAGTCCTATTTGTTCTATTCTCTCGAAGACATTACGTAACTGGAAAATGTGTTCTTCCATATTACTACCCGTCACCAAAACATCATCCATAAAAACACTTACCCCTTTCATATTCCCGAAAGTTAGATATTCATTTTTGGAAAATACTTGAGCAAGAGGCTATTCCATAGGGTAATCTATTAAAGTAGAAAAGTCCTTATGAAGTGTTGATTGTTACAATTTTCTTTGAATCACCATAAGCTCAATTTGTAAAAATGTAATATGTAGGAGTCAAAACGCCCCTTTCCTCAACTAATTTATTCATTTCTTTTTCAAACTTTCTTTTTGAATTCTTGGCCAAAGGTCTCGCCCTGCAGAATACAGGTACGGTTTGAGGCTTCAAATGTGAAGTTGCTCTGAAATTGTTGAATTTACCAAGTTTATTTCAAAAAATGCATTGATATTCCGATATGAGATTTTTTATTTGATAATAATCAGTGGCAGTAGCAATATTATTACATGCAACGTTATTAATTATATTTATATTAAATTCTGAAAACCTGTAGCAGGCTACTTCCAAACAAGCAGTTTGAATCACCCTGTACATCGTCAAAGGTATTCTCAGTACATCCGCGCAAATGAATGAACATATTGCCTGCCGGTAAAAACTCCAATACTACGGATAGGAGGTTTGCGTTTTTACGAAGTAAGGTCGAGCAAATATTTCAGAGTCGATTCACGATTGGGAAGCGGAACTATTCCGATATTCCCATAGAAGAATTTGAGTTTGGCAATTGATGACAGAATTGATTTGTTACTAATATTGATGAAAGATGATATATATTTTTTTATGAACATGATTAGCCGAACTTTATCGAACTCTCGTCATTCTGTTGGAAACCTAAAAACACCTAAGGTCAGTGAAATCATTTGAAATGCCATAACACAAGTGTGGGCAATTGAATTGTGAACAAAATTGAATTTTAGGTTGTTTATGGGATTACGAAAATCTCCAAAGATTCCTCACCGAACTGGTTGTTCATTTGTTATCTCTATTGTCATAATATACGTTGGATGACAATTTTTATGGAGCATTGCAAAATCCATTTCCATGAAAGAAAGTAGCGAATGGAACGAATATCCTTCGAGAAATTTCATTTTTTTCGTGAGTGCTATCAGCCAAAATTGTGAGTAGAAACCTTTGTTCATTTCTGCGTTGGACAACGAGAGCCGAATATTTACCGCAAGCAGTAACCAAAATAAGTTTCGACGCCTTGCTGCCATACCCGTTTCCTGATCATATTCGTCGAAATACCCTCCACTATTTATTGTTCTGTACATAGTTGATTTTCTTTCTGAGTTGTAAACCCTAAACAGCTGTTTGCGGATCATCAGATATAATTCATAATTATAGTCAATCATTATATTTCCCTACGAAATAATATTTCCTTGCGACCTCGAACTTTGGTCTACTGGTATGTCAGGAAATAAATGAGGTACGTGATTCTTCTGAAATCCAATTATTTTCTTGTCTATCCTCCATACCTCTCCCGTTGAATCCTTTCGATTTGACTGGCGCCCTTTTGGCTTACATTCAGTTAAATTTCATAAGAATAACATCTTTCTGAACCCACCCCGCTGCGACATAATAAGAGCGGTCTAGGCCTAGCTTTTTTCAAAAAAAAAAAAATTATTGAAAATTAGCTATAAAGTTTTGGCGCCGCAACGCGGGGCTTTTCAAACATAGTCATTTAGTACATATTTTTTTAACTAGCCGGTGCATTAAGCCAAAATTCCCATAACCTACCATTTTCCTTTAGGAGAGATAGACAAGAAAAGAGGACATTTCTTATCTTCCATACATTTTCGCGGAGTTCGAAAATAATCGTACAAAAAAGCAGTATTGGTTTTTACACTTGAAGGCGCTTTGTTTCATGAAACTGGAAAACGGGTCTGTTTTAAAATAAATGATTTGAATGAGATTGTTATTACCAATTGATAATAACGATATATAAGATACAGGGTTATTGAGAATACTGTTTGGTATAGTGGCATGCTATACAACTACTGTTTTTTTGTGTTTATAGTCATATATGCCAAAGTTGAATTCTGTTCAGGTTGGATTTGAAGATTTTTTTACAGGGCGATTCAAATAGCTTTACCACAGGAATTGATCAGTGTTACTTCGACATTAATACATTCTACACGATGATCATTTTCTTTAGGAATGTATTTTTTTATTGATCTTATCAAAAATAGCTTTACCACAGGAATTGATCAGTGTTACTTCGACATTAATACATTCTACACGATGATCATTTTCTTTAGGAATGTATTTTTTTATTGATCTTATCAAAAAAAGATATAAAAAAAGATTGATATCGAAAACCAATTTATATTGAAGAATGCACTCACTGTCAGGTGCTGTGAATTATATTAGTTGTATTAGTGGAGACTCACTCATTGGTTGTTAGTTGTGAGAAGTGATATACGAGGTGAAAAAAACAATGTTTACTAGTTTTTGTGCATTATTTTTTGTTTATGGTTACGTGCAATTAATGTGAATTATTTACGTGTTCAGTGAATTTTAATCTTTTCCAATCACAAATTCGAATTAACTGCCATGGATTTCAATATAGATCCTTATCTGCGTAGTCATGAGATTAATTATGAACTGAAAATCCGAGGAGTGAACTGTTCATCCTCCGATATGAATCAGAAAAAAAGATATTTGAAGAGAGAGCTGCAGAAGGACCAACTGAGGCCGGAAGTTTTCAAGTATGAGACACCTGACTTTGATTTGGAAACGGATAAAAAGGAAATCGAAGAAAGTTTGAAGTCTCTCACAGAGTTGGTGAACGATTTTAATGGAAGTAATCAGGAACACTACAAAAGGATTAAATATCGAGTCGCGCATTTGACGGGTAGACTCAAAAGAATTCCAGACAGTAGTGGAGTGGGCTGTAAAACTTATAAAGTTGATAAGTTGATTTCGGTTGGTATATTAGAAGAAGATATCGAAGAGATTATGGACAAGATCAGGCAAGGTGAAAATATACGCGTGGCGTCTTCCAATGCCCCCTCTTCAGTCAGCCATAAGCCGTACCCAGTTCATAAATGGAATATAACTTTCGATGGTAGTAGCGAGAAGTGTTCTTTGAATTCCTTTTTAGAACAAATCGAAGAATTAAGTTATGCCCGCAATGTATCTGTTGACGATTTATTTAGATTAGCCATTGAACTTTTCGATGGTCCTGCCAAAGTATGGTATCGGCGAGTGAGGTCTACCATAAATTCTTGGGATGCCTTGGTAGCAGCATTGAGGAGAGATTTCTTACCGAAAGACTCCGATGATGATCTGTGGGAAGGTATTAGGAATAGGAAACAACGACAAGATGAGAAGGTAATCATTTACATATGCGCGATGGAAAATCTCTTTTCTCGATTGAGCGTTAAAGCGCTGGAGAAGGAAAAGTTGAAAATAATGCAGAAAAACTTATTGAAAGGTTACCATATCCATTTAGCACTTCAGGAAATAACATCGATTGATAAATTACTTGAGGTATGCCGTTCTCTGGAAGAAAAAGGAGCTATCCAAGGAACCGAAAAACGTTATTCTTTTCAGAAGAGAAATATTGCTTCGTTGGAACTAGACCTAGCCCATTTACCTACAGCAACGAATCATCAACGCCTTGAAATACGCTGCTTCTTGTGCAAAGAACAGGGACATATTAGGAAGGATTGTCCTAGAAAGACGACTTAGTTTTGCTCAACCTCAAAGAAAACAAGTGACCTGTTTCGGATGTGGTAAGATAGGTGTCATTAGGCCTAATTGCAGTCATTGTTCAAAAAACGGTCATCCCAGAGGTGCCTTGTAGGTCGGCGATCCTCTGTTGCATTACATCAACAGATCTACCAACTAAATGAATCTTCAGTAACCCATGGACGTGAAGTATGCCGTATAACCAATGACGAATGGAACCGATGGCTTTCATTCGTAAGGTCATTTTTTGACTTCCCCACCAACTCACGCAGAAACCACACTCACTTCGTCTCGGCTCTCCAAAGAAATGAACCTGTTGTTAATTCAAAGAGAGAATGATGACCGTCCCTATATACAAATTTCGATTATGGGCGAACAGGTGTTGGCTCATCTCGACACCGGAGCAAGCCGATCTGTTTTCGGAATCAAAAGTATGCATTTGGTTAAGAAGTTTAATCTGGACGTATTTCCCTCTCGAGATAATAACTTAACCACAGCCGATGGAGTTCCACAGGAAATCCAAGGATATGTGAATTTACCGGTTTGTGCTGGCGATATGCTGAGAATAATACCAGTTCTTTTAGTGCCTTCGTTATCTCACGGAATTATACTTGACAGTGACTTTTGTCAAAATTTCGAAATCGTTCTTGATTATGGAAAAATTTCTTTTTTTGTTGGCTCGAATGGTCCAGAGTTGTGTAGTTTTCGAGAACCAATTTTGGTGTGAGTTAATGAATTGGTAATCCACTCTAGATCGGAATTAAAGGAAGAAGAAAAACAGGAATTAGATGAAGTGATTACGAAATTTCAAGATATATCGTGGATGTCTGGTACCAAGCTAGGACGAACAAACGCCATCGTGCATAAAATATATACGGGCAATGCTGCACCCGTGAAACAACGACATCATAATATGTCTCCCTACATGATGAATCACCTACACAAGGAACTCGACAAGATGTTGGAGTTAGGGGTTGTTCGACCATCTAATAGTCCTTGATAGTACATGATCAGCTGAACTGTATCGAACTCTCGTCATTCTGTTGGAAACCTAAAAACACCTAAGGTCAGTGAAATCATTTGAAATGCCATAACACAAGTGTAGGTAATTGAATTGTGAACGAAATTGAATTTTAGTTTTTTTTTATGGGACTACGAAAATCTCCAAAGATTCCTTACCGAACTGGTTGTTCATTTGTTATCTCTATTGTCATAATATACGTTGGATGACAATTTTTATGGAGCATTGCAAAATCCATTTCCATGAAAGAAAGTAGCGAATGGAGCGAATATCCTTCGAGAAATTTAATTTTTTTCGTGAGTGCCATCAGCCCAAATTGTGAGTAGAAACCTTTGTTCATTTCTGCGTTGGACAACGAGAGCCGAATATTTACCGCAAGCAGTAACCAAAATAAGTTCGACGCCTTGCTGCCATACCCGTTTCCTGATCATATTCGTCGAAATACCCTCCACTATTTATTGTTCTGTACATAGTTGATTTTCTTTCTGAGTTGTAAACCCTAAACAGCTGTTTGCGGATCATCAGATATAATTTCTAATTATAGTCAATCATTATATTTCCCTACGAAATAATATTTCCTTGCGACCTCAAACTTTGGTCTACTGGTATGTTAGGAAATAAATGAGGTACGTGATTTTCTGAAATCCAATTATTTTCTTGTCTATCTTCCATACCTTTCCCGTTGAATCCTTTCGATTTGACTGGCGCTCTTTTGGCTTAAATTCAGTTAATAAACGATGAGTTTTGGATTCTTTGGTGTAAAAGTTGAAACTTTTCGTAGAGATCAATTATTACCCTAACACCAAACTGATATTTTTGCACTCGACGCGCGTTTCGCTAACAAGGTTAGCATCTTCAGGAGAAGAAAATTGATAGATTTAGTTAAATTTCATAAGAATAACATCTTTCTGAACCCACCCCCGCTGCGACATAATAAGAGCGGTCTAGGCCTAGTTTTTTTTTCCAAAAAATAAATTATTGAAAATTAGCTATAAATCACTTTCGACCAACTAGTGGGGGTCCACCCTTAGGAACGACATAGAGTTTCAGGGGTAGAGAAGTACATTTACACGTGACATTTACTAGTATATAACCATCAATCTCTATTTGACTTTTAGTATAAGATGACAATTTCCACATTATTATTGAAAATTTGTAAATCAGAGAAATATCCATTATAAATTCTTTCGAGAATTAAGGAAACAGCTGAACCTGTTTTCAATTTTCATTTCCACTTCAATGGGCTTACATTCGTTACTACCAGTGATATTATATAAATTGACAGATGAGTCAGAATTGTAATAGAGGCTCGATGAATTGGATTCTTCATAAAACGTGAGATTTTTATTGTCACCCTCATCTTCAACAAAATGATTTATATTTCTATATCTATTACATTGTTAGGCCTTACTTTGGCATACATATTTAAGATGTTCTTTTTCTCACAAGTAGCATTTGTGTAGTAGCACCCACCAGAACAATGGTTTTTGCCTACCACACACTAAACATTGTTGCACTGTCGATGACGTAATTGAAGACGTTCGATCATGATGATGATTGGAACTTGAACCCGGTCTAGAAGGACCTCTCTTGACAGATTGATTAACCTTATAGATACTTTGATGGGCTCCTTCGACTGCAGATACTTGCTTTTCGGCAGCTTCCAAGTTTCGAGCAATTTCATACGCTCGAGCAAAATTGAGGAAATTTTTCGAGAATAATCTTTGCTTGATGACTTCATTGAGAAGACCGGAAAGGAATTGATCTCGTAGATTTTTCTCCAACGTTTCTTTGGAGTCACATGATTTCTCTATGTTCTTTAGCGAAGCCAAGTAATCTGAAACCGTTTCTCCCTTTTCTTGGCGTCTGAGCCGGAATTTGTGTCTCTCACCAATTACTGAGGGATCAGGTTCGAGGTGGTTTTTCAAGGTCTTGATTAGGCTAGTATAGGGTACCTCTTCCGGTGAATTTGGACTGCACAGGTCTACCATTAATTCATACATATCATATCATACGAATCGCCCACTACAGTGATCAACGTAGGTACTTTGAGTTCGTCCGGTATTTTATCGACGATGAAATATTGTTCTAAGCGGTCAACATACGTTTTCCAGCACTTTCCAAGTTGGAACTCATTAATTTTGCCGACTGACATTTTCAAAATGATAAGGAGAAAAAAATATCCTCGTCGCCAACTGTTACGTTGTACGTAATGAATTATTGAGTGGTAATATTTTTTATTACAATCGTGTGAATTGAAACACAGCTGGATTCTGAATGTTTTATCTCGTTGTCCCAAGTCTCTTGGTAAAGAAAAACAAGATATATAAAACCAGCGCTTTTTATTCATACGAAGAAGACGTGCGTGTACGAGGAAACTTTATCCGAAATTTACAACTTTCACTAGAGACTTTGAACAATTTCTAAAATATTCAACTTGTGACAAGTCTATCATCAGTTCCAATTGATCTGTGAATGATATACCTATTGAGAGTGTTTGTAAATTTTTTGAGTTTACTTCTTTCATTGGAGTTGTAATTTCTATTTTCCGATTCGGAGAAGAAGAAAGACAAAAATAATTCCTTGTAAAATTATATTTTTGCATTCAGGAGGCATTCCATTCGAATTTAGGTAAAAGTAGTTCGGCAACCAGAGGCTTTCAAAAAACTGTTTGGTCTTACTCACCTGTTTTGAGCCGCTGAACAAAAATATTTTTTTCTTTTGTTTATTTTTTCACTCAACTTGGATCTATAGCGAGTACTATGCTTTGAAATATAAATAAATAGAAATACAAATAAATAGATATGTATATAACACAAGTTCTTTGGTTTCAATAATCAATTACAACTGGACAAAAACTTTTTCATTTGTTTGTTGAAGCTTTCAATGGACAGGATGGCTTGGATTCTCTCTGGTATTTGATTCAACCACTGGCTTGAAAAGTATTTTTTCTCCTTTCAATGTTTCTGGTAGCACGTAGAAGTTGTGGATCAATATCAGTGTCAATTATATTTTTTATTCTGTATATATCATTTTCACACTATCAAGTTCTATGATTTCACTCGTTTTGAGGATTTTCGAGGTCTTATTGAGCTTTGTCGTGTCACTCCGCTGTAGTAGGTTGAATAAGGTTTCAATTATTTTGTTTGGTGCCACTTGTAATTTGTTGATGTCCATCTGCCTTGCTTGGCCCCCAGAAAGCTGTCGTATACACCAAATGTGAATACACATGTGGACAGTAAGTTTGATATTTGTTTTTTCTTGTTGAGTATCATGGAATTGTGCATCATTTGGTAGCACAAATGATTTAGTTTACAGCCCAGTTTAGACATGTGGGTTTCGAAAAAAAAGTTTACCGTCTATAGTCGGGCCGTTCAAAAGATAGAATTCAAGGACGCGTGAACAGTGAATGCCTGCATCTATATATATAGCCTGCGCGGTGTAGCCACGCCTTCTAAACTGAAATAAATGAAGAACTGTTACACTGTCCTGTACTCATTTGTGCTTTGTATTTACGTGTGTTACGTTAATTAAATAATATAGATGTAAACCAGTGTGAAGGTGGCCATGGGTTTTCATCCATGTGTTTGGTGAAAGAGAGGCGAGCGCGCTATTCCGCCATAGGTCGTTTCACCACAATTATTCACATGGCTAGCCATGTAAATTTTCTTGATTGATAGACTCAATGCTGGAAACGAACTGATGTGATTGGAAATGATTCATATGATGATGAAAATCCTTTTCTTTTTTTATGAAATGAACCGCTTTTTATTGAAATTGTACAAACAACTGATGATAATGGAAGCAGAAAAATAATTTCAAAAGGAAATTCGTTGCAAGGAAATTTTTTCTGCCAATTAATCAAATACACCCCCGACTACCCTTAATTCAATTTCCATTAAAAAAATCATAAGTCCTTGCAGAAACACATTGCTGGGACTATTTTTTCATGAAACCATCGAATTTCGCAAGCTTATTAACCCCAGAGGGGTCGCTGATTTTGTCTCGCGAAAGAACACCCCCGACTACCCTTAATTCAATTTTTATTAAAAAAATCATAAGTCCTTGCGAAGACACATTGCTGGGAGTATTTTTTTATGAAACCATCGAATTCAGCAAGCTTATTAACCCCAGAGGGGTCACTGATTTTGTCTCACGAAGATACACCCCCTTCTACCCTCAATTCAATTTTCATTAAAAAAAATCATAAGTCCTTGCAAAGACACATTGCTGGGAGTATTTTTTCATGAAACCATCGAATTTAGCAAGCTTATTAACCCCAGAGGGGTCACTGATTTTGTCTCACGAAGATACACCCCCTTCTACCCTCAATTCAATTTTCATCAAAAAAAAATCATAAGTCCTTGCAAAGACACATTGCTGGGAGTATTTTTTCATGAAACCATCGAATTTAGCAAGCTTATTAACCCCAGAGGGGTCACTGATTTTGTCTCACGAAGATACACCCCCTTCTACCCTCAATTCAATTTTCATCAAAAAAAAATCATAAGTCCTTGCAAAGACACATTGCTGGGAGTATTTTTTCAAGAAACCATCGAATTAAGCAAGCTTATTAACCCCAGAGGAGTCGCTGATTTTGTCTCGCGAAAATACACCTCCGCCTACCGTTAAATCTCATATATATATGTATATATATTTATATATATATATATTTATATATATACATATATATATATGAATAACCGAAGTTTTCCGCCATTACACTCGTGTGATGTTGTCACTTTTGTTGACAACAAGCCCAGCGACTGCTTTCGGAATTTTCATCCGAAAGCCTCTGTGCAGAAGGTTCCATTTGGAACCACAAATCTGCAATCCAATGCATGTCGCCAAAGGCTGATAATTACCAGCAGACGTTATGGTATGGTCTATCTGTGGACTGCAGTTTCGTCCTTTGGGACTCATCAGTCTCATTCGAGTCTATTAGAGACATACAAACAAATAAAACAAACAAACATATTCATTTTAATAAACAAAAAGTTACTGGTCAGTTGGGAATACTCCAGTCAACAATGAAGATTCCATACGTTTCATTTTTTCTGCTTTAGTCTTAAATACTTGATGGACTCATAGCAGTTTTTGTAAATTCAGAAAAGAATAATATTCCAATGTATCTTCTTATGATAGCTGAGAGCATTCCATTAAAGATATACTGACAGAAGGAAATTACGAAAGAGTCACTGGGACATTTAGTATTCATTATTAATTTTATGACAGTTCACATGATGCATCCGACAAAAACTAGTTCTACCATAGTTTTCTCATCAAAAGAATGCATAGCTGAGGTAGATAGAGAAACTTGTGTCGAATCAGTATAGAAATAATTTGATATCTGTAGGGTTTGGAACCGAAGTATTTTTTATGAATATATTTTTCAAGAGCTAGTGGTTGAAATATATTTTTTTCTGCGAAATCTCATACGAAGTTTTCAGAATCTTATACGTGTATTCCAGAGGATACAACGTTTCGATAAAATTCGTTTCAACTTCAATAACTTGCATATCTGAATAAAATAAAGATATATAACTGACTTATGAGGCAATGTCACCTTCAAAAATTGAAAAAACAAATATCAGAGCGAAATTTTTCACACATTACATTCGTTTAAAAATATTCCAGGATATACACGCTATTAGAAATTCGCTCATTATATTATCACAGGAAGGATTCGTCACCAATAACACCCAATTCTTTATTTTTGATTGATCCTGTGATCAACCATATTCTAAAAAGAAAGGTGTAGTATTTATATCATTGCATTAACCATTTTGATGTATTTTATGAACAGAAACGTCGTAACATTCCAAAGACAATTAGAAGGGGGTGTATTTTCGTGAGACAAAATCAGTGACCCCTCTGGGGTTAATAAGCTTGCTAAATTCGATGGTTTCATGAAAAAATAGTCCCAGCAATGTGTTTTTCCAAGGACTTATGATTTTTTTTAATGAAAATTGAATTGAGGGTAGAAGGGGGTGTATTTTCGTGAGACAAAATCAGTGACCCCTCTGGGGTTAATAAGCTTGCTAAATTCGATGGTTTCATAAAAAAATACTCCCAGCAATGTGTTTTTCCAAGGACTTATGATTTTTTTTAATGAAAATTGAATTAAGGGTAGTCGGGGGTGTTCTTTCGCGAGACAAAATCAGTGACCCCTCTGGGGTTAATAAGCTTGCTAAATTCGATGGTCTCATAAAAAAATACTCCCAGCAATGTGTTTTTCCAATGACTTATGATTTTTTTAATGAAAATTGAGTTGAGGGTAGAAGGGGGTGTATTTTCGTGAGACAAAATCAGTGACCCCTCTGGGGTTAATAAGCTTGCTAAATTCGATGATTTCATAAAAAAATACTCCCAGCAATGTGTTTTTCCAAGGACTTATGATTTTTTTTAATGAAAATTGAATTGAGGGTAGAAGGGGGTGTATTTTCGTGAGACAAAATCAGTGACCCCTCTGGGGTTAATAAGCTTGCTAAATTCGATGGTTTCATAAAAAAATAGTCCCAGCAATGTGTCTTTGCAAGGACTTATGATTTTTTTTAATGAAAATTGAATTGAGGGTAGAAGGGGGTGTATCTTCGTGAGACAAAATCAGTGACCCCTCTGGGGTTAATAAGCTTGCTAAATTCGATGATTTCATAAAAAAATACTCCCAGCAATGTGTTTTTCCAAGGACTTATGATTTTTTTTAATGAAAATTGAATTGAGGGTAGAAGGGGGTGTATTTTCGTGAGACAAAATCAGTGACCCCTCTGGGGTTAATAAGCTTGCTAAATTCGATGGTTTCATAAAAAAATAGTCCCAGCAATGTGTCTTTGCAAGGACTTATGATTTTTTTTAATGAAAATTGAATTAAGGGTAGTCGGGGGTGTTCTTTCGCGAGACAAAATCAGCGACCCATCTGGGGTTAATAAGCTTGCTAAATTCGATGGTTCCATGAATAAATACCCCGAGCAATGAGTCTTTGCAAGGACTTATGATTTTTTTAATGAAAATTGAATTGAGGGTCGAAGGGGGTGTATTTTCGTGAGACAAAATCAGTGACCCCTCTGGGGTTAATAAGCTTGCTTAATTCGATGGTTTCATAAAAAAATACTCCGAGCAATGTGTTTTTCCAAGGACTTATGATTTTTTTTAATGAAAATTGAATTAAGGGTAGTCGGGGGTGTTCTTTCGCGAGACAAAATCAGCGACCCGTCTGGGGTTAATAAGCTTGCTAAATTCGATGGTTTTATAAAAAAATACTCCCAGCAATGTGTTTTTTCAAGAACTTATGATTTTTTTTAAAGAAAATTGAATTAAGGGTAGTCGGGGGTGTTCTTTCGCGAGACAAAATCAGCGACCCCTCTGGGGTTAATAAGCTTTCTAAATTCGATGGTTTCATGAAAAAATACTCCCAGCAATGTGTCTTTGCAAGGACTTATGATTTTTTTTTAATGAAAATTGAATTGAGGGTAGTCGGGGGTGTTCTTTCGCGAGACAAAATCAGCGACCCGTCTGGGGTTAATAAGCTTGCTAAATTCGATGGTTTCATGAAAAAATACTCCCAGCAATGTGTCTTTGCAAGGACTTATGATTTTTTTTAATGAAAATTGAATTGAGGGTAGAAGGGGGTGTATCTTCGTGAGACAAAATCAGTGACCCCTCTTGGGTTAATAAGCTTGCTAAATTCGATGGTTTCATAAAAAAATACTCCCAGCAATGTGTCTTTGCAAGGACTTATGATTTTTTTTAATGAAAATTGAATTAAGGGTAGTCGGGGGTGTTCTTTCGCGAGACAAAATCAGCGATCCCTCTGGGGTTAATAAGCTTGCTAAATTCGATGGTTTCATGAAAAAATACTCCCAGCAATGTGTTTTTCCAAGGACTTATGATTTTTTTTAAAGAAAATTGAATTAAGGGTAGTCGGGGGTGTTCTTTCGCGAGACAAAATCAGCGACCCCTCTGGGGTTAATAAGCTTGCTAAATTCGATGGTTTCATAAAAAAATAGTCCCAGCAATGTGTCTTTGCAAGGACTTATGATTTTTTTTAATGAAAATTGAATTGAGGGTAGAAGGGGGTGTATCTTCGTGAGACAAAATCAGTGACCCCGAACGAATTTCCTTTTAAAATTATTTTTCTGCATCCATTATCATCAGTTGTTTGTACAATTTCAATAAAAAGCGGTTCATTTCATAAAAAAAGAAAAGGATTTTCATCATCATATGAATCATTTTCAATCACATCAGTTCGTTTCCAGCATTGAGTCTATCAATTAAAAAATTTACATGGCTAGCCATGTGAATAATTGTGGTGAAACGACCTATGGCGGAATAGCGCGCTCGCCTCTCTTTCACCAAACACATGGATGAAAACACATGGCCACCTTCACACTGGTTGGATGTAAACACTCTTTCACCTCCAAGAAAAAGAAAAAAAAAGACATTTAACTGTAGAGGAAAAAGGTGTAATAATGAACACTTGTGGTGTGGTGGTGTAAATCGGACTTGTAACATTGGGGAGAGGAACATTCAAAGAGTGCGTGCCGTTCACGTGATCATTCTTTCTTTTCAGCGGCTACACTATAGTGTTAATCCCAAATATTTGGCTATTAACTTCACCAATATCATCATTCAGTTGTAGAAGATGATTGTTGATATCACATTCTTTATTAATCAGGAGCTAGTTGCATCCAGTTTCATTCAACATGATGTTGTTTTTTATCGTCCACTCATAATAGTTGATCTGAAGTCGAACCGCGGCGCTCTCCTTTCCTTCAGAATGTATTGCCTTTCAAAGTTCAAGCCAAATTCTGCCTTCTTTTCTGCAACAAAAAACAATCTGAACACTGTTTTTTATTCATCAGGGTGCTTTTCACAACCCATTTCTCCTTCTTCAACACTTTTTTCGAATTATATAAAAATATTTTTATCGTAAAACTCGAATAATAATAAAATATTCATAGCTAGGAATGGAATGTTGGTAACAAATAGTAGACAGGGTGGTCCATATCATAGGGGGTAGAATGTTTTTAGGTAATTTTCAAGTCTTACCCCATGAAACTGTTTCATAAGGCACAAGTAATTCATGGCAAAATTTTGAGTAATTCGGTAAACGGGAACCCGTGCCGCAACCAGATCAAAATTTGAATTGAATATACCTTGAATAATGATTACGCTGTGGTCGAAATGCTATTGAAACCTGGTACTAAATCCAGTAGAAATTATTTTTGACGCACTGGTGGTTTTGAACAGTAATTTGAGAAAAAAATGTCCTGCACTCGAGCACCTATGGAAAGTGGTGAAAATTCCCGGGAAAACTTGGAAAATCGGTATTGCATCATTAACTTGGATACGGTTGAAAATTTCGATAAGATGTTAGGAATGAATTATTCGAAAATTGATCCCTATAAGAATAAGAGATAATGAGCTATTATTGACATTTTCAAATTTCCACGCGAACAGCTCGGGATAAAATTAGATTTACCCCACTAAAATCTCTGTATTTGCCATTATTCGGTAGAAAATTCATGAACTCCACGGTTATTTAATGAAAATTTTTTCATCACGTTGAAATCAATAATATAAATATAGATAAAAATGTTTTTGTGACATTAAAAAATTATGACTGACACTGATTTGATGTATATCGATTTGAGTATTAAAAACTAGTTTATCTACAGTAAGAAATTATAATATAGGTCAAATCATTAATTTATACATATTTTTTCTCTAATCATTGGATGGTTTGAAATGTGTTTTTTGTATCTAAATGTAGCAAGTAGGTATATATGACGTTTAGATTATCTATATCTTTCCTTGAGTTGATGCAATTAGAATCTTTATAGATATTTATCATTTCTAAAAATATCCTCTTTTGTGTGTTATTTACAGAATCTAATATTGTGTGTACTTATTAACTCAGACTGCAATACCCGATATAATTCCATTATCTCCGTATTAATTCAGTCGATATAATACCATACCTCCATATATATATATGATGCGTTGTCGAACTCGACTATATATATATATATATATATATATATATATATATGTGTGGTTGTATTTGATATACCTCAATTCAGAAAATGTTACTACCGAAACGGCTATGGTAAAAGCTTTGGATTGTGAAGTATCTCTTCATTGAACTATATGAAATTACTATATTGCACAAAATACAGTTGACATTCAAAAATATAAACAATTATTCATCCTTTACCGATGATACCGACCTTGGCAGAAAGAAAAATATAATGGGTGATAGATAGATCATCACAGTGTCCCCCACTAGTCTGGAATCATTATAAACTACAATATGTAATCTCGCAATCGAACAGGCAGTTGCTTCGTTCTTTGTGGCCTCAGATTTGGACTTGAATTGAAAAATGCAGTTGATCGTTAGCCATTTTCGGAGCTTGAGTTTGGATAACTTCCTGTTTTTGTCGGTATTACAGAACATCGAAGGGTTGAACTGGTCGATTTGACTCATTTTCTGTTCTTGTGGGTATCCGAGGAACTTCGAAGGATTGACTTGCTCCAAATGATACTGTTTTCTGCAGTTTCGAAACTAGAGTTGATTGGAGTTGATGATATGCCTTCTTTTAGTTCTTCCAGAATCTAGGATAACCAAATAATGGAGTTTGCCAAGCGTGTTTTGAACTTCTCCAAAATGCCAAACATATTTATTATTGATGAACATTCTGGCCTGGACTCTCTCCCCCACTTGAAGAGAGCGTGTCGGAGGAGCAACTAGTTGAGAACGTTGAGGCTGGAGATTTCCACATAGTAAAGGTGTTGCTCTGTAACGCAGTGATATATTGTGGACTTTTTCAGAAAGTAAAGAAGGATCATCTCAAGCTGCTTTCAACTTATGCCCAATTGTTTGAATATTGCGTTCGGCATGGTCATTTGTTGCAGGATGTCCAGGTGCGATGAGTTTTTGAAAAATTCCATAAGTGGAACAGAACTTCCGAAATTCTTCACTTTGGAATATTGAGGCATTCTCCGAAACCATGACTTGTGGATAGCCATGTGAAGCAAATATAATCTTCAACAGAGAAATTGTAAGTATAACTATTTCTCTTCGGGCTTGAAGGCTGTCGTTCTTTGGAATTTCTTCTTGAATTCCAAAGAACGACGGCCTTCAAGCCCGAAGAGAAGTAGTTATACTAATAACCTCGTCCGCGAAAGCCTTAACCATTTTGTAGAGAAATTGTAGTTGAACTCGATGGAGCTTCATTGATTATTCTGACTTCTGGCCATTTAGATTTCGCATCCACACACATAGACCTGCATAGTCGATATGAATTCTTTCCCAGTTTTCCTTTGGAGGATCCCACGGATGGACACGAGCTTTTGCAGGATTTGTTTGAATAAGGTCACAATTTCTACATCCTTTAACAAGTCTTTTGATATTTTTGTCAATATGAGGCCAATAAACATAACGACGGGCAAGTTGTTTCATTTTGGTGATTCCCAGATGAGTTTCGTGAAGTTCTTCGAGAATTCGGGAACGCAGATTTGTTGGAATGACAATTCGATCGTTTCGAAAAAGAATACAGTGAATTCGGAGTCATCCGGCTCTTCACATACGTTCTTGCTTATATCTGGATCTTTTTCAGATTCGTTTCTGATAGTTGAAGCTGTTATATCGTTTTTGGAAATCTGGAATATCATCAGCATACATTTTGTTGATTCCATCGCCAATAATTTCATCCACCGCAGGACTGGATTGTTGAAGTGGAGCTCTTGAAAGGCAGTCAACATTTTCGTTATCCTTACCAGGTTTGTACTTCAGAGAATAATCGAATCCAGAGAGGTAGGAAGCATAACGAAGAAGGCGTTTTGTGGTCACTTGAGAAAGTGCCTATTGAACCTAAAAATCCTTGGAACCGGTTGTCTGTGACCAATGTGAACCAAAAATGTAATAAAAGAAATGTGATACTCCAAAAATTATGGCAAGACTTTCACGGTCTAATTGACTATAATTCATTTCTGAAACGGTGAGTGAGCGAGAAGCATAAGCTATAGGCCTTTCAACTGAATGGCTGAGAACTGCTGCCAGTCCTGTAGGGCTGATTAAGACCAGTGGCAAGGAAGGGTCGAAAGGTACAAGTATCCTATCACTACGAAGTTCGGTTTTGAAAAGGCTGCTTGACAAGCTGGTGTCCACACTCATTTCACACCTTTCTGTAGGAGTCGTCAAAGAGGATAGGTCAAAGTAGAGGCATCCGGAATGAAACGGGAATAGTAGGAAACAGACCCAAAAAACGCTTAATTTCTTCCGCATTTGACGGTCGAGGCATTTGTTCTACTGCTTTTGTTTTGACTGGAGACTTTCTGATTGTGTGGAATTCAATAATTCCACCTAAATATTTTATCTGCTCTTGAAAAAATGTACATTTTCTTTTGTCGAGGTGAAGATTGTAATCGGAAAGTGGCTGTAGATAAACTTGCAAATTTTCAATGCATTCGTCCATTGTTACACCATGATAAATGATGGGAGTCCGCGGAGAATTTGTGACAAAATTCGATTGAACTTTGATGGAGCTGTTTTGATTCCAAAACTGAGTCGATGAACACGATACGTTCCACGATGGGTTGTGATCGTCTGGATAGCACTGGACTCTTCATCAACTGAAAGATGTAGGCAAACAAATCCAGCTTACAGAAATATCGAGAATTTCGTAAACTATCGATGACGTCATCAATACGGCGAATTGGATAATTGGCTTGGACAAGACGTTCATTAACACCACATTTATAATCAACGCAAAGGCGAACTCCACCATCTGCCTTCGGGATGATGACTAAAGGTGATCCCTAGTCGCTTGTCGCTACAGGTGAAATGATACCATCAGCTTCGAGTACATTCAATTCGTGATTTACTCGATTGAGTAAGGCATATGGAATGCTTCTTTCTCTCGTGAAGATGGGTTTTGCCCATTCCGGAGGTGTAGTGTAACTTTGAAATTTGGGACACAACCAACTCTTTCTTCAAAAAGTGGTGCAAATCTTTTGGAAATTTCTACTGGTGATGGTTTGTTTATTGATACATCGACTTGACGGAGATCAATATCCAATCTTCGAATCCACTGACGCCCTAGAAGAGCGTCGTGACCCGATGGAACAATATGAAGTTCTCCCTCTATATTCCTTCCATTGTATGGAACATCGACGATTACTTTCACTTCGGGCTTGATTATATTGCCAGAGTAGGACCTGAATGCAATATTTGAAGTTACCATTGAAATATTCAAATTCAGATGGTCGAAATCATGTCTAGCCAATAGGGAAAATTTTGCATTAGAATCCACTTCGAATCGCTGTGATTTTCCGTTGAGTTTGACATCAACCAAATATTCGTCGGAATCATGGCCCATTTCAAATAAGTCGACTATATCGAAATTTTGGTAGACTTCTTCGATTTTAATGAGACCATAGACACTAGAAACCTCATGTAATTCGAAATTTGATACATTCTGGAGTGAGTGGGTCGAACTTTCATTGTTAGATTTGCGATTGGCCATTAAAGTTGAAACGCATACTGTGGAAATGTGTCCTAGCTTCGAACATTTCTTAAATTTCAGTTTTGATTTGTCGACTCGGCAAGCATTTGTGGTTGTCTTTTTCACATCTCAGGCAAAGGATCTTCGAGGATCTACGGGCACGTTTGACAGAATCCACTACTTTGTTGACATTACTTGCATTGAAGTTTTCTTCATTTGAACTTATTTCTGCAATTGAAACAGTTTGTTGACAATGACATTAGATGGAAAATTCACATTCTGTTAGATCGCGTAGAAGGGCTGTTACAAATTCTGAAATTGTCTGTCGATCTTTTTGAAATATATTCAAGAAGTAGTGCTGCGAAACTACGACGTTTTTCTTGGAAATCAACATTTGTTTAAAGGATTTCACAAGATCACCATAAGATAAATCTTTCAAAAGCTTCTCTGGGTCCAAAAATGCTGCTAAACCATTGTAATGATCACTTCCTATTGACACACATAGAATTTGGGCTATCTGAACTGGAATGGTTAAGCCTTTCACGCTATAATAATTTTCAAATCGTTCTAAATAGCATGTAAATTTTTCACGTCGGGGATCATAGCTTTCAAAAGGAGATACGTTCGAAAAACGAACAGCATTTACATGAGCTGTTTGTGAACTGGTTGAATGAGCAGCTTACATTTGTGCTGTAACTTCTGAAATGAGGGCTTTCAGCTGTTCTTGAAATACTCTCAGGAGTGTATTGAACTGTTTCGATTGTGTGCAAGAAGAAAATAATACTTTTTCGTTTGTCAGGGCACTGACAGGCAGGCAGACGGTACTAGATTCAAATGGAATTTCTTGCAGAATTTGATGATTTCTGTAGAATTTCACACTGGATTTAGAATTCCGATATTATACTCATTTTTCACTTGTCGCCAATTGAAGTGTTTCTTTATTGAACAATATGAAATTACTACACAGGGCTTTTCATGATGAGCGTTAATTAGCCGATTCTGACAAACTATTCAACGGATCAACCTGAACATTTCACAGTATGCATAAATCAATATGACCTACACGCCTAAAATATTTTAGACGATGCGGCGTTGTCGCTTCTACTATAAAGTAGTGGCTTCTTTGATTTTTCGAAAGGAATACCCCGTATATCATATCATATTATGATTAATTATCACTTTCTCAACAGAGTCATATAATATTTTCCTATACCTATACCGTTTAGAAGATATAAATTAATTTCGATATTTTTCTTACCAAACATAAACTTTTATAGATGCTGATATTCTTGAACTCTCTTCTAGAGTTTCGACCTCCGAACTCTAGACATCACCTAGAAGATGGCAAATGAGACTTTGCCGAAACGTTGTGACAACTATCCTTCAGAGGATCAAGAACACGGAATGAAACCCGAAAAAACAACTCATCATACTTTGTCCGTGAGAATCTTTATGCTATATATATATATATATATATATATATATATATATATATATATATATATATATATATATATATATATATATATATATAAGAAAACACCAGTTTATTGTTGAAGTAGCATATTCTATGATATCATGAAGTTATTATTACTTGAATCGCGTTCAAATATTTGTGGCAACAACATTCCATATTAGGTACATATACTATAAATATTTGAACGTCTTTCGAGTAATAATAACTTTGTGACACGAAATAACATATTACTCGAACAATAAACTAATAAAGGAAAAAGGAATTGTGACTTGACGGCGGGGTCTCGATCTTCCTACTCCCCAGATTAAACTGATGTATCGAGGGGTGTTGTGTGATATTTGTATCGGTGGGTGCACTTAAGTGGCAATTCCACTTTAGTAGCACTCGCCGATATAGATTTCACCCAACACCCTTCGAAAACTCGGTTCATTCAAAAAAGTAACCAGATTGAGACCTTAGAGAGAACTCGTGACGAGACTTGTATTTTCTGATCTAAACTATGTTTATATTGAAAGCAATCGACTTTTCCTCAAACTTTATAATTCAATCAGAGCATGAAAAATAATTTTTCCAAAAAAAGAAATACATGAGTATGTAGTAATAAGAAATATACCAAAAGAACCGATTCAAATTTTTTAAGATAATATGCAAATAAGCTGACAAAACCAAAAAATCAAATCATTTTCGAATGTTTGATATTTCAGTTCATCATGGGATGATATTTCAAATGATTGAAAATGAATATATTTTTTTTGTGAGCATGTTATATAAGTTTGAATTTTAGAAACAGTATGAATATAAAATCTATTTGTACCTACACAGTTTGTCAAATTTCAAGAAAGGTGATATTATGCCTGATATATGGTACCCTGAGAAGTTCACGAAATAGTTTAGGATTACATGAGTGTATTGAAATAGTATAATAATACAACTTTTTGAAACATAAGGTAAGTGGTTTCTAGGACGTATGACTAATGTAGAACTTGACAGTGAATAAATGAATTTGTGCTGAACAAAGGGTCGAGAAAATTGATAATTTCACAAACAATAACAACAATATAATAAAATAACTGTATGCGATTATGATCTATGCAAGGATGAGGTTCTAACAAATTGAAATCTCTCAGCCTCCCGATGATTTTTTCGACATGTATTCTCAAAGCAGCTATTCTTTTGGATTCCTTCACTTTTGCAGATGAATTTGTTGTTGAACTTGAAACTGAAGGAGGTCTCATCAAGCAAGTTGAATTACTGTCTTCCTAAAGATTTTCCCAACATTACTATCTGTCATCTCGAAATGTATACCTAATAATTTGAAAGCGTAATCAAGTCTTATCTAATTAGGGAGCATTTTTTTCAGGAAGTAACTTTACAAAGGCAAAACTGAAAATATTTTGGAATTTGTTTCATTATCAGAGTATTTTGTAGGAAATTGTGGACATCACCGAAAGTAGAATCTGAAGAATCAGGCTCATATAGTCAGAATCTTTAAATGATGCTGCTTGCAGAGTAGGTGGAACTGGATACTTTTTGACTATGCACATCTTTGGCCTTCGACCCTCTTTCACATTTAACTAGCACAGGTTGCTCAAGATGGTCCTTGTTCACCTAGAACCCTAGAATGTACTTTTTTTTACGCTGATGTCAACCCACATCTCACAATGTTGGATAAACCGGATTTTAATCAAACATAAGTGGCGTCCCTTCAAATATCACCAGGTTCAAAATCTGAAATCTCACGACTTACCTGCACGAGTGGAATTCTGCGAATGGTTTCTTATCAAGATACAGGAGGACTCTGAGTTCACGAAGAACATGATATGGACAGATGAAAACAAATTTGCCAAGAATGGTATGTACAACCGCCATAATAGTCATTTTGGGCATCAGAAAATCCAAAGCTCGTTCGTCAGCGCAACTTCCAGGATTCATGGAGTTTCAATGTTTTTTGCGCTATAAAGGAAGACCGAATTTTATGTTTATATCTTTATGATGAGAATTTGAATAGTGATAGATATTCGCATATAATTAGAAATGTGGTTGGTGAATCCATTAGGCATGTTTCTGAACAATACCGTTTCAAGTTATGGTATCAGATGGAGCCCCTGCACATAGTACTGCTACCGTTGCTGGGTTGTTGAATGGGAAGATCGAAGATCAGTGGCTTTGTTACAACGGGCCATTTAAATTTCCTCCTCGCTCTCCAGACCTGACGCCACTGGACTTCTTCATCTGGGGATATATAAAAGAAAATGTTTATGCGGATCCTGTGAGTGATAAAGAAAACATGAAACGAAGGGTTCTGAGAGCTTTCAATAATTTGAGTCCTGACTCCATACAGGAAGCTACAAATAGTGGTATGCAAAAAAGAATATATTCTTGTTTAGAACAAAACGGCAATATTATTTGAATTTAAAGAAATTAAGTTGAATTCTGAAATTAAAGTAAAATCTAACCTTAAAAAATATAAACAAAATGAAATTACTGTATTCGATATCAATAAACAAAGATATAATTCATCTCTCTGATAGTATTTTATTTCAATCCATCCATTTTCATGTTGAGTTACCTTTTACCAACGACAGAGTTAATATTAGTTCATTTGTTTTCAAAGCTTTCTTGATTTCTATTTCAATTACCCAAAATCGGATATATCTTGCCAGGGGTGTATTTTAGGTATAGGACATTCTTCATGAATTTGATATCTTTTTATTCGTAGTATCCAAAAATAATCGAATAGTGTATGGTTTCCATTTGAAAAAATCGTGTTTCATCAGTTTTCTCGATGTTATGTTTAAGGTGGAAATTTCGACCACCCTGTAAATTATTTTCGAAAATTCGAAGAACCTGTTTATGACTTGATGCTTAAGGTGTGATTCTGTGAAATTTCACATTTTCAACTGTTACTGTCTATGAGTTATGATATTTTCGGAGTGGTGCTGTAACTGTCAAATTTTTCAGAAAAAAATCCAAATCTCGAAAACTAACAAATTTGGGTATAGGCATTGTTATAGAAAGTGGGCCTAAAATGTGATGAAAAATGTAATAAAATACGGGGTGTTCCATTTGAAATAAGGAAGTTGACCTCAACTTCCGGTATATCGGAAAGAGACCGGAATTTGAAAATATTTTCGTTGAGAAGGCCATTTTGTAAAACCCACTACCACATAATTTCAAGTTTTTATTTTGAATCGCTCTCCATATATTCCTAACGAACGCTCGTCGTGAAAGACCCTGTATATATATATATATATATATATATATATATATATATATATATATATATATATCGCACGATTCCGGGACTTTTTTTGGGACCTTTAGATGTGTTCCGGGACATTTGTCAAGTTCCGGCACAGGTCCGGAAAATTAGTATGCCTTTCATCGCATTCCGAGACTGTCCCGGAAACGGTTTTCGGTTTTATGTTGAATGAATAGTTCCGGGCCAAAACAAAACATAACCGGCGTATCGATAAGAAAAATATTATGATGACATTTGTTTTGGAATATGTTTTTTTTTCGTAAACTCTATTATAAACAATAGAGATCCTACTGAGTTCTGTATGAGTTTTTTTCCATATGGAAAATTCATATCAAGTATAGACCAATTGCATTCAAATTTTGACCAGTTCCATTCAAATTTCATTTCATTCTTTTTCTGATTATGCCACGTAGAATGCAATATTTTTAATTGTTGTCTACACTGATGACAATGAAATCAGTTCGTCGAAGGATTCGTGAAGGCCAACCTAGTTGTTAGGAGGGTCTTCTGACGAAAGTTACACTAAGGTACATAGCTGATTGGTAGAAAGTATATATACACTCACGAATGGATCAAGAAAAGCATTTTGATACAGTGTTGTAATGTCTGTTTTTCTCAATCACCCCGTTGAAACATTTCAGGAAACTCAGAACCTACAGTTCATGGAGTGTAATCCAAACCACTATGGATTCGTAGCTGTAAACCTGATTTTAAAAATCTCCTGAGAATCTACTCAGGACTTCCTCATCTCAACATTACGGCCACTGCGTCGAAAGGAATGCTTGTCAATAATTTTCCTCAGTTCGATATTCACGAAAAATAAGAATATATTCAACAAGTCTGTCATTGAAATAAGACCAAATTGTAAACGGTGTTTCAGACCGAATTGTAAACGGAAACTTTTCGGATCTTTAAGTACGTTGTTAGCAGCAGAGGAGTTTGATTCAGTATAGAATATGATCATTGCGGACCGAAAAAGTTTTCAAAAGTTCTGTTTCTGAGAAATGGCATTGTTAACAAATATCTGTCAAAAAAGAATCTGCAGTCATACCCGAAATGAAAAAAACGTACTTAGGTCGGATGGAAGAGAGAATTGTGAATTACTATGTTAGGCGATGTGATCGACTTTTATGTTGCCTTCATTTCGATATTTCGACAAATGGAGTTATATTTCCATGTTGAAACCGTATCTGGAACATGTGTAGCAGTTCAAATTATTATCATACCAGATGAAAAGTTCAAGATGGTAATCCTGCCGAATGAAAGATTAAGAAAAAATCCCAATGTGAGAAAGAAATGTGTATTACCTATGGTAGGGGGAAAACAACAAAGTGAACATTGTCAAGCTGTGTGCAGGTACCACAATATACTTTTTTTCCAAGGAAGATTGCTATTCAACATTTTTTGAACTACCTAGTACTGCGGAGATATAGCGTAATTTTCCTGAATATAGGAGACCTACAAAGTGGGATCTACTCCTATATCATAATGTCCCCAAATTCAACGACATACTACTGAAATATACACATTTATCTATCGGAGGATTCCGGGACCTCTTGCCCAAGAAACTAAGAAAGTTTTCTATTTAACTAGGTCTGAACTGCACTACAGCGAGCTTTTCTACAAACACACAAATTCTGCATAATACTATCTCTCCACTAAGAAAAACCATTCATGAATCAGTATGTCCAAGGAATATGGTGATAGTCACTGAATTATATAAATTTTAGTAGGACAAATATTATTCGTTAGATAGTTCTATGAGTAGGTATGTCGACGGTGATTCTTAACTAAAATTAGACAAATAATGTAATAGGGAAAATGTTCAATGATCATGAGATTCCCAACAGAGTTATATATACCTCATTCATCCAACGAACAGTTCCAAGTCATAGACATAATCATGGTTAAGGTCATGTCTTGATTATTCATTTTACGAAACAATCGCTGTCGAGTTTTCCATATGAATGGGACATTGCACCCGGAGCCCCACAAGGAATAGTGTATTTCAAATCTGCAGATGAAGGAATTTAACACAGAGAACTTTCGATCATTTGAACTTCTGTTGTTGAATGAGCACAAGATTTTTTTATGAAATAATTCATCACGTATTGTGCAAACATATGTTTATTCGTTCATTCATTATACGATAGACAGCTGGTAGATTTAATTAACATAACATATGAGAGATCTTTCCCACGAATTTATCAACGCACCTTCAACGAAATACAGGGTATGAAAATACCAGAATAACCATTCTAATTCTAATTCTAAGCTAATTTTGCTGAACTTTAGATTCGAATATGGGTGAATAAAGTTATGAAGTGGAATTGTAGCAAACTTAATCAACTTCAATGAAAGATGAGTACGATATCTGTTGTATATATGATTTATCATAAGTTCAGTCCCATAAATATTTCAAATTTCTGTTACTCTGACGACTCCAATTAATAATGAGCTACCGAGAGAGAGATACCTATGTAAACAATTTTTTCTGCACAACAATTTGATCATAAATAATGAGATATTCCAACATGAACATTCGATCAGAAGTACAATTATTGTAGGCTAGGTAACCATATAGCCTACTTAATACTTTGTAGTGGAAGGACTATTTTCAAGTACAGCTTATCCAATCCATCTTGGCACAAACTCAGATACTTTTTTCCAGTTGCACACTGGTAGTGTAGACCATGAATAAAAAAAAACATCTTCTAGGAATGAATTTCAACACAGTGAACACATATAAAAGGTGTTTTTTTATCTTAGTATTCTTCACAGAGATTGCAGGGCACAAACGTTATTAGTTTTGTGCCAAGATGGATTGGACAAGCTGTACCTATTACATTTTTCCTAATGATTCACAAACGATAAATAATTTCTTGAATATCAATTCAAAATATTTATTGAAAAACTCTTTTCAGTACTGATTCAAAATTATAAATGAGAAGTGAATATGATCAGTGCAGTCTTAGTACGTAGGTAACATGCCTTAGTCTTTTATTTTTTAACAATGGAATTTCATTGATAAAATCTATCGTGTCTTGAATTGAGAACGCAGAACGTAGGCACGGCTCACTTATATCGTGCATTCTCTTCAATTTGAATGAAGTTGTTATTAAATCGCAAGTATTTCTGGCTTGAGGGGCTTGGTCTGGAGTTTTAAGAGCATCTTTAGAGTCTGGTCTCTTTTAACCGATGGCAAATGTGGAGGTCATGTCATGTTTATTTCCTATGTTCGGACCGTGTTCTTCAGGACGTCGGATTCTCAAGTTCCGCCAGGTTTTGTAAATAATATTCTCAAAACTGTATTATAAATTTCAGAGTTCAGCCCCTCTTCCTTTCTGTTATCCTTGTTTCATACATCTCAATTGCTTCTTATTATAAACCTGTGGAATAATTCGTCGTCGTCCAGAGACTGAGGTGTTGTGATTGTTGAGAAGGGCGTGTTCAGCTTCATCCAATTTGTCAGTTTGTCCCAACTGACAATGTCGACGGTGCTCACTGATCCGTGTCTTGAAACTGTAGTAGGTAAATAAAATTTACAAACTGTTGCAATACAACGTACCAATCCATTGATGGAAATGCATTGGAACGTTTATATTGAATTTCAGATTCGGCGCCTGTTATTCCTTGGCATTTGGTTGGCACCACTCTTTATGTTGCCGCAATTTGTTTGAAGGCTATACGTTTTTTAACAATTGACAATTGTCAGTAAAATGTGACAGTTTTAGGTTTAGGTCTTCTAGGTACTCAAAATCAGATAACTGGGATCAAAAACTGTGTATTTCCATGCTTCTAATATCAGTAGGGCGGCATAATAATAGACACTCAAAGCCAAGTCAAAATTCCAACCTTATCTTTATCCATATTGATCAGCGCACGCTCAAACTCGATAGGTAGGCTTTGCGGGCTACACGTATCAATACGGACACACCAACGGTATACGTATCCGGGGACGGATCTGTCAAAAATATTTAATTCAAGAGAAGTGAAAAGTAGTGTAATGATTCAATGATGGCAAGAGGAATCATTATTTGAAAAAAGTATCCTTTATTCCCCTGAAGATGATTTTTATGTCATTAGGGCATTTGTAGGAAACAGAATCCCTTCGAACACCCTAATCGATGGCCACAAATCAGAAAAAATGTAATGGAACTTTTTGAATCAGAGAGAAGCCTCAAGGACAGTTGTTTTATTGGGTGGAGTTAATAAAAGTGAGCATGAATTCAAACAATAGATCTGTCCTTGTCATATCTCAACAACACGGATAAGTTCGTCCAAAATAATTCGAGTGCGAGCATTTGCTTAAACTTTATTCACTCTACTCATTTGTTCAGGAGTTTTCATCGTCGTCGCCGGCGAAACAAAGTGGTCTTCAAAGAACGTGGTCTTTCAATAATATATCACGAGTATAATCATACAATAACATTGTTTCATAACGTTGACGTATATTATATCACTATACAAACTTTATTTCCATAGTGACACATTCAAAAATGAATGTAAGATAAAATATAACCCCTTTAGTATCAATTTTCCTTCCCCGATCCGGCAACAGCTCCTTTGTTTTGGTTTAATCGAAAGGTATCTTATCTCTTCTTTCCCGATTAAAAAGTTAGGCCACATTGGCAGAAATGTGTATCGGAGCATTCTTCTGGTCAAGTCCTGTGTCTCTCAGCACCTCAGACGCTCTGACAAAATCATAACAAAATCAAAATGGTGGAGAATCTCCTGAAAATTAGAGATAGTAGGTACAAAGTAATGGTGATTAAACTGAAATTTCAGAGTATTTTAATTATATGTGCTTGAAATGCTAAAATATTACTCACCAATTCAAAAATGATTGTACAACACCATTATTTCACAAACTAAGTGGGTATAACTCAATCGTCGACATGACCTGTTGTCGTTCGCGATAACCGCTACGAGCTCGGGCTACGAGATACATCGATGAGCGCTATGAACAGAGCATGCGCGGATGCAATACGTTCAACGTGAACGTTGAAACCGTGTTTTACACTTACGTTTATGTTATCGAATTATTCAATCAATAGAGAGTATAAATGATATGTAATTTCGTTGTTGAATTGGGAGTTAATGGTATTGTTTTAATGAAATGTTTAATCAACGTGTTTCATCAAGCAGTGGTTTTCGAATGTTCGCAATAACTTGTTTCGATGTCGTTCCCTAGCAAAGAATGAATAAAATACATAAAAAACGAATATATAAACACAGTGGGATAATGAGATTGAATGGTTGTTTGATAGCGGATAAAATACGTATCTTTATTCATCCCCATCAACAATGAGTTGATAATTAGTTGAATACGTTGAAGAATAAATTCAAAGTAGAAGTTGATATAATGTTCAACATTAACGTGTTTCTTACGTAATCCATCAACTAGGATCATGAATAATATGTGTCATAAACGTTTACGTGACAACATCATTCATGTATGACGTATAATCAATGAGGCCTGTCAACTAGTAGTTGTTGAAAGTATGTGATACAATGTTGAAATAACGTTGCTTGATGATGTGAAAATTACTCAGAGGAATAGTGCATAGCATCAACGTCATTTGATACCTAACAAAAATAAAACGTAGTTTCATTATAGATTCGAAATGTATATTGCATTATTGCTATCAATCATTCAGGTCGAAGGAGGTTCAAAAGCCGGTTGAAAATTACGTTCAACGTGAGCGTTTATACCATTTTTTACACTAACATGTAAGTTACAGAATTATTCAATAGAGAGTATGAATTATATGTTATTTCAATGGTGAATTGGAAATTAATGATATTATATTAATGAACCATTTAATCAACGTGTTATATCAATAATGTTTTAATGTCGTAAACTGGTAACGTATGAACAAAATACATTAATAACGAATATATCAACATAATAAAATAACAAGATTGAATGGTTGTTTAATAGCGGATCAAATACGTATATCCATGTATCACCATCAACAATGAGTAGATATATAGTTGATAGATCAGTTGAAGAATACAAAAAACGTTCAACATCAACATTAATATCACCTAATTCATCAACTGGGAGCATGAATACTTTATATAAACGTTTTATATGAACATAATGATATTATTCATATGAGACGTATTATCAATGGGGCCTATTAACTAGTAGTTTTTTGAAAGCATTCAATACAATGTTGAAATAACGTTGCTTGGTAATGTGAAAATCAATTAGGAGAATAGTGCATATTATCGAAGTCATTATGGATTTGAAATGTATATTTTATTATAACTATCAACCAGATGAGTCGAAGGAGGTTGATAAGTCGTTTGAAAAATACGCTCGATGTGAACGTTGATACCATGTTCTACACAAACGTGTATGTTATGGAATTAATGAAGAGAGAGTATGAATTATATGTTACTTCAACGTTGAATGGAAAGATATAGATATCGTTATCATAAAACGTCCAATCAACGTGTTGTACCAATTACTTATTACTGAATGGTTTCAATACAATGTTAAAATAACGTTCAATATCATAACACTCAAATCACACTAACAACGTATTCTCACCAGTTTTAAATAATAACTATTACCTTGATAGGTTGAATTCAATTTTATTGACACGTAACTCAAACACGTTAGAAGTTATAACCAGAATGACAACGTTGACCATTGAACTGGTAACGTATATTTCAACGATACAACGTTGAAAAAACGTTGAATCAACGTACGTGTGCCCATTGGTAGGTCATGAATTAATCATTTTTAAGGTATTTGGCAGTTGCCATGACATTTGAAAGTTCCGTATTGGTTTAGGTTGAGGAATGGCTACAAGGGATTATTTCTTCATGAATTCGATGAGATAGATAGAGCTTGTCCAATCCATCTTTGCACAGAACTAATAACGTATATGCCCAATCTCTGTGAAGAATACTAACATAAAAAACAACTATTATATGTGTTCACTGTGATGAAATTGATTCCTAGAAGGTGTTTTTTCTTTCTTCATGGTCTACACTACCAGTGTGCAAATGGAAAATTATCTGAGCTCGTGCCAAGATGGATTGGATAAGCTGTATATGTTTACGGATACGTATAAAATTGCACACTTGGCTCTAATGTCCCTTTCCTTCCCTCAACATTTGTTAGATAGCTGAACTGAATACATCGTAGTAAATTATAATTATAGTTTACAGTCAGATATTGATTTTTATCGTGTTACAGCAAATTTGAAGTCAAGTAATTATACTGTCAGTGCAATTTCTCATGAGATTAAAGATAACTGAGCTCACAAACCACCAAGAGAGGTATCATAAGTGTTACGTTAAGATGTAGAAATGCAGTATTTGCAGTTCAGAAATATGGAAAAATCTCGATTTTTGAAAATAGTTTGGAAAACTAAAATAAGATAAGAATTGAAAGTTGGTCAACTCTTATCTCGTTACATATTTCTTATTTTATCCCATTTGCTGTATAAACCCAGGGTAAGCTTCCATATCCTAATGAATGATATATACCTACGTACTTTATCAATGAAGAAACCAAATAAACACACACGTGTAACATACGTTTATATGTAGTAGTGGACGTTGATAAAACGTTACTCGTTGAATTTTGTAACGTTACTTTCGGAACGCAAATTCGACCAAACGTATAGGATTCAACTTGGTTATATAACCAACATTATGCAACGAGTTCTCATTGTGTATTCTCAACGTATATTCAATCAGGTTCAAAAAACAATAACGTTGAATATGAGATTGTTCAGCAACCTGAATCTTTGAGAAACCTTTATCGAACGTTTCAATTACCAGTTATTTCCTACGTTTGATAAACTTGTTGAATTACTTTTATGATCCGTTGAATGAATTATTCAATAGCAACTATGTCTTTGAGCAACCTTTATTCAACGTTTTAAATATACCAGTTTTTTTACGGTTATTAAATGTTATGAAAGAAATTAAGTGTATGATCGGTTGAATAAACTTCAATTCAATAACAACAATATCTTTGAGCAACCTTAATTCAACGTTTCAATTATACTACTTGTTTTTCGTTTATTAAACGTTATGAAATCAAGTGTTTGTTCCGGTGAATGAACATATTCAATAACAACTATATCTTTGAGCAACCTTTTTTCCACGTTTCAATTATACTTATTCTTTGATGTTGATCAAACGTAATGAAATTCAGTGTATTATCCTCTGAATGACTTATCAATCAACAACTATAAATAAATCTCATACTTCGAGAAAACTATTTTGATTGACTATGTCAAAACTGTTTCAACTGATGAGAAATATTTGTCAGATATGTTGAAAATCAGTAAATTTGTTGAATTTACTTCATCTTCGAACTACTAGGACGTTTATTCAACTTGAAATATGCATTTTTGGAAAAACGTCGAACATTTTTTTCAATTTTGACATCTCTTCTTTTCCCTACGACACTCAATGGAACAACATACTTAAAATATGAGAAAGCCCAGTTAACATTATATTCGTAAAATTTTTGCTTGGTTGCATATCTACAACGTATATTCAACCAGATGGGGGCAACGTGTTCCTAATCAGTTTGGCAGACTACTCCTTTTCAACGTTTTGTTATCGTGGATTTGAAAAGTTGATTCAATGTTTTCCCCACATCTTTTAGTCTCGATATTCGCAAGTTCTACAAATTATTATATACGTGGTGTATGAATAATTTATGTGATAAATGGAATAATTTTTTCTCATATATGCATATATTCGACCGCTCACTCCACGTGTTCAATTCATTCTGTAAAGTCGACATCGAGAACACATCCCTAACTTCCCAAAGAGGTCACGTGGTTACATCATACGATAAAAACAAAAAATGTCCCGGAAAATGGCTTTACTTGTATATATATATATATATATATATATATATATATATATATATATATATATATATATATATATATATATATATACACATATATATATATATATATATATATATATATATATACATATATCGTGTGTCACCTGGTATATATATTTCTTATTCAGTCTTAAAAACTGCATTCACTCGCCTATCGACAAGTTCCGATCCAATAACTATCCAACTGGAATGATGGATATTATCAAGGGAGTCATTTCCACAAATGGACGAAAGATCGTGGGTATTATTATATATCCACAGGACTACTTATAGACAGTATACGTAAACGCTGGAATAATTCGTTTTTTGCATCATATTCATTCCTGACTTCACGAAGAAGTGAAGGAGTTGCATCATGTGATAGAAACAGAAAATGTTCCGGAAAAAGGCCTTGTATATCCACATATATATTAATATTCAGTCCTAAAACTGGGACAATTCGTCTATAGACAAGTTCCGAACCAATAACTATCCAACCGGAATGATGGATATTATCAAGGAATTCATTTCCACAAATGGATGAGAGATCGTAGGTTTTATTATATCTCCACAGGACTACTTATAGATTGTACACGTAAACGCTGGAATTATTATTTTTATCCACGACTATTGTATAATTATACACTTTTGAATAACTAGTCATTATTCACTGCTGTCAAATACTTCTTTGATTTGGCTTAAAATGAATTATTTTAAGGAATGTCCCAGGTTTCTGGGAAACCCATCAGAGGCTCGCTCATTCAAGAGCTTGTGCGAGCAAGTGATACCGGAAACCTACAGTTCATTAATTGGAATTCGAACCAATACTTAATTCGAACCAATTTGGCTCCGTGGCTGAAAGGCGAATATCTACCGAATTCTGGTACTCGCCAGCTATAATATCAATCCAAACAAATTTGACTCAACCTAGATAGATAATCTTTATTGCTATAAAATCAACTAGGACAAAGCAACGTCAAAAAACACAAAATACATACTTAAATTTGTAAAAGCCACATACATTGAAATCATAACTAAAATTACCAATGATTACAGATCACAGATATGATCATGAGAAGTGTAGCCATTCGTCAAATCCATAAACCATTTTGTCATTCAAATATTTGATTACAGAATGTCTGAACCTGTCCAAGTTTCCGATACATTTAATTTCATTCGGTAGACTACTGAAAGCCCTAATTGCTTGATATTTTGTGCCTCTTTGGTAAAATGTAGAGTTGTGAGGTGGAATTCGAAGTTCATTTCTATGCCTTGTAGTCTATTCATATCTGTGGAGTACAGTTCTGCATTCGTGTCAAACAAATTTTGGTATTTTTTGGTGAATATAACTTATGACAAAAAGTATTGGGATGGTACAGTTAATAATTCATGTTCATTGGAATATGGTTTACAAGACGCATTGTAACCCAGTCTTAGTAAACACCTTACAGTTCGTTTCTGCCAAATAAATATTTTATATGCGTGGATACTTGAGCCCTAGAACATAATTCCATAAGAAATAATAGATTGCACGTGTGCAAAGTAGTATGTTTTCAATGACTGTATGGACATTTGGTCTCTTAGGCATTAAGAAGTCCACATATGGACGCCAGTCTTGAGTTTAGTTCGTTTATATGTTCGTTCCCACATAATTTTGGATCTATGTAGACTCCCAAAATTTTATGAACTCTAATTCAGGTATTGACTTATTGTCCAATAAAACGTATGGCGACTCTATGTGGGGTTTACTCTGGTATAATGTTAATGATCCAGTTTTACTATTATTCATTTTCAAAGAATTTGTCCCGCACCATTGTTTCATTCTTCCTGCAATTTCAGGGGACTTTCGTACAGCATTTTGTCTCTTCTATTATAACAGACGTGTCATCAGCAAACTGAAATGATCTATTACAATCACCACTCAATTCTGCGGAAAGAGAGTTCACATACATGATAAACAAAAGAGGTCCTAAAATAGATCCTTAAGGAGCACCCTGTTTAATGAGTGTTTTTCCAGAAGTATAAGGGATACCCTCATTTATTACACAAATTTTTTGTAATCTATTTGTGAGATACGATTTCAGCGAGTCCAAGCATATTCCTCTGATTCCAAAGTCCTCTAACTTATCCAGAATCAACGTATGATTTACCATATCAAACGCCTTTGTCAAATCAAAATATAGACCAACTAATACTTTTTCTGATTAATACTTTCAATAATGAAATTAATGGCATTGTATATTGCTAATCCTTTGGACTTTTCTTCATGGAAATCAAATTGTTGATTACCAATAAGGATATTATTTTTATTTAAGAATTCAAGAATCCTATTATAAATTACTCTTTCAAATATTTTTGAAACAGCAGGTATGATTGAAACAGGTCTATAATTGTTTATATCAGTTTCAGATCCTTTTTTTTGTACTGGTATGATCTTGGCAACCTTCAATTAATTCATCAGGAAAGAATCCTGTTTGCAAACAAATATTAAATAGATATGATAGAGGTTCGGATGTAGAAAGAGCATCTATCCCACTGGAAACATTTTGGTTGCAGATTGTTGATAATGTTGAATATTTCCTTGGAGGTGGTATGTAACCAAAAAATTGAATCCTTGATCAATTCTGTTTTGCGGTAATCATTAGACATTGAATTATTAATATCAAAGTGACAGTTGAACATATCTGCTACAACTTGTGGATCCTCAATACTTTCATTACCATTTTTCAATTCAATATTTCCTTTACACAGATTTCGATTTGTAATTTTATTGAAGATACTCCACATAGATTTCGTTTTGTTTCTTGAATTATTTATAATATTATCATTCAAGGACTTTTTATAATCAGATATATACCTTTTATAAGTCGACCTTTCAATTTTGTATCTCATGAGAATATCATTACATTCAGTATTTAAATGCAATGTATACCAGTCTCTGACCCATTGGTGATACTGCCTTATCTCAGAATTTGCTCAATTTTTGCGTTTATTATTATATTTGCAGTTTAAAATTGGAAAGGCTGTATTGAAATGTTCGAAAAATGTAGCGTGAAAACATTTGAATTCATTCTCAATATCGTCCTGTGTGTAGACATCATCTCACATTCCAAAGCTTAATGCTTGATTGAACATATATATGTTTTCCGCAGTGAATAATTTTTTTTATAACTCATCAGGATCAGGGTACACCCCCATATATCTCTGTTGGTTTTGAAGGAAATTGATAGAAATTCGGGATATCTCATATACATAATGAGCTGCACTTTTTGACGTACAAATGTTTTTTTCTCCTCCGGTTTGCCGTAAGTGATACCCACTCTCGGTTTTCAAAGGAACACCCTTTATATGATTTCATTACTAAAATCTACATGATTTCCTGAATCCAATAATACCACATACTTAAGTGACATTTCAAAAGTCAAATTTTTCGATAATTCAATTCTCAGTATGGAAAACTAAATCCATTCCTTTTCAGTGTGGTATGATGGTTCAGATTCATTTCAACTGCCCCCTTATAATGCTAGGCTAGGAGAATGAAAATTCCGTCACAAATCCAACCAGCGTTTTTAATGAGCAAATAAAGCTCACCTTGATCGATTTTGGGGTGAAACTCAATTTTTCAAACGGAACCATATTGGTACCGTTGTAACACTCATTAGTACTATTAATGAGGAATTTATTCATAATGGTAATAAAATATGCGATAAATACAATCAAAATTACAGCTAAAAGATAATAAGAAAATACAAGTATTCTGTACTAATTTAATGCTAAGAAGTACCTAACTACAGTGGCTTGGAATACAAAAATGAACACAAAACATTACAACAATTGTTCGAAATGCTGTCCATTAACGTCAAAGGACTTCTAAACTCGCATATCTGGTTTTTGAAGAACGTTCGCTTATTGCTGGGCCGTTATTCTACTTATTGCGCGTCTTACTCTCAACTCCTAGTCTTCGTAGGTTGTAACGGCGCGGTGGAATAGACAATGTTTTTCACATGGCCCGAAGAAACAACAAAGAAATCAATAAATAACAGGTGACCGTGGAGGCCATTGCACTGATTCATTGATCGAAATTACGTTTTTTTCGAATGCCTCTGGAAGGTAATCAGTTCTATTCTTGATTCATAGAAAGGAGCTCCATCTTGTTGGAAATACATACCCTGTCGGCGAAACCGATAATCATTTGAAGGACAAAAAGTGCCGCTTATTTTATACAGGGTGTTTCCTAACTACGGTACGAAACTTCAGAGGTGATTCTTTAGGTCGTAAGATACAAAGCGTTGACTTTTAAAAATGAAAACGGTACTTATAAAATATCATAAATATCCTTACACCGATATGGTTGAAATTTGCTATTGCTGTTTGAAGTAATAATGCGCTTATTTAGCCCTAACTAGATTGAAATTATTAGGACCAGTGGCGTCTCAGTGGGCACCACAGCCAATAATATAGTGGGAAAAAAGTACGCCACTGCCTTTTTATTGTTCTTTTGAATTTTTTCAGATCAATCAACTAAAAATACAACTATTTCGTCGCTTGTGTTTTCTTCATATCTAGCTTCGTTTTCATAAACACCTGCTTTGCAGACCAGCTCACATTGATAGTGTTGTCATATCGGAGAAGTCAGAATTGTCAATAATAAGCACCTTATCACTTCAAATAACTGTAGCAGATTTCAACCAAATCGGTGCAAGGGCATCAATGATATATTTTTATTTAATCAACGTCCTGTATCGCAGAAAGGAAGCAACTCCGGACGTATGATCACAAGAACTATCACCCTCTTAAGTTCCGTACCGTAGTTGGGAAACACCCCGTATATGGGATATCCCAAATTTCAATCAATCACTTTCAAAATCAAGGGAGATACAGGGGTGTGTCATGATCCTGTGTCATGCAGTATAAATCTTTATATTCAGTCCTAAAAACTGCATTCGTCTATCGACAGGTTCCGAATCAATAACTATACAACTGGAATGATGGATAGGTATCAAGGAAGTCATTTCCACAAATAGATGAAAGGTCGTGTGTATTAGTAAATCTCCACAGGTGTAGACTGTAAACGTGAACGCTCGAATAATTTTCTTTATCATATTCATCCCTGACTTCACGAAGAACGCACGTAGTTATATGGTGTGATAGAAATAAAAATTGTCCCGGAAAATAGCTTTACTTGTACAGATATGTATCTTTATATTCAGTCCTGAAAACTGCATTCTATCGACAAGATCCTTACCATTAACTATCCAAGTGAAATGATGGATATCATTTCCACAAATTGATGAAAGATCGTGTGTATCATCAAATATTCACAGGAGTCATCATAGTAATAGTAAACGCTGTAATAATAAGTTTTTTGCATCATATTCATAAAAATCTTCAAACGCGTTGATTATCAGATCAATTTTTCATTTCTCTGTTGGTAACATGTTATTTGAGAAATATTAGTCTGTTCCAACTGTGAGATGATAAACCATTTTGTATTGGACTAGGAGTTTATATCTATTCTACTTGATTATCTGATTTTTCAATGTCCCGGAACCTTTTGGTATATCATAACCGTGATACAATTCAGTGCTGTACTGCTCTTAATCGAAGTTTATTCGGATAAATTGCATAAATAATGGATACGAATAGTTATATGAGGCATATGTATATCAGAAATACAAATGTATAGCTTCAATGATATAATTATGTCGTCAAATGTCCCGGAACTTGCGTGTATATAGTAAACCCAAAAAGTATTAGGATAATTTCGAAAATTTTGATATCATTGAAATGCTGAAGCGATATATGACAAATGTATACAAAAAAATTAAAAGGTTGAAAATGTACCGGAAGACCTCGATTGACATATATATATATTATATATGTGCTCGGATAGGCTTCCGCGGTCGGATATGTGCTGTCTGGAACTTCCGGATGAACCGCGTCTGGAATTGTTCCGGTTCCTCATTACCGTCGGGAGTAGGTAATTGTTGATCTACGAGCTCTAATAAGCTGTAATCCTTTATATAAGGTTTCAAAATGACGTTTTCAGGAAAAAACCGCGGATATTTTTCTTAACAAATATTCATGTTATTTGGGGTGCTAAATCCGTTTGCTACCACGGCAGCCATCGGCTTCGCAAAAAATCGCATAAGATGTAATTGTCGGTTTTCCCCTAGATGAGTTCATAAGATGGCCAAAAACACAAAAACCACCTCGAAAATTTTTGCTGGTGCCCTATTATTCTCCTCTCACTTCTATAATCAAATATCATACAAATCATATGTATAATAAATAATATGTATTATATACCCAGCTATTGGAATTCCACTGCTCATCAACCACAATTACTCCACTTCGATTCATGAAGTTTCACTGGAAAGAAATGCATATCAATATTTTCGAAGACGATTAAACTTTCGTCCCTGGTGCCAGTACGTAAGCTTAAATTTTCACTCCTAGAGAGAAATAATGGCTTGTTTTTTTTATCGGGAATTTGAAAGTTCGTGTGACTGATCAACATTGAGGTTGTGAGTTCGATATGGTCAGTCAGAGATGAACGCATGGTTGAGTTCGATCATATTTCTAACAGTAGGTTTTATGATGGAGTTGTGTTACGAACATCAGTGTCTGCTAGTTATGACCGTCATAGAAGTCACGGTGTTTTTCTAACACCAACAAAACTATTTTCAGCGTATTTAAGCAAAACAGATACAATCGAGAGTTGCAGGAGAAGTTGCAGGGCATGGAAGGAAAATCAAACGAACTAGTGTGAGCGGTACCACCGCTCCCTCTGTTCCTGCCGAATCGCTGCCACTGCTTATAACTGATGGTAGTTTATTATAGACCGTCAGCCCGTGGTATAAAAAATTGAACGATCCTTGACCGTATGCCCTTTGAAGATTCGACTAGAATATATGTGTCAATCATGCTCAATTTGAAATGAAATTTGCATCCTGGTTCTATAGTTGGAAAATTCCGGAAAATGTTGTAACAAAAATATGATAAATTTTAACAATAGTTAACCGTATGTCAAGGTAATAAGAAGAAAGTTAACGAAAAAATAATCCAGCGGAAAAAGGTCGGCATACGTGTAGGGTGGTTACTAAGGGATATAATGAACCCTTGAAATTGCAGACACTTGTTACCCTTCTTGATGATAGCTGACCGTATGCCTCTAAGAGATTTGTTTTATTTGTGATGTAACATATACTTATACCAAACGGCATACCGATCAGCTGGTTCCAAGTGTTCACTAACCTCTAAAACATCTGTCGAAAATTTATTATTATTTTTTATGACTCTCAACCGTAAAAAATCAACTCAAAATTGAAGTTTAGATATAAAAATGACCACTTGGAAAAAGGCATACGGTTATCGTAGTTCCGAAGCTCAGAAATGTATATGGAAGTTGTAAAAATTTGAAATGACTTTTCGATGATCACTGACCGTATGCCATTAACTTTATCATTAGACAATACCAAAATGTAATGCATAATCAAAGGGCATACGCTTACCGTGGTTCCTGACCTCAAAAATTAAAATTGAAGTTGAATATTAATTTTTGACGATCGCTGACCGTATGCCATTGTGTACATCATTGAATAATTGCAATATTAAATACCCTGTAAAAGGGCATACAATTATGATGGTTCCTAACCTCAAAAATTCTAATATCATTTGTCGATGATTACTAACCTCATATCCTTACTGAAAGGATCGGTATGATTTCATCATGATTTTTAATTCAAACTGAAATCATAAGGAAATAATGCTGATTCGAAATTTTTATATCCAAAAAAATTATTCTGAGTAGAGAAAATAAGTATAGTAACTTTGAGTAGATTGTTAAACATCTGATTCATTCAATTTATTCAAGAAAGAGTTAGATTTAGTTTATTTCTTATCTTGATCCAAATTCACATGATGAAATCATGGTGATCTTTTCAGTGGGGATTATGTTTTTGTGTGCCAGGGTAATAAAAAAATTATGATCTGCAAACAGAACAAAATTAAATTCGGAACAATTTTATTATATTTGAAATATTTGAACATTCAATGAAAGTTTCCTCGCTGCATTCTTCATCCTCTACAGCATACTCAACTGGAAAATAATTAATTTATGATTATCGAGAGTATTCCGTTATAATTTCATATAACAAAAGTTATTTACCTCCTTCTGCAGCAATTTGAGTAGCTACATCAGCGTCCCTTTCATCCGGTGTTTGTTGACCTACAAATATTTTATATTAATAACATTATCATTATTTATATTTTTTTATCCACGAAAAAAATTCCAAGTGTACAATATTTTTACTCTTTTTAAATCAATTTTAATGAATGTAATAAATAATGTACGGTATTTATTACAACAAATTTTAATAATATTGAGGAATTGGGCTTTTTTGTGGAGAGAATGTGGTTTGATGATGATGATATTTGCTATCTGATTGATTCAATTTTCATATGCTTGGTATACAAATTGAGCAAGAAAGTGATTTCTATGTAATCCAGCGCCCGTCGTTGCCATATAGGTAGGGGAATAGCTGTTTTAGATAGACTCTTTCTTCCTTTTTGTGAATGAGTCAAACGTCTTTGTATGATATACACGTACCTATCCACAGAGAGTGTTTGTAATTTTTTGATTTTACTTCTTTCATTGAAGATGTCATGTCTATTATTTGAATCGGAGAAGAAAAAGCCAAAAACATTTTTCATCAAAATTTTAATAATTATTAATGAATTTTAGTAGCTATGATTAAAGTATGATTTTTACTGTAGTACGATGGTTTTAGTTGATAATTTTTTTTATAAAGATTGAATTAAGGTTGAATTTTAAATTAAGTAAAAACATACCACCTACGTTTACTATTTTTTTATGATGCATAAACATTCACTTACTCTCTTCAACCGTTGAATCTGAATTTTGTAGTATCGATTACGCTATTTCATCGTCCTCATTTGTTTCTGTAAATTGATTTCTGCACTTCAATGTATATTTGCATTTATTTAAAGTCTCCTCTGTACATAATTTTATCACACCACAACTCTCATTACACACAAAACAAGTTTATTCTTTGATGATTCCCAATGTAGCGTTTTCATCCATGTTGGAATCAGTATGAACACAAACGTCAAACATACAGCATAACCGTATTCGGGTTCGCAATAAATCATCTAGGACGATTCTAAATAGTCATCCACCTATTTATTTTGTAGATATATTCGAGACAAACCCTTCACGCCTCAACAGTCCAACTATTTAAAACTGTTCCTCGACTGTTTTCGTTGTGAACCCGAACACACTCGATAATACTGCCGCTAGAACAGCTGTTTTGGTGTGTACTGCGCAGAATCAATTAATTCCTGGTCGAACTTGATATGCTTCCAGGGCCTTTAGATTTGAGATAAATTCGTTTACGTATTTGTGTTGTGTGGCATTTCAACACATCTCGTCCATATCGCTCTACGTCACTCTATTCGAATGAAAATGTATTCACAAGACTCAAAACTTGAACCTCAGGGGCCTGATTTTCAAATCAGGTGAATTCTCACAATGAGAGAGAGGCGACTGTCTTTTTCTATCTCAAACGACTTTTGCTTGTATAAGGATAGAAAGAGACATCTGAATTCTCTCTTGATGGGAGAGTTCACCCGATATGAAAATCAGGCCCCAGTACATATACACAATCACTTCACATACACACTAGAAATGCTGGTTCAGATTTCAGTTGATAATTCAGGTATGGAACCACTAAAACCGTATGCCCTTTTACAGGGTATTTAATTTTTCAATTATTCAATGATATACATGATGGCATTCGGTTAGCGATCGTCGAAAATTAATATTCAACTTCAATTTTGATTTTTGAGGTTCGGAACTACGGTAAGCGTATGCCCATATATTATACAATAGATTTTGGTATTGTCTAATGATAAAGTTAATGGCATACGGTCAGTGATCATCGAAAAGTCATTTCAAATTTTTACATCTTTTGATACGTATGCCACTACTTTAGGACCGCACGATCTCTATGCCGAAGCTACATATGATAGCATTGATTACATTTTATCATATTTGCTAATGGCATATAGTTAACGATCATAAAAAATAATAATAAATTTTCGACAGATGTTTTAGAGGTTAGGAAAGACTTGGAACCAGCTGATCGGTATGCCGTTTGGCATGAGTATATGTTACATCACAAATAAAACAAATCTCTTAGAGGCATACGGTCAGCTACCGTCAAGAAGGGTAACAAGTGTCTGCAATTTCAAGGGTTCATTATATCCCTTAGGAACCTCCCTACACGTATGCCGACCTTTTTCCGCTAGATTATTTTTTCGTTAACTTTCTTCCCATTACCTTGGCATACGGTTAACTATTGTTAAAATTTATCATATTTTTGTTACAACATTTTCCGGAATTTTCCAACTATAGAACCAGGATGCAAATTTCATTTCAAATTGAGCATGATTGACACATATATTCTAGTCGAATCTTCAAAGGGCATACGGTCAAGGATCGTTCAATTTTTTATACCACGGGCTGACGGTCTATTAAGCGAAAGCTGTCAATTCCCTACATTTCAATTTCTGAAACAACTCCCTTGTTCGTCTTTTGGGTAGAACCATTTGATTTCGATCTCATTTATTTCTTCTTCGTGATTGATACAACTAAGATCAGTACCAATATAACCGATCCCAGGATAATGACGAAGATCAATTCATTGTCTATATTGTTGAGTTCATACATTGCGTCCAATGGTTTGGTTTCGTGTTTCGTAGATATTTGAAGTCTCTACGTTATCGGTTTGGATTTTTGTCAGAATGAGAGGTTTTACTTTCCGAATATCCAGTCTGTTGAAAAATGACTTGTGGGCCATTTGGATTTCACATATATTCGAGATTCTGACAAGTGCAGGGGAGCTTAATTCTATCTATTGATCAGCTTTGCACTTGAAGAAAGTTCTTTCTTCTCGTACAGGAGTGATCAGCACTTCTTCTTGAGTGATTTAGTCGATCATGGATTCGCCTACATTTATTAGGAAGGGTTGTCAATTTGTCGTAATATTGCCTTCGATTATCTGGGCTTGTCAATGGGTCTTGCGGGTGATAGTCTTCAATGCAGAAATACTCAGGTTTCCTCTAGTAGGGGACACTCATTCGATTCGAATGGATTCTTCGAAGCTGTTCATGCCAAGTAGGGATATTTGGGGATAGAAATATGGTGGATTTGGATGATTGGTTGTTGGTCATAAATTCTTCCAATACAGAACTTGATATAATCGAATTATGCGAAGCATAATGGCGAATGTAATTGCATCTTCAATATTATCAATAAATGTTATGATATTTTGACAGTACAAAATGATTTGAGATAGTCACCTCGAAAAATAATATAGATTTCGAGATCGGCAATTATTCTTTCGATTGTCACAAATCATTGATGAGTAGAATGAGCACCCAGAAGAAGGAAACGTGCCACAGATGTGGAAAACCGGAAAATACTGTTGGGTGAAAATGCCGCAGAGGATTTGCTATAGATGTAGAAAACCGGAACACAGGAAATGTTATAGATGTGAGAGATCAGGGCATTTCATGAGAAATTGCAAGATGAGAATGCCACCAAAATCCAACTCACCTGTCAAGATGCCGCCAAGTTCGCAATCACCCGCGAGGTCAAGACCAAAGATCATCCGTGTTAACAGTTTGAGAAGAATAACCGATAGCCTAATCATACCAGGAAAATTGAATAAGATGAACGTTATATGCACCATAGACACCGGTGCTGCAGTTTCCTTGGTACGCAGTGACATCCTTCGACCAGAAAGCGTGAAGCCTATTTCTCCCAACTCCCTGCTTCGAACAGTCACTGATGTAAATGCACCTATTCGAGGGAAGGCTGATATTACACTGATTCTTGCGACTCACCATCACAGATACAGTGTACGTCGCGGACATAGAAGATAAATTTATACTTGGAATGGATTTTATCAGTGAATATGGGTTTTCATTCGACAATTAGGAGAAAATTGTGGAGTTTGGAGAAAAATAATTTGTCCTCATGACTCCATTACGAAGGACGATGCCTGTGGAACTTATTAGCAAAAATTGCGAGGATTCCTGGATTTTTGGAAAAAGAAGTTGCTGCATCCAGCCATCTGACATAGAAGATGAATTTTTACTCGGGATGGATTCGATCAGTGACTATGGGTTCTCATTCGACAACGAGAAGAAGATTAGGGGAGTTTGGAGGAGAATATTTTGTCCCTACAACTCCAGGACAGAGAAAGATGCCTGCGAAACCGCGATTATCGAAAACTGCGAGAATTCCTGCTCTTGGAATGGATTTTATCAGTGAATATGGGTTTTCATTCGACAATTAGGAGAAAATTGTGGAGTTTATAGAAAAATAATTTTTCCTCATGACTCCATTAAAAAGGACGATGCCCGTGGAACTTATTAGCAAAAATAGCGAGGATTCCTGGATTTTTGGAAAAAGAAGTTGCTGCATCCAGCCATCTGACATAGAAGATGAATTTATACTCGGGATGGATTTGATCAGTGACTATGGGTTCTCATTCGACAACGAGAAGAAGATGAGGGGAGTTTGGGGGAGAATATTTTGTCCTAACAACTCCAGGACAGAGAGAGATGCCTGCGAAACCGCGATTATCGAAAACTGCGAGAATTCCTGCGTTATCGAAGAAAGTAGTTCGTGCTACGGTGAATAGAGTCCCTGAATGCAGCGTCGAGCCATCGCTTTTCGCACGAGCTTGAGTGAAGGCAAAACAAGCCGCCAGATGTCGTATCAGAACTAAAATTGACATCTCCAAGTTGAAAACAACTGGAATGGCCCACTTGGTCAAACAAAAAGTCAATAGTGGCCAAGTCCAACAACGAGAGATGGGAGAGCGTATTGACAGAATAGGCTCGGCACTATCAGAAGGCAAATACTGGCGGGTTTCAAGAAGGAGATCGAGTGTGGCTGTACAACCCTCGTCGTAGGATGAATGAATTGGTGAACAGAGTTCAACGTGGGCCTTGGGCAAAAATGAAAGTCGTACACCTAACGAGACTCATATGTTAAAATGGGAATAACGAGATATTGTTTGATCGGGACGATCAAAATTGAGAGGGGAAAATGTTACGAATCTCCTGGCGCCGACCCTGACGATCGTAGACGAGAGAGCGTCATTATTCCTGGAACTTTCGTTGCGCGTGGAATGTTCGATAGGCGTACGCAGGTATATATACGGGAGACACTTCATCGCAGAGCAGAGTTTGTTATTCAGTGAGACAGTTATTCAACAGTTAGAGACAGTTTATTCGCAGAGCAGAGAGTTTTGTTATTGCTAAGTGCGAAAGTTGAGGTGTATAATTTCTATTGAAGAAAGGTTATCAGAGTGTTTTAGTACAGAGTGTTGGAAAGTTAGCGGGGCAATTTAACTGATTATGTTGTGACAAAGAGTTGTAATAAAAGTAGTGAAGTGTTGTTTGGAGTTTTAATCAACGAACCCAAGGAAATATCGTAACAATATAATTTCTGGGTTATATCTTTATGGGTTTGACCATGGTCCGAAATTATAAAATGATCATTGAGATCAAATGGAATGTTGTTATTGATAAGACCTTTCACTACTTAAAACGGGGTGAATTTCGTGACACTGTGTATTGAATTATCATACCCCAATATTGCTTGTTTCATGATCTGATTAGTGGAGATATTTTTGTTTTTCTTTCTCAAACATCGATAATGTTCAATCAGGGTTGAATGAAACTTTTTGACTGGGGAATTCTAGTTGCTGTTTTTGTTGCTTAGTGGAGTTCCATCCGGTGAACTTTGCAAAAGTTCTATATTTTTTTGTTTTTGAATTTGGTTCTTGAATCAGTGGTGATTTTTAACGGCAATACATGTGAGGGATTTCAGAAGGTACGCTTGACCACACCGAGAAAATGAATAAGTTATTGTTGTAGAAGATTCTCTCGATATCGCGAATGTAACGATATGATCATGTCCAAACGGCTTTGACGTGGTGGGGGTGAGTTGGAATTTGATGATTGGAGGGTTCCGGTCATATTTATTCTTTTGGCAATTTTGCAATTACTGTCGAAAGTTTGGATGTCATCAATCAAATGCTGTAAATAAAACCGCGAAATTAAAGATCGTTTCATTTTGTTGATACCTCAGTGACGGTTTTTTTGTATGGTAGAGGTGGAGTTTTTCTTTCTGTAGGTACATCTAATGTTTTTACATCGGTGAGGAACATTGGACATTCGACTACTTCGAAGGAATAATTTTTTAATAAGTACTGTATTGTATTACTGAAGAGTTTTTGCAATGATGGGTCCTTGAAATGAAATGTGTACGTTTGTTTGGAGTAAATATACTCTGAGAAATTTGACGTTATTTTGAGTATTTTGGCAAGGTGACATGTGATCGAGAATTTTCAAAAACCTTCTCCATCTGTTATTTCGTTTTTGTATGTCCCCAAGTGTGATGATGATAAATAAGCTGGTTAGGTCCTAGGGGCATAGCATAAAGGGGAATCATTTTGGGATAGTATGCCCCCTATAGCGTAGTTTGAGGCGTGTGTAGTCCGTTTAAAAGGGTTTTCAAAGTCAGGATATGAATTGAATATCCTTTCGAGTCTTTGGAATCGGGAAAAAATTGAGAGCAATGATATTTCTGATATTGGGCGTGACCAAATGTCCTTAAAACTCGACTTCTTTCCGAAGGTATTCGGATTTATCCAATTCAATCTTCAGTCGGGCTCCACCTTATTATGAAAATACTAGTTCGAGGTTTTTGATGTGCGCCTGAAGACCAGTACTGAAGATGATAATATCATCTTTGTAGACCATGCAAATTTTGTTTTGCAAGTCTCTGAGAGCTCCACCCATTACTCTCTGAAAGCTGGTTGGTGCATTTTTGAGACCAAAAGGCATCCTCAAGTATTCATAGATCCATTGAGCACGTCCCAACTCCTCCAATATATCTTTGATATTGGAAAGTGGGTCCCCTATTGTTTTTCCATTGTTTTTGCGATAATCAACGACTATCCTCCATTTGTGTTTACCTGATGAATATCGTTTTCTAGGCATGATCCAAATGGAGGATGATCACGGGCTACAGCTGGGTTGCATAATTTTTTTCGAGCATGTCATTGATCTTACGTCTTGCCTGTGAATGTAAGGGTACCCATTTGAAGTAAATGTCAATTCTTCACCTGTTTTGAGAAAAATATCAGAATATTCTTCGTATACTCTGATTACAGCGGCTTTTTTCTCTGAGTTCATACTGTCAACGCGGATCAAAACTGTAATATTTACGTTACTCGCGATTGATTGGGTGTGGCATTTGTCGATATATCAGGAATAAGAGAATGTATATTTCGTAGGTTGAAGATTCGAAATGATTGACAAGTAGGGGCTCCGATAATTTTAACGATATCGTTTCATTACTTGGCTTCTGAATTTTCATCGGGGCTTATCCGTCTTAGCAATAGTCAATATTTGCGGAATTATTAGATTGTTCATTGTTCCTTCAACTGTCGAAATTTCTTCACATATACCTACTGCCATTAATCGATATCATTTGTGAGATATTGATTTTGATCAGGAAATTCGTTATGATTTTGTGGAAAAATTCTGGTTGATTTTGGAATTGATTCGAACTAAAGTGACATTATCGATTCTGGAACTTCTGTACTATTATCGCCAAGAACTGAGGTTTCTTGAACAGATGAATTACTTAGTCTTTAAAATATCACCTAAGATTATGTTGTTCATGAATCGATCTTTCAATCAATGAATCATTATTTATTGATTATCGATTACTTGAAATTCGATTTGTCTTACAAAATTGATTTATTGAAGTTAATCGTCTAAAATAGTGATGCCTTAAATTTTGGTGTTCTATTTTATAAAGAACAAACTCGAGTCGACTTTCTATAAAAAAAGTTACGAATGGAATGGATAAAATAAAAAAAATGGTCTGAGAGTCCAGATGAGAAATTCCTGGAAATGCCCTATCAGCATATCATGTATCCATGGGAGAAGCAGAACTATGGGAACGGTCGCTACATAACTCGCGTCTGTGTTTAAGCAGAGAGATCACTCAAGGTGGACTTATGCAATAATAATAGTCACACTTTCACTATGAAAGATAAATCTGTTTCCAGAAGACCATTTTATTCATCAATATTTTGACTTCAACTCCAGAAAATCTAACTACTCGAAATGAAAGTGTGATTTGCTTTTGCTCATGAGGGAATTGCAGATCGAATTATAATAATGTAGAACTCTAGAACATCTCTTTTTCAACTGACAGTGGAACATTTGTCCAAAAATCTGTCACTGCCTCCCGGCTTATTAGTATTTTTACGAAATCCCCTAGCCCCGCCACTAAGTGTCGGTTATAAATGTAACGCCGCTAATTTGGAGCGGGTCCGATAGGTGTAACGAGAGAACCCTGGACGCTTCTCAAAGCGAGGTTCCTGGACGTTCGAGGCGAGAATGGAATCTCTAGAAAGATATCCTTTTTACGGATATTCTATATAAGCGGAAGGCTTCATCGATAGTAGTAGTAGTTTAGTAAGAAACTAAGTGAAGTTTAGTAAGGTGTTGAGTAGAGAACGTTTAGTGAAACGCAAACAAAAACCAGATGAGAGTCTGCAAGGAGTCTAAGCAGATGAGAGAACTCTGCGACTGACAAATTTCAATAAGAGTAGCGATGCCGAGCAGTATCAATGGAAGAACTCGAACACTGATGTGACTTAGTTCTTATTTAAGGGTTTTGGAAGAAATCAAATTGTTGATGAATGGAATGAGTTTCCAGAATAATAGGGCATGTTATAGATACGGAAAACTGGGACATCTGATGAAAGACTGCAGGGTGAAAGTACTACCAAAATCCAACTTACCTGTGAGGATGCCGCCCTCCCTGCGGGGACAAGGTCATCGAGCGAGTCCTCGAATAGGCGGCAGGAAAACTAGATCTAGTACGAAAATTCTAAAACATTCATCTCCACATAACATGTGTGTCAAATGCAATTCAGCAAGTCGTCAGCTAGATATTTTCAACTGTTTCATCTCTGCGATTAGGTCTTTTTTACTTCAGCTGATTCTGTATGTATTGCTTTTTCCTTAAAACTTTTTTCAATTGTATTGAATTGTAATTTGACTCATATCCCCATTTCAGGTAAAGTGAAATAGTAAATAGACGACACGTGCATTACACACCGGTGCTGCAGTGACATCCTTCGGTCAGAAAGCGTGAAACCTATTTCTTCAAAGTTTTTGCTATGAACTGTCACTGATGAAAACGCACCTATTAGTGGAGAAGCTGAGATCACACTTATTCTTGGGCGACTCACTATCATAAAAGTATACGTCGCAGGCATAGAAGATAAATTTATACTTGGAATATGGTGAATATGGGTTTTCATTCTACAATAAGGAGAAAATCGTAGAGTTTGGAAAAAAAGAATTTGTCCTTACAACTCCATTGAAAAGGACGATGCCTGTGTGGCTGTGAAACTTATTAGCAAAAATTGCGAGGATTCCTGGATTTTCGGATAAGAAGTTGCTGCATCCAGCCATCTGATGAATTCCACAGCAATTTGGTTTTCGCACGAGCCCTAATGATGATCAAACAAACATCTTCAGTAAGAGCTTTGGAAGAAGTGAATGTGACATCTTTGATTAGACAGCAATAGGAAGGATTAACTTGGTCAAACACAAAATCGACGTCGGCCAATCCCATTCGTTTCGGCAAACATCAAGAAGAGTTCCATTTGCTAAGCAACAAAATATGTAAGAGCGTGTTAACAGGATGAAAGCCCGAATGATCTCAAGGCAAATACTGGTGGATTCAAAGAAGTAGATCTAGTGCGGCTATACAACCCTAGTCGTCGAAAAGAAACTTCTCCCCAATCAACACTATCTTGGGGGGGGGTCTACAAGATAGTGAAGAGAATAAAAAACCAAAAAAAGGTCGTTCACTCAAATAGACTCAAGCGATATTATGGGGATGATCTTTGATTGGGACCATGAAAAATTGGGAGGGTTATGATGTTACGAAATCCACTAGCGTCTCTACTGAGCGTCGGTCATAAACGGAACGCCGCTGATTTGCACAACAATGTAGCTGGGCCAGGACGCTTTTCGAAGGGAGTGTTCTGGACGTTCGTGGCGGAAATGGAATCTCTGACGAGATGTCCTCTGTCCGAAGATTGTCTACAGGCGGAAGGCGTTTCATCTAGATAACAGTGAGAATCTAGTAAAGAATTTTGTGGGGAGTTTACTAGAGAGTGTTCAGTAAAAAATTGGAAGCTTTAGTTAGCAGTCGAAGTGAATTACCAGTAGGACAGAAGTTGTAGTTTTATAGCGAAAGAAATAACAATAGTTTAATGTCGCTCGAAGTATTATTTAGAAAATGAACCTTGAATTATCGTTACAGTATTTTGCACAATGCAGAAGTAGCATATCCATGGTCCCTATCATCAATATTTCTACCGTCAATTGCATGAGTGAATTAGTAAAAGCCATACAGTTTCTTAGACAATGTTCTATTTACAAAGCACTAGTATCACATACACAACTCTTTACCATTATATTTGCCTCGAATGGAATATTCATTAAATTGGTTTGACGCATTCAATTTGAAAAAAATCTTAAATGACCCCAAGATGTTCCTTTGGAAATGAAAATATCGAAAAGATCAGTCAATGACGTCAGGGGTCCGTATACTTCGCTGCTCGCTTGATCGAGCTTCATCTCGAACGCTGCTAACAGTTGCCGGTATGGGAATAACAAGGTTGAATCGTGTGTTACGTCCTTTCAAAGTTGAATAGGGTATTCCATCTTTTTCGCACCATAAAACAGTTAGATTACAGTTGACATGGCTATTCCAAGAGTCAAAAAAGCTTCATACTAATTTGAGTTTCAAATGATTGTTAATAATTTTTAGAAATTTTTCAAAAGTATCTTTGATTTGCAGAGACTGTCAGAAACCAAGTTGAAATATCTGTTTGGCGAACTGAAACTACATGATAAAGAAGAAATCTCGTGGAAACACTTGAGAGCTGAGGGAAAAGATAAAGACGGCTTAAAAGAAGCAGAACTCCGAAACAAGTTGATTAATATCATGAAAAATTTCAACCTATTCGATCAGGCTGATGATGTATCTGATCCAGACAAAGCAAGACCATTTAAACCACTCAATGAGGCAACTGATAAACATATCAATAAGAGTTTGTTCAAAGATAAAAAATTGAACAAACTCTGGGAGAAGGCAGAGAGGGCTGGATTTACACAAGAAGAATTACTAGCTCTGCAGGAAGAGTTTGGGCACCACCAGGATAAGATTGATCAATACTACTCATTGTTGCATGAAGTGAAGGGTAATCCAGGCGACTATGAAGAAAGTAAGGCACTATTCAAAACTATTACAGTGTAAGACTTTATGTGTTTGAGGAACATTACTGTCAAATTATTTTCAAAATTTGTAATTGAAAAGTTCATTTTCGGTTATTCTTCTTCACGATTAACCATGACCAAGCAAAATACAAATAATTGAGAAAATCGCCAAATTGAATATAAAAAATGTATGGGAGAAATCCTTCAATATTCAATAAAATTTGTGCTAGGTATTCGCGAGAAATGCAAATAAATGTCTCCGATAACAATGACTTCAATATTGGTATATTAATATCTATATTTCTAATATAAAAATCTAGATCGAGTTCACATGGCCGGCTATAACTAGCATTGCAAAATCAATTAATCAATCTCTGTGTTCATTTTCAATCCGAACAGTATTCGAAGATTTTAGGAAAAAAATTGCATCTAGTGTTAAGTATTTCAAATCATTAAAAACGAGTTGATTATTTTCATTACCTGAAAATGGATACATTATTTATTTTTTGGTATTTTAGAATCTATTTCCTCAGAATTTCGATTTCATGTGGAAATAAATGAGATAATTTCACTCATATTAATTATGAAAATGTTATATTTTTTCCGAATGACACCAATGCTATATGGGAATAATAAAAAATGCATATGCATAAGCATTGCTGTTCACTGTTAGAATATGTGCAAACTGGGACCGTTGACACTAAGCTGCTAAAGCTCAAATTTATCACCCGATGATATTTTCATGCCCTTCTATTGTCTTCATTTACATGAGGCTCGTAATCACTGAACCTTTATTATTCTACGTCACCTTCGACCATAAATAATTTCTCACAGGAAGGTTCAACGTTATGATAAACTATTGTTTGGCTGAATCTTTCAAAAGTTTTTTGTTTCTCATCAAGAGTTTATCGTCGTCAGTAATATTTCTGTAAATCTAAATCCGATTATCTCTACAATATCCCCTATTTTTCAAAACTTTTTTCGTCAGAATTTTTCTTTTCTTTATTGCTTCCTTGTCCATATGCTTATTATATCCTTTAAAATCATCTTTGTTTTAACATGAGGTAGGGGATCAACGTAGCCTTCTACTCATTAAAACATTTGCTGGAGATTATCTACTATTCAAAGGTGTGTTACCTTACTTTTTTTTTTTCAAGTATGTTTTTTACAGTGTTTATTGTCTTCAATTCTTCTAATGCGATAGATCCGTCGTCGCTCCGGACGTTCAATGCGAGAAAAGACGAGTTTTGGAGAGATCCCCTCTGTTCTAATAGTGTATATAAGTAAAGCATATCATCGAGAGCAGAATTCAGTAGAGTTTAGCGGAGAGGGTAGTAGAGAGCGTTGAAAGTGTTGAAAGCTGCAGTTAGAAGTACAAAAGTTGTATTTATCGAGTGAAGTTAATGAAAACAGTTCAGTGTTTTTCGGAGTATTATTTAGATAACGAACTCCGAAATACCCTGACAGTCGTGTCAGAAGTAGGATATTGGAGATGAATAAAAACTATTTATGGTGAATACGATTCGATCGAGGATATTGTGAAATTTATTTAAAACCAATTTACAAATTTGAAAAGACAACGGCAAGAAGAAAAAATTGTAGGAAACGTGACGACAGGAGAGAAAGAACGAGAATCTGAAAAGAAAGAACAGAAAGAAACACTTTAGAAAGAGAGCAAAAAGATGAAAAAAAAGAAGGTGAAAAGAAAACGAGGAGCACTCATGAAAATTCTAGAAGAACCGAAGGAAGTGAGATGAGAACAAAAGAATGAATCAGAACAAATATGAAAACAAATGGAAAGCAGAGTTGCAATAGGTTCTGGAACGTCGAGACGATTTCTATGAACATGTGTTACAAAAAAAGTACAAATAGAAGAATTCAAAGGAGAACCAAAAAGAAGTGGTTACACTGTAAGAGAAAAGAAATGGATACACTGTAAGAGGAAAGAAATGGTGTGGAGGAAAAAAAATGAAACATATCTTTCTAGAACCAAGATCGCTAAGACAGGGTTGCCATTTCAGTAATTTCTGTAAAACCACCGGATTTTGATTACAGTCGTCTTGGTCTATCTGTCTAGCGGTGCAGTCATTTATAGATGGACTAAGAGACCCGATAATCCAAAGAACTAAGCGATTGACAAATTTCAGGAGTAACGATGACTTGGAACGTTCTCTAGAATTGGATCCGGCCTTCAACACCTCAAGGCCGAATGTATGCGCAGCATCAATACAAGAACCCGAACAACGGTGTGGCGCAGCGCCTAGTTCTTTCGGGGAGGTTCTGGGGAAGATTGAATCTTTGATAAGTGAAATGAGCTATCAGAAGACATGCTATAAATGCGGAAAACCGAGACATTTCTGCAGGGTGACATGTTATAGTGTCCTGTAAAAGGGTTTCGTTGGCGGGTTCTGACGTATTCCCTTACGTCCCGAGGTTCCTCTCGTACATCTTTGTAATTCGTCGGGTTAACCCTTCCATCGAGAGCCTGGCATTCATCGCGGCCTCCTGTTTCCTGTTTGACAAGACTAATCAACACGCTCCATTAACAACTATTTACATGGTGCACAATAGTCACCGACTATTCAGTATGATAATTATATCAAACAGCTCGTGAATCTGACAGTATTTTGAATAAATAGATCTTAGGCTGGATTCAGACAGATCCGAAATCCGATCGTACGACGATCAGATAGCTTTCTGGTTGGTCTAAATTGGTCCGAATTTGAATTTAGACCAATCAGAAAGCTATCTGATCGTCGTACGATTGAATTTCGGATCTGTCTGAATCCAGCCTTAAACGTCAAATTTAATCAATCGTGTAGAAGTGTTTGAAAATAAATCGGTTTGGCAAAACCGAAAACGAAGAAATAAAGAGTCTAATCCACTACATTCACTTATAATACAGTGAGGAGTAAAAATAGCTGATGGTGTTACATGCAAAAATTGTGTTTTCAATTTCGATTGATAATTTATAAAGCTGGTGCTGTTTCTTTTGGATTTTGTTAATTGTTTTTGATATTTCGAATAATTCATATCGAATTGGTTCATTAGGTGATATGAGTAATTGGGTTCAAGAAATAATATTCATAAATATAACACGACCTTGATTAATAATTTACTATTTTGATTGCTGCTAAATTCATCTAGTATTTATGAATTTGAGTCGAAATTATTTTGGTAGCTCTGCTCTCGGGCAGATTATTAATACTAAAATTATGTCTCGTTGAATTAATACGGTCGGAATTTAGATGCAATCAAAATAGTGGACTATTTATCAAGGTCTTGTTATATTCCCCTTGAATATGTTTTGTATTATATCTGAATTAATTTTGGAATTGTTTACTGATATTGGAAAATGTGATAATTCTTATACTAAAAATAAACCACTATTCACAATAATAATACGAGTACTTTATTCGTGAATACTAAAAGGCTATCGGCTGACTCTTTCAGCCAACACATTCATATTATCACAGAAAAAAACATCAACTGGGATAATTTGTAAATATAAATTTACCTTCAACACATTCACCTAACGCAGTTACCGCTTTCGTTTAGATTTTTTGGATTCGGAGATGAATGATGAAACATGTAATGAATTGATTTGCTGATATCGGGGAGACATATTTTTATCATACTTTCTATGGGAGTTTTGCCGAGATCTCAATAAAGCGTTTCATGCATAAGAACCGAAGTAAAAAAAAAATACTTATTTGTAATAGTTGTTGGACTGCAATTGAATCGAATGGTAAGATCTGAGTAGTGAAATTCATATTATCAACTTCATAAGAGTTATTAGTAACTGATCTTTCAGTTTCTGAGATCTTCCACCAACAGTAGTAATTGAACTGAAATTCTGATGAATATTTAAAAAGTGAGGTGAACAATGAGGAACCGGAATTAATGAAATGTTCCCTTTTTTTTTATTTTATCTGATAGAGCATGAAAATCTGTTCACAAAAATGCCCTTCTGACCTCGATCCTTCCACTATTTTTTTTTAAAACCTCTACTATGTAACGAAAAATATCAAATGCTGACGTCAACACTTTCATTCATAAATACAACCATATGAAGTTGGGTTTTGGTAAGCCACACCCCTCCTATTTAATGAATGAATATCTTAGAGGAATTTCATTTTTCGAAGTTGCAGGAACTTATTACTGTTGACTTGACAGTGTTGACATTCTTTCGCAACTTTTCATGTTATTTCGCGCTTCAACGGAAAATTTCCCGAAATTATGGCATCGAAGAGTGATTTTGTGAAGTTTTGTTTGGTAACTGAGTGCAAGAACAACTCTAAAGTTTCCGCAAATAAGTACTTTTTTCTGTTGCCGTTCGATTCATCGAGGAGGAATGCCTGGTTAACTGCTTCGAATGGGTGTGATAGGGTTTCTAAAAAAGTTAGGGCCTACGTTTGCGAGGATCATTTCAACGTAAGTAACTGAAAATTGTGATTCGGTTTAGGAATTGATCGTATAAAATACTCTTAAAATGATTGCTTGTTTCTGTAACAATACCTAAAAATTAATCCAAATTATAACTAGAGTTCAAAACTAGCCATCCACAAACACTTTCGTGTAGTTGTAACTACTACTATAAGAAATAATAATGAATATTGACTCCAAGAAAGTGTTCATTGAATTGATATTTATTATAGAATTTGGCTAGGCTTGGCTTTAAGGTATTGTAGCAAGATCACACTCGAAATCACATACCTTTTTTTAGTTGGAAGAAGATGCAGAGAATTTTTTGAAAGTGGAATTGATGAATGATACACCTAGATTGAAGAAGGATGTTGTGCCAAGTATATCTGTGTCTGGTCCGGGTGAGAATGGAGTTGAAATGAAACGAAAACAACCAGCTGAGGTGAGTGAAAAAATTCAGCTTGAATTCATATTCTGGCCCATTGATCTGTTTCGAAAAAAACAATGACTGAGTAATATGTATTTGTAAGTACCCAACAAATTCCAATAATAGTGCTGCTTATGCTATTTCATAGTTTTTCTGTTTAGAAGTATTTTTATGTATTATATTCATTATAGTGGCTCGTTTATTCCTTTTCTAATGAAATTCAAGTTTAATTTCACATACTCATGACTCAATGGAGTTTTTATCGATGAAATGTATCATCATTTGGATGTAATCTAACAGAGCCATTGGAATAACTACAAATAAAAACATATATTGTAAGAGTAGAATAAATACAGACAAAAGATTACCACCAGCTTGTGGTTATTGGAGGTGTATGTGTTACCGTTTATTCGTTGTTGCATATCATTCAGATTAATTGCATTTAATGTTGTTTCTTTCTCTCAAAGCAAGGGTGGCTGACTCATTTTCTCTTCTCTTTTGGAAATATACTCATGACTCGCCGGATTCTTTATATCGGTACATTATTGGAGAACACTCAATTAAGATCAACAAACATTTCAGGTGAACAAGGACCATCTTGAGCAACCTGTGCCAGCTAAATGTGAAAGAGGTCCAAAGAGCAATGATGTGCATAGTCAAAAACTATCCAGTTCCACCTACTCTGCAAGCAGTATTGATACAAGATCAGCAACATATAAAGATTCTGACTATGACCCTGATTCTTCCGATTCTGCTTGTGGTGATATCCACAATTTTCTACAACATACTCTAATAATGATAGAAACAAATCCCAAAATATTTTTAGGTTTGCCTTTGGAAAGTTACTTTCTGATAAAAATGCTCTCCAATTCAGTATCTACGAGTACCGTCAATATTTTAATAACTTTGAAAAAGATTAGACTTGATTATGCATTCAAATTATTAGGTATACATTTTGGGATGACAGATAATGGGAAAATATTTAGGAAGACAGTAATTAAACTAGCTCAAGTACTTCAGGAACTAATTGTTTGGCCAGATTCCAAAAAAATTAAACTTCATTAATTTACCAATTTCTTTCAGAGCTAGATATGGAAAAGTTGTTTCAATTATTGATTGTTTAGAAATCGAAATTGAGAAGCCTTCTAATCCAGTCCATCAGGCACTTACCTGGTCCAAATATAAGCATTGCAATACAATAAAATATCTTATTTCATGTACTCCTGATGGATTGGTCAGTTTCATTTCAAATGGATTTGGTGGGAGAGCAACCGATGTTGATATTGTTGAAAATTGTGGATATCTGGAAAAATTAACACCTGGTATGGAAATTATGGCAGACAGAGGGTTCAAGAACTTGTCATCTCTGCTGACAGAAAGGAGATGTGCTTTGATAAGACCTCCTTCAGTTTCAAGTTCAACTCCAAGCTCACCTGCAGAAGTGAGGGAATCCAAGAGAATAGCTGCTTTGAGAATAGATGTCGAAAGAGTTATCGGGAGGCTGAGGAATTTTAAAATGTTAGAACCCCATTCTTGCATAGATCATAATCACATACAGTTATTGGATTATATTGTTGTCATTGCTTGTGGAATTATTAATTTTCAGGACCCTTTGTTCAGAAATTGATTACACACTTTTAGATGTGTAATTTTCAAAGCAGTTATTTGTGTGAAAGGTGTGTTTTTTTTGGGAATGTCAGTTGTTTAGCACTATGGCTTGTAAACCGATTTATTTCAAAATTGTTTTTCCTTGAATATTTAAAGAAATCCCCATCTTGAATACTTTGATGAGTTGTATGTATTGTGATTGAGTTTTTGAATAATTCAAAGGTCTTTTTTTTGGCATTTCAATGTTTATATCTCTAAACAGGACAATTTGTGGGAAATATTGCTCTAGCATGGAAAACGTTTTATCTCTTATGAAATAATTTTATAGTGATTGTATTTTAACTGTCCAATTTAATTTATTCACTGTCGAATTGTTCATTAGTCATACGTTCTGCTAACCACTTACCTTATATATAAAAAATTTGTATTATTATACTAGTTTTATACACAAATGTAATCCAAAACTATGTTCATGAAATGCTCAGGGTACCATGTATCAGAAATATTATCACCTATTTTGAAATTTGAAAACTGTGTACAAATAAATAGATTTTATATTCATATTTTTTCTCAAACCCCAATTTATATAACATGCCCACATAAAATTCTATTCATTTTCAATCATTTGAAATATCATCTCATGGTAAACTGAAATATAAAACTGATTTGAAAATTGATTGATTGTTTAATATAATTTTTTGAATGCTTATTTGTATATCTTTTAATAATTTTGCATCATTACTTTTGGTATATTTTTTTACTACTTATTCACTCATGTATTTCATTTTATTGGTAATTATTTTTTATGCTCTAAATGAACTATCCTTTTGAAAAAAAAATTGCTTTCAATATAAACATAGTTAAAATACTGTATTAATATTTATAGAAACTAATTCAATTATTAATATAAATATTATAAAAATTATATATATATATATATATATATATAATGCCAGGGCCTCAATCTACCTACTCCCCAGGTATCGTCACGAGTTCACTCTAATATATATGTTTATATATATATTTTTTGTGGCACTGATTTGAGTATAATATAAAATGTTACCACAAATAATATCTGAACGCGATTCAAGTAACAATAACTTCATGACATCATAGAATGATACTTCAACAATAAACTGATGGTCTTCATGGCCAGAGATGAAGTCGTTTTCTCAATAAAATCCGAAATCCAAGAACCCACAATGAAAAAAACATCCATGATTCAAGAATACCAAAATTTTATATGTATATATATAATTCGTTCAATTTTGCTGCTCACTGTGGTGTGTATACTTTTCTGAAATTATCAATCTTGTAATAAAATAGGAGATAGGCTTTTACTGGTAATGTACTTAGTTTTAATGACTGATTTATACCCTTAACTGAAATCAAAAATATAATAGAATTATTCCAAACAGAATTTTTGGCAAATTGATTTCACTGAAAAATGCATCACACATCTTTTCCTTTTCTCGAAATGTAATAAAAGTATAAATCATTATATGAAATGAAAATCAGCCTCTCAAATATTCATGGACACATCACTAAAATATGTTGTATAAATTTTTGGAATTGTTTAGGATTATTGAGTGAAATGTTCACTTACTTACTCTATGAAGATTAATTTCCATTGTGAAGTGTTGAAAAATCAAAATGTTGAATTTCTGCTCAAAAGTTTTTTTTTTAAATTTGGACTTTGAATCGAGTATCAAATAATCTCTTTGTTTTTTTTTATTCTGTCCACAATGTAAATTGAATGAGACAGTAAAACATTTCACGAATACAAACATATAATAAAATAACTACAATTCTAGATTCTTATTCCTAAATCTTGCCATTGAATCCTGAAAAGTTATTATTTTATTACTTGGTCCTTTGTTTCTGAAGGAATCCTATTTATCATTAGTGTCTCACGTCACCACCTGAACATTTTGTTTTTTCAAGATTAAAGTTTACTTTTAGCTAGAACGTCACAATTTCTTTCAGATTTTTATGTATGACAAAATGATTTTTTGAATTTTCAGTAAAATCCTCGATCTCATCACTAACATATTTTTTAAGTGAATGTTTGAAAATTTACCTCCTAAGTGATATCAATTCATAAATTTGAATAAAAATATAAAGCCATAATGGTTTGTTGGCCGTGGCCTTCAAGTTAGAATAACTGACGTTTCATCTACAACTGCCTTGAACACCTTCAAAGGAGGTAAGGTAATGACGTAGTGATCTGGTTACTGTTATAGCGCTTGACAAGTTGGTACTGCGTCCTTTACCTTATCACCCTCAAATGCACTAAAAGTTGCAGGCCACGGTTAACGAACCCAGTAAAACAAAACAATGTGTTTTTAGATTATGCATATAGGACAAAATTGTAATTATTGCTTTGTAGGTGATATCATGAGTTTTTGGTGGGTTTTTCTCATGGTGGTATTTTGAGAAATTAAAAGCATTCACTTTGATGTCTTTCCTAGAAATAATTGTTTTGCTTCAAATGTAGGCAAATTTTCAACTTCTCAAAATACAGCAAATGCATCACCTCTTATTTTCCCACTGATAATTTTTGGTACAAAATTAATTTTCATTATTATTTCAATAAATTATGAAATCCAAAACAGTTTTTTTTTTCATTCAGTATACTTTTTGGAAAGTATCAAAAAAAAACATTCAGTATTATGCTTTATTTCACAAAAAATCAATTCAGAAATGATATGGACTGGTTGAACTAAAAAATCAGAGTAGGAGAAAAAATTATTCACAAATTGTATAAACATTTCAATGATCATTATAACTTCATCAAAGTATGCACTAAGTAGATAGTGGAAAGAGAGGTGCTCAGTATCATCAAATTCCCTATAGTATTTAGTGAGTTGGGTATTCATTCTTTCACTAGATATACTATTGTCAACAACATTTTTCGAGAAAGTTCTGTCTCCAGCTACCATAGGCTCCAAATCTAAAGTTCCTATTTCTTTGGCAAGAATGAATTTCTTTGACGAAGCTATTGACGCCAACTCAGACTTCTTCCAGTAGCAAGTGACTGCAGTAGGAGAAGGTTCTTCACTATGTCGATGAATCCCAGTTAAGAATGCAATAGCATGTTTGCATCCCCCTGAAAAATAGTCAAAGTGGATTATGTGTTGTATAAACAAATTATTATGAGGAATGTTATTCTCACACAACAGCCACCTGTGAATCCCACTGGCTGTCAGTAAAATGTAACCAAAACATGCATGTCAAATAATGGGAAGGATTGGTTTAATCCTCCCAACTACTTTTGGTTTCATACTGGGAAAGCTCTGATGATATTAAAACAGATGTGTTTGTAGGTGAAATGTCTCATATTGAAAATAAATACAATAAAAAGAGATATGGTTATTCCAGATTCCACATCTACCAGGAGTCGTTTTCAGAACTCTAAAGGTATTTTAACGGATACCACCATGAAACGCCTTGAATAATACCCCACTTGTAAATATGTTTCTCACTATGTATAGATATCATCATTCCGTCTTTTTTGTTTCTTGATCACTCCAGTGGCAACAAAAGTTGTGACTTATAAAAGTATAATACTAATCATTTCAATAACTTCTTCACGATCCATATTGATTCCGACTAATTTCAAGTAGGTAATACTGTCTTGGTTACACCAATTGATTTGTATGACACAAACTTCCTCTCTTCACAATCTTTAATTTGTTTTTGAATTACTGGTAATGTCAGAAAATATTGTGTTTTATGCACATACGTTAAGTTCATAGTTATTAATTCTTAGTTGAAAAGATGGCCATCTTCTTAGTTGTTAGTTTTATTGACAGACGAAAGTTAATAAACCCCCAATGGGGTTTTCCTGTATTCATTCATCTTTCTTGGTTATTAGTAGTTGATTGATGTTAGTTTAGTTGAGTTCAAAAATCCAGCATTGGAAAGATAAAAGTTTGACTTATTAGACATCTTTTTATTTTAAAGTTCATTGAGTTGCTGATCCTAAGAAATGAATTCTTATATAGCGATGTAAATACAAAAAAAATTAAATATTTAAAATAATGTCATCAGATCATAATACCACAATAAATGACAAAGAAAAGATAGTAATATCTATTGAAACAGTTATGGTATAACCAACTAAGAAAAATAATGGATACATAAATATTTACAGCTTATCCAATCCATCTTGGCACAGAACTGATAAAGTATATGCCCAGTATTCTCTGTGAAATATACTAGGGAAAAAAACCACCTATTATATGTGTTCACTGTGTTGAAATTTATTCCTATACGGTGTCTTTTCTTTCGTCACAGTCTAAACTACCAGTGTGCAACTGGAAAAGTAACCGAGTTTGTGCCAAGATGGATTGGATAAGCTATAGTTGATTTTGTTTAGCCCAGGATCTCACTTTTTATTTTTGAACTGTATAGTGATGAAAAACTAACAATTTCAATATTGTTTTGAAATAGTTATTGACCGTATGAAAACGAAACTATTTTTTTAGTTTTGTTTTCGAAAATTAATATTTCCTTACTAACACACTGGCCAATTTGAATTAATAGTAATATTATTAATACAGGAACAAATGTTTTTGCTCTCACATTCTTTAAACCGTTTTATTCTGTTGGTGGTTCGAATAAGAGTGAAAGATCTCACTTATCTTTATTAATATAAAACCTATTGAGAAGTATTGTTTACTTCTCTGATATGTATTTGATCCATATAAATTATAAATGACTGGAACAAATCCAGTTAAGAGAATATTCATCAACTATAGTATTTCGAAATATTACCTTATTCACACTTCATCAACAAAAATGACCAACAGAACATGTAGCTGAAAAGCAGATAACTCAAACTGATAAGAATTTCCCGAAGGCAGATTCTTTGAAAAGACATAGTACTGAGGGTGTTTAGTACGAGATCAGGTGTGCCATGTGCCACCATCAACTGATCACACACAGATCAAAAATACAAGTTCTATTTCTAGCCCAAAGGATACTGCATACCACAGTTTATCTTCAACTTACCTGAATGGGCAGCACAGTCTTCACATTTGACAAAGTTAATCTCGTTCTCTTCTTCATTGAACTCCATTACAACTGAATATGCTTTATTCCTCACGTTATGAATACACACATTGTCATCTCCATTTAGTATTCAGCAAATTTATTATCTTCTGTCCATAATATCTTGATGTGAAGATTTCTTTCTGCCGTTTTACAAGCTGTTACACTCTAGCAACCATTGCATCCTGATAACGTTTAAAAAAAAACTCACTTGCTTATCATTCGAAACGCCTTCAGATCCTTTAAAACTTGTTCTAAAGTAAGGATATGTGCAATCCCTGTTGACTTCCATTCTAAACACTAAAATGGTGATACATTAGTGTTGACAATTTTCAGTTCTTTATCCCTTATTAAAACAACATATCTCATTATCTTGTATTACCTTATCCACAGGCATTCATAATACATTTTTGAATACTCCAAGGATATAATGTAGAGCGTGTTCAATCTTTTCTGTGTAGCATTGGGAAACTTGGACTCCTTTCAAACACTTCCATAGTTTTTCTTCTCATACCGCTGGAATCATGTTCATTATATAAAATGAAATTTTTCCTAACTGGTTATAACATGAATAGCAAGTATTCCAATTTTTCTAGCATCTGCCCAAGTAGGTACAACGGACTAGCAACAATGCAGCGTATCAATGTTGATATGCTCATCATTGGAGAATAGAATGCCAGGCCAAGTCTGAATGTGAAAGTACCCATAAGTATCTTGAATTAACTTCATCTTATACCTATAAACACATCATTGTGAAGAAAACATAAAAATTCAACCTACCTACCTACATTCTCATTCAACATGATCTTCATATGAACAATCTGCATGGCGAATTTGGATAATCAAAGGAAAATTCGTGAACGTTCAAGCACAAATTGCTATTATGAGGTTATGGTTGGTTACTGCATTTGTGGGGATCGTCCGTGGACATATACCCAGCATCAAGTTGATTTCTTGCTATCACAGGAAGGAATAAGGAATGTGCCCTCCTAGGCACGTCTGGGAAATCCCATGTTCCCACCTCGTCGTCTAGTTATGTTACACGCTCCAAAAGTTCAAAACCCGTTCGTTTTTATTTCTTAAGCTCCATGCGCTCAGTGATCAGCTGATCTGGCTCAGTCTCTCTACTCGATCCATGAATTAACGAACTTAGCTAATGCAAATCACTAAATCGCGGGAACAGCAACGTTTAACCACGTAACTGGCCCAAAAGAGTGCCTTTGTCAACAGCAAAACTGCTCAGACGCCATTGTAACTTTGAATGATGTGAATTTAGCTGCTGTCAAATTAATCTCGTATTGCCAACTCACTGTAGTAAATCTAAATATTTTATAGTATTTCGTAGTATTTTATCGTAACTAGAAGGAGATGGAGAGCATTTATGAATGAGTAAATGCTGACGTCATCATTTGATATTTTTCGTTACATAGTAGAGGTTTTAAAAAAAAATAGTGGAAGGATCGAGGTCAGAAGGGTATTTTTGTGAACAGATTTTCATGCTCTATCAGATGAAATAAAAAAAAAGGGAACATTTTTTTAATTCCGGTTCCTCATTATTTAGTTGGTAAACCAGTATACAGATCAGGTCTGTTTTATTGATTGTGTGAAAAGGAATTGGAAAGCTTTCGTGAGTCGTCTCGTTTGTTGAGGCATTGGGGACGTTTTTCCATTTCTATTGCTTCGCGAATCATTCTGGAGTGGAGTGTTTCTGCTGTGGCAATGGTCTTTGTGTTGTTGAAGTCAATTTTGTGTACGGTTTCGTGGTGATCTTTGAAGAGAGTCGAGGTCATGTCCAAATTGCGTACTGCTAGTTCGTGCTAGTAGGACCTGTTAGATACTCGTCGGTTCGTCTGTCTCATATATGTTCTCGGGCAATTATTTGCTGTAAAATGGGTGGAATAACAATCCAACTGACTATGAATTTCACTCCACACATAAAAGGTTGGCTTTGAGGCATATAAAAGCATATAAAAGCTGTGAACACTTTCTCGGTGAACCTTGGATTACAAATACCTTGTACGGATTGAGAGATTTATTAATTTGTTTCATTTACACACTTGATTGAAATCTTGTTTGATATAACCTTTTCTTCTGGCTGTTGTACTTGAATCATACTTGATACTTGAATCACGCATTGAAATCTCATTTGATATGAATTTTTTGTACTTGAATGATACTTGAACCAAGTCTTGAAATATTATTTGATATAACCTTTTTGGTGTACTTGACATAAAAAAATCAGTTACCTATGCACAATTACATAAGTTCTGCTGTTGTTGTTGAATTCGAGTATGTTCCCTTGTTTTTGACTGGTAGTCTTCATCCCGCTGAAAAACATTGATTATATTGAATATATTAGTTTATTGGAATTGTGGCTTGTCTTTTTTTATCTATGTTGGTAAGTTGGGGGGATGAATGTATACTGATTTTGAGGGCAATTCAATTTACCTGGCGCCCATTAAAAAAAACATTGTTAGGAACCCAACCCTTCTTCACTGTTGCTAACCGTGTGCCCTAACTGTCACCGTGACAGCTCGTCAATTGTAATCGACGTTTCATTGTGATTCTAAGGTTACAATATGCAAGGAGAGTGACTCTTCTGTAGCACTTCATTGGATAAACTCGCCCCCTCATACATTGAAAACATTTGTCGCCAATCGCGTAGCTTCTATTAGAAGCAAAATTTCTGTTGATAAATGGTATCATGTCCGTTCCGCTGATAGCCCTACTGATGTAGCATCAAGGGGTGTGATGCCTCAGGAACTCGTTGATCATCGTCTCTGGTGACATGACCTTCATGGCTAAGCCTAGATAAGATTGAGTGGCCAATAGATAATTATAGATAAATAATAGTTGAACCCTTAAAAAGACGAGAGGGTTGTTTCATTGATTGCTTTTATCACATCATACCATAAACTACATGGTACTGAGAAGTACTTACCATGCGAAGTATTTTTTTCTCTACAATAATAACTGACTAACACACAGCAAATCGAAACGTCTAAGTTGCGTGTAATTTGTAGATGAAAGAAAAGACGCGTTTGGACCTGCAAAAACATTACCGTTGCACCGCGACGATCCCAGAGACTACCGTGGGATAATCCACGTTCTTAAGATAAAGGCGGTAATTTCACATGAAGAACCTATTGTTTCTGCGTTCATTGTTGGTAAGGCTCAGATACCGCGTTCTCATTTGGCACGAACTGTTAATTGAGAAATATGGCAGATTTTTTGTCAATAGTTCCTGTTCAGATACGGCGTTCATGTTTGGCAGATACTAAAGTCAAAGTAAAAACATTTCTAGAGTTTTGTGTTCGAGGTTTCGGCTTCAAATCTGAAGCCATTTTCAAGAAGGTGAATGTGACTTCACTCTGAGGTCTCAATCTGCCTATATACCCTTCAGATTCAACTGATTTCAATCTAAGTAGTAAGCAGATTGAAAAATAGATCAGATGAAGACATACAACTATATGCTCTCCATATAGATCTTAGTCAATCACATCACAACTGTTTGATTCGTCCAAATATTTCGCTTCAATTCAAGCTGTTTTTTCAGATGCTGTGGATGATTCTCTCAACAAATACAACAAAATCGAAATTGAAGAAGAGCCAAAAACAGATTACTTAGACAAAATAAATACGCTTCGTGACAAGCATGATGAAATCAAAGATGGATTTGATCATCTGAATTTGTTAGCTGCAAAAGGACCTGCTAGCAAGGAATTTGTCGAGCCAAAAGTACAAGGCTTATGGAAATTAGCTATTGACAGTAACTTCACTCCTAGCGAGTTGCATTCTTTGAAAACGGAATTATTACATTATGAGAATCGATTGTTGAAATTGAGACACTTGCAAGTTGAACATGCTTTACATGAGGAAAAGTATAAAGACAGAGCAGAAGTTAATGTTGCGAGCGGAAAAATTGGTGCAGCCTCTCTTATGAGGGAAAATATCAAGAAACATGCTAGAAAAGTTGAAAAAATACATATAGATTTGGAAACAAGGATAATGCAAAAACATATTGAACTGTAAATTTTGGTAGGTGTTGTTTTGGAAAATAAACTGGATATAGGCGAAACACTGAGATATGGATGCATGAACGTTGATAATTTTTATGACTGTTCATTTTATATATTTTTCATTAAAATTTTCATTTTCAGACACTCTGCTAATTGCAAACAGACAAACCCTGCATTCTGGAAAGTGTATACTAGTCTCATTGCAATTGAGGAGAAATCATGAATCATTCAATCAATATAAAATACATCTGGAGAAACTTCTTGTGAAAAATAAATTTTAATTAAGGCTTCTTTTTATTCTATATATTTTGTTGAATATTGCAGTAATTTGCACCTGATTTATCGCGAGTATACAATGACAGGATAATAATATGAAGAGGATAGGGACTCTCCAGCTCTCTATTGGTTCTATCAATTGTACTTTTATATAGTTTGAAAATTGTGCTATGTTAGCATTATCGAATAGTCAAATGATGAATCCAAAACGACTAATGATAGTTGATGTAGAAATAATAGCATGTTGCAACATACAGGGTGTAATACAAGTACGTGGCCAAACTTAAAGGAGTGATTTTTTTTGTTATTCTGGGACAAAAAGATCACATAAACATAGGATCGTTTTCAAGATACAGTTATGGCCTGGTGTGTCAACATTTGGGAAAAATCGCTTTATCCCAGAATATCTCAATAACCCTTCAACCAATTTTCCCCAAATTTGGCTGTGGTATTTAGGGTATCAAAAGGCTGATTTGGCCATAACTATCAACACTGTATACCCGGTGTTGTCCTGGAAGGTACCTCGACCAAAAAAATATGCGCCACTGATTCTATGCAATTTTCTTTCATTTTTATTTTCTCTAATTGAGCTATTGAAACTACAACTTTTTTCATCTCTATCTTCTTTCTTGTACCTTGCTCTGTCTTTTTTCAAATAAATAAGAATCACTTGCATGTCCTTCGTACAACAAAATAAAACTTGCAAACCATCAACAACCGGGATGTATTTGCATGGATATGCAATAACAAGCTTTTTATCTATGATTGAACAAATGACACAACACGAAAGTCATCTTTCAAATTTCTAGATAAACTGTTTTCGATGAAACACAAATTTGCAAATGTTGACACTCTGTATTTTGAAAAAGAAGCATTACCGGATCTATGTCTGTATAAACTTTTTGTCTTAGAATTACTCCAAGAATCACCCCTTCAAGTTTGGCCACGTACCTAAGGCCGGCGATCAGTGTCCTCCATGTCCGTTTCCAATTGCATTTGGAAACCATAAAACACCTTGAGTTCAAACTTGGCACAGATATTGAAAAACTTTTGAATTTTGGAATGATCACAGAAAAGTTAATTTTTTTTCGAAATTTCAAAAAAAAAACAGTATTTTTGACATAATTCGGAAACAAGACATTTCTATTATTTCAACCGATAGCCCTGTGGCAGTTACGTACATTCTGAAAAAATCTATATGCTTCCAATTAGAATCAAGAATTTGGCGGCATTTTCCCATTATTTGAACGAGTTTCATGAAATATCGTTTACAACGAGTAAGGTTTGCGCTTTATCGATAATAGGTATAATATGTACGTATTTGTTCTTTTAGGAAAGAAACACGTTTCTAGATATGATATTAAGCATAATTGAAAAAATATAAACTGATCTGGATGCCATATAACATGAAATAAAATGAAAGTGATCAAAACATCGAAAAATTAAATGAAAAAAAAAATGTAAGCAATACATTTTCTTGTGGCCGAAGCATTTCCTTCAAGAAAATTTTCAGAGTAATAGAATTTGTACATGGAATGAGTATTTTTCCTTCGTAGTTTTCTGGGTGTTTGAGCTGGGAACATGAAAGCAATTTGAACATCCCGTGACAGTACTTACGTACCTACTGTACTGAATCTCCCAATATTCAGTTAATAGAAGGAACAATATAAAAATTTCTGCTAAAGTAATCTCAGTTCAAAGTCAGAAAAAATATTCTAGTTTCCTAAGTATGGTTATATCAATCGAGCAACAAGAGAGATTATTATCTAAAATATTATTCAGTAACTTCTTCGTTACGCCGAAAACATTATCAATATATGATAAAAGTAGATTAAGACGAAAGAATATGCACAAGTATGTTAAACGCATATCATAAGATTACTCACATACAAACATTTTATTAAATCGCGTATGTGCGAACATCAAGAGAGGGGAAATATTGTTATAAAAATAGAATCCAAGCATCATGATCGACTTGAATCACCGTTAATATTTTGATACAGGTAATGGATGATTTTGTTTTGCAAAATTAGGCAGGAGTTATTTTATTGCATGGATAGTTGCAGTCTGACGTACTTTACCTAAAAACACAAAGTACAAAAATGGCGAACGGAAGTGCCACCATTTTGTGAAAAACCGTTTGGGCCTGTATCTCCGTAACCGTGCACTTTAGGCCCACAATTATATAGATAATTAAATTTCCTATCTTTTCTTTCGATAATTTTTTTCGTAGCACTTACCGTTCACGACTTATATTATTATTACTTTTTGTTTATTCACTTTTTTTACCGATATCTCTTTAAATAATTGTTTAAACAATAAGTTGTTTATAATAAAACTTTTGAATCGATAAATTTTCTACAACTTTTTTCTCTAAAGTTAATATTTTCGAAGTTACAACGCGTTCAATGTACCGGGTACAAGGTTATCAAGAACGAAGTATGCATTGCGTAATGATGCGAATCCGATACATAATAAAAAATATATGAATTTAGGAATTTTTTTGATTCAATAAATAATTATTGATTCGAGTTCTTACCTGCAAGAAATAGCGAATACCCATTGAAAATTTTTCTCTTATACAATTAAATATTACTATAAATAATTTAAAAACTACTGATGTAAATCATTTGAATCATTAAATTAACAAAACGACTAAAAAATAAAATAAAAAATGTAACAATGAATTTTTTAGTATCTTTTAACTGATTATCGAAATACTTTTTTTTTCAGTGTATAAAAAATCGTTATATTTTTCCTCAAAGTGGCCAGGTCGATTAACATGCGTTCATGTTGCCTCTCTCCTCTTTCGATGCTAGCTTTCATAAGACTTTGGATACGTTTCTTTTGGACCGATATTACATATTCTTCGCCTAACGGCTTTTTACAAATGAAACAGTTCTCCATTTAAATTAACTCTCACAATTTCTTAACAAAAATTAATTATAAGACGTACAAATCTGCCACACGTAAAAATCTCTGTTAGATCTACCGTAGCACAGACTAATATAAGCATACTGAGCATGAAAATGTTCAATATGGTCGTCACCACTACCCCTCGGTTGAAAATGTAGTTTTTGGAAGGATCGGACTATATATATATATATATATATATATATATATATATATATATATATATATATATATATATATATATATATATGTTAGCATGAAGATTCTCACGGACGAAGTATGATGAATTGTGTTTTCGGGTTCATTCCGTGTTCTGTGGTTTTGATCCTCTGAAGGATAATTGTCACAACGTTTCGGCAAAGTCTTATTTGCCATCTTCTAGGTGATGATTGAGTTTCGACCTCCGAACTCGACTAATCAATTCGAGTTCTGCTTCTCAATATATAGGGGTGTTCAATGATGGTATCTTTGACCTGGGCCCCTCCGACTTTCTTCGTTGGTCCGACTGCATTTTTCATTATGTCTGGGTAATTACTTGATAAGGTCCGACCTTGTTCACCTGGTGTGATCGGCTTGTTTTTGATTTGTGGTAGGATGGATTTCCACGTTCTTGGTAGTCTTTGGGCGTCATCTCTCTTATTCATTACTACTCGGTCGTTTTTCAATTTCGATAGCCTCTCTGATTGATCGAGAGACGAAAACACAAAAACATAAGCGAGCGATGAAAACTTCTACTCCATGGTTCAATAAAAGCTGCTCTGAGGCTGTCACATCCAAACATGCGGCATTTATTAGCTCGCGCAAAGACCCCACTTTGGAGACGAGATCTGAGTATGTTAACGCAAGAAATAGGTGTAGTGCAACAATTGAAGCTACTGAAGAAGCACATAATCAGAAAATTCGTACAAAACTTGTTGAATGTCCGAACGGTTCTCGTTCGTTTTGGTTATTTGCTAAAGCTGTTGCCAAAAATTTCACTTCTAGTTCTTTTCCCCCCTTCAACCAGAGAAGATTGATCACAGGCCTCCACTGCCCAACAATAAGCCAATTTATTTGCAAATATGTTAGCTGGAAATCCTACTCTGGACTCATCGGGAAAAGATCCCCCGAATATCACGCCTGTCGACAGTCAAATGCCTGAGATTATTCTTCATCAACAAACTATAAGAAATATTTTAATGGACCTAAAGACGAATGAGGCTTGCGGATCTATGGAATCCCAGCAATTGTTCGGAAAGCATGTGTCCCCGAATTGACACCAGTACTTTGCGTATTTTTCAACCTTTCATATAACCTGGGGATTTTCCCTAAGTCCTGGAGGACAGCAAGAGTTCAGCCAGTTCCTGAAAAAGGGAAGGAAACTTTACCTTGTAATTATAGACCAATTTCATTGCTTTCTATCATTTCCATTCGTATTTCCTGTCCCTTGATTCACGCGGTGTTCTTTGAGCATTACAGGGCTTCCCGAATGTGTGAATCTGCATATAAAAAAAATGTCGAATGTGTTTCATTTCATTTTCTGGTTTTGGCTTGTTCACAGGTGTAGCCTCCATGAATTAGTAATCCTTGATGATGTATATGATTGGGCTAATCACCCCCAAGTTGCAAAAATTATTTTTAATCTTTCCTCAATTTCTTATCCAACCTAAAGTTGCAGTATAAAGATTTGCATGCTTTCCTTCCTGTGAAGACACACTATCACAAGTTAATTAAATAACTTTATGAAAACAACTTGAGCATTAGGTAAGGTGACCAAATAAATGCATAATAAAAATTGTATCATACCCGTGAACGAGTATATACTAATTGGAAATATGTGATATTGAGAAGGGTACAACTATTCTCTAAATGAATAATCTGTAGTTGTTTCTAATGTAGTAGTTTCTCCTGTTATCTTGAATTATCTATTCTATCTTTGATTGGTTATATTTATTTTAGTAGACCTAAATTTTTACTAATCAGAAAACATTGAAATCCCACTTCATAATATTGAAATGTCAATTTCACGTTGGACAATGTTGACAGCTTGTGCGACATGATAGAACTAACTCAGCTCTATTGAATTCTGTTTTCTTTAACGTAGAATACGCTGGCAAATTGCACTGTAACGTAGACTTCAGTTTAACGAAAAAATAAATTCAATTGAACTTGATTTGGTAAATTTGCCCCTAAGTAGTCTTGAAATGCCACTTGCCAAAATTTCCACTCACCGACAGCATTAGGGGACTGGAGGTCAAAATCGGGTAGTAGCTTCACGGGACCATCTCCTAGATTTGCCATTTCATTTCAACTTTCAGTTTGGTCTTCAAACCGGTTTAAGATGGTTTTATGCACAACGCACACAATCTGCGCAGACCAGCCTTTTCGCTCCTGTAGATTTGAGCAGTAATTTTTTTCACCACTGCGCCATGTTTAACAAGACTTCTAGGTGGTTTTTAAATGAAATTTATTCAATTGAACACGACATACAAACTGAAAATGGGTTGAAGGCTAGTTATTTTACATAGATAATACAACTGAGGGACTGGTCATTATGACAGTTTTTCACATAGCAGGATTCAGAATGCATTAGAGAAAGAATATGCACATTGAAAAGATATTGTGAAGGAAATATAATGAGAATTTTATTTTTGAATTACTCTTTCCTTCATAACCCCTCTTTCTCTGCTCCGTTGAGTTATGAATGCGTTTAGAGATTACACTTATTCTTCTTCACTTCTATCTCGTTCATTCTGCAGTCTTTTCTCTCTCAGGGCCTGCCCATTGCTTGTTATGTCCAAGGTCATTTTATATAAACAAAGTTACCGCCTGACCAATCATATAGACTGCGCGGGTGTCACTGAGGTAAGGGGGGGATTTCAGTCACTTTCGCCAACATTGAAAGAGAAAAGTATCTAAATAATTGAAATGACATTTATTTCGCTCCTAATCATAAACCGGTGCAACTTTTGTATTTCATAAAATTAAAAAGAGATGGAAGTTAACTCTATAGACTTCGCACACTGCCTTACTAAAGAATAATGCTCATCGTATTCCAACGCCAAAAATTATAGATTATAGTCGAGTTTTGCCAACAGTGAATAATGATTAATTACATGAACAACCTTGTCATGCTAATGAGTCATGATAATAGTGAAGGCCAAATTGATTTCATTAAATGCCTTGACCATTGGATATTTCCCATGAATTATGAACTGAAACCTAGTTCTACTGCCCCATGATTATTGCTGAAATAGTACAAATGGGAATGTTTCTTAGATATTTTCACAGTGAGAAAATGGTGTTTTTATTAAACCAAAACAAATTACAGCTTATCCAATCCATCTTGGCTCGGTAATAACGTATATGGCCAGCAATCTCTGTGAAGTATAGTGAAATAAAATGACACCATTATATGTGTTAACTGTGCTGAAATTTATTCCTAGGTGTTTTTTTCGTCGTCATGGTCTACGCACTTCCGGTGTGCAACTGGCAAAGTATCTGAGTTTATGCCAAGATGGCTTGGATGAGCTGTACTTGGCTTGGACTATTTCAAAACTCAACATACCTATGAAGATGGATGTGAGTTTATCCTATTTGCTTGAATATATATATATATATATGAAGCAAAGAAATCAGGAAACTGATAAATAGATTATCAAATATTCTCTGTCTATCACAATTTGCATTTCGAATTGAATGCAAATTGTGATAGACAGAGAATTTGATAATCTATTCATATATATATATATATATATATATATATATATATATATATATATATATATATATATATATATATATATATATATATGCAAGATTAATTTTTCTGGGTTTTTATCCGTTAGGTATCTTCTCATTTGTTCGACGTTTCGAATTCCATTTTGAATTCATTCTCAAGAACAGTGGGACGAATATACCGTCCTGGTCAATCACTCCCCTTACGAAGTAACCAAGCAAGAGTAAGCAAAGACTTCAATTGTCTGTTCTCCATGGAAACTGGTATTTATAATGATTCTCCTCAGTTATTATCCGACTAGGTCCGATATTAAGGTTGTATACTGCCCATCCAGGTATTATGTAGAAATTGATGTTTTCACGGATCTTTGATATGCAAGATGAATTTTTCTGGGTTTTCATCCGTTAGGTATCTTCTGATTTGTTCGACGTTTCGAATTCCATTTTGAATTCATTCTCAAGAACTGTGAGACGAATATCTGTCCATACCGTCCTGGTCAATCACTCCCCTTACGAAGTAACCAAGCAAGAGTAAGCAAAGACTTCAATTGTCTGTTCTCCATGGAAACTGGTATTTATAATGATTCTCCTCAGTTACTTCGTAAGGGGAGTGATTGACCAGGACGGTATGGACAGATATTCGTCGGTTGATGATATAATCATCAATAATATCGGACCTAGTCGGATAATAACTGAGGAAAATCATTATAAATACCAGTTTCCATGGAGAACAGACAATTGAAGTCTTTGCTTACTCTTGCTTGGTTACTTCGTAAGGGGAGTGATTGACCAGGACGGTATATGGACAGATATTCGTCTCACAGTTCTTGAGAATGAATTCAAAATGGAATTCGAAACGTCGAACAAATCAGAAGATACCTAACGGATAAAAACCCAGAAAAATTTATCTTGCATATCGAAGATCCGTGAAAACATCAATTTCTACATAATACCTGGATGGGCAGTATACAACCTTAATATCGGACCTAGTCGGATAATAACTGAGGAGAATCATTATAAATACCAGTTTCCATGGAGAACAGACAATTGAAGTCTTTGCTTACTCTTGCTTGGTTACTTCGTAAGGGGAGTGATTGACCAGGACGGTATGGACAGATATTCGTCTCACAGTTCTTGAGAATGAATTCAAAATGGAATTCGAAACGTCGAACAAATCAGAAGATACCTAACGGATAAAAACCCAGAAAAATTCATCTTGCATATCGAAGATCCGTGAAAACACAAATTTCTACATAATACCTGGATGGGCAGTATACAACCTTAATATCGGACCTAGTCGGATACTAACTGAGGAGAATCATTATAAATACCAGTTTTCATGGAGAACAGACAATTGAAGTCTTTGCTTACTCTTGCTTGGTTACTTCGTAAGGGGAGTGATTGACCAACACGGTATGGACAGATATTCGTCTCGCAGTTCTTGAGAATGAATTCAAAATGGAATTCGAAACGTCGAACAAATCAGAAGATACCTAACGGATAAAAACCCAGAAAAATTCATCTTGCATATCGAAGATCCGTGAAAACATCAATTTCTACATAATACCTGGATGGGCAGTATACAACCTTAATATCGGACCTAGTCGGATAATAACTGAGGAGAATCATTATAAATACCAGTTTCCATGGAGAACAGACAATTGAAGTCTTTGCTTACTCTTGCTTGGTTACTTCGTAAGGGGAGTGATTGACCAGGACGGTATGGACAGATATTCGTCTCACAGTTCTTGAGAATGAATTCAAAATGGAATTCGAAACGTCGAACAAATCAGAATATACCTAACGGATAAAAACCCAGAAAAATTCATCTTGCATATCGAAGATTCGTGAAAACATCAATTTCTACATATCTATATATATATATATATATATATATATATATGATGCGTTGTTTTTTCGGGTTTCATTCCGTGTTCTGTGGTTTTGATCCTCTGAAGGATAATTCTCACAACGTTTCGGCAAAGTCTCATTTGCCATCTTCTAGGTGATGTCTTGAGTTTCGATCTCCGAACTCGACTGGTCGAGTTCGGAGATCGAAACTCAAGACATCACCTAGAAGATGGCAAATGAGACTTTGCCGAAACGTTGTGAGAATTATCCTTCAGAGGATCAAAACCACAGAACACGGAATGAAACCCGAAAAAACAACGCATCATACTTCGTCCGTGAGAATCTTCATGCTAACATATATATATATATATATATATATATACAGAGGTTTTTTTATTGGGCTTTGCACTCAAAAGAGAATAGCAACCGTGCAAAGCCCAATAAAAAAACCTCTGTATCATCTATCCACTCGAAACTTCTATAAATTATATATATATATATATATATATATATATATATATATATATAAATAAATGAAAAATGTAGTATTTGCTTCGAAGCAGAGGAATCAGGAAACTGATAATATATATAGTGTAGAAAGTTCCCGACTATCAATTAGATACGAAGGTGAGTTTTATCGGGTGTTCAGTCGTTCAACGGAAGAAAACTTGACAGATTATTTTTAGATATGATTCAAATCAAACAAGAAAACAATACATTGAATAAGAAAACTGACATAGAACAAATGAGTAAAATATATTCTTATCTCTTATCTTCGTAAAATTTCTAAAATCTGCTTGTATAAAATCCAAACAAGAAATCGTGCCCTCTTAGAAATTCTGTCAGTCAGCGTCCATCAGCATTCAGTAGGGGATGTATTCTATTTTATATATGTCGAGTTTATCTATTTAACTCGTTTTACCAGTAAGTTTATACCATTTTCATTTATACATTAGTTATTCGACCATTAATTGTACATTTCAACCTTGATAAAGATGATGAAAATTATCGAAAGCTCGGTAGAGTGAAGAAGAGTTTTTCTCCAGTTGAACGACTGAACACCCGATGAAACTCACCTTCGTATATATATGTATATATATATATATATATATATATATATATATATATATATATATATATATATATATATATATATATATATATAATTTGAGAATGTTAGACGTCTGTCCAAGTTGAAGGAGAATCCTTTTAATATTCGGGTGTGCAGTCAACAAGGAATTGGAACAAGCTTTCGAGTCTTTTATGGCTCTTCATCAGGAACTCTACAATGAATTGGAAAAAAATTGTAAAAATAGAAATTTTTTTTAACAACAAGGTCACAGGAAACTGTAATCATTGGTCACTTGTCAACTTCATTCCCTTCTTATTCACATCATTTCCGTTAAAATTACAAATTTGGTTTCCAATGCCCGTTAGGAGAAACAAATTCTCCCATATTTTCAATTCTTTCACGTGTTTGATTGCTCATGTCTTTTAATTAAAGTTTTATATTATATTTGTACCATTAACGGCCAGTTGCACCGCTTTTCTCAAGTTGTGCTTTATCTGAGCCAGGCTTTGTTGCTATGGATTTGCCAATCAGCTTCCTTGTTCCTCAACGATTGAGCCAAGCTTAGTTGAAGCGGTGCAACTGGCCCTAAGTCGATGTGTTGTGATATGTTGTTCTTCATGTTTTTATCAAAAAATGATTATTAACCTCACATTCGTAAGTAAGCACATGTTAAAAAAAATTCTATTCTTACAATTTTTTCCCAATTCATTGTAGAGTTCCTGATGAAGAGATGAAGAGCCAATAGAGACTCGAAAGCTTGAAAACAGAATAAAGAGTTCACTTTGTTCTAATTCCTTGTTGACTGCACACCCGAATATATATATATATATATATATATATATATATATATATATATATATATATATATATATATACACATATATATATATTTATTTATTTATATATATATCTATAGATATATTAAATTATCTGTCGATCCTAAGTTTATTTTGATAAGCTACGGGTAAGAACGGTAGCGAGAAGTATTAAGCTACTTTACTTTATGCAACAAAAGTTCATTTATACTCCTTAGAATTCATTTCCTACTTTTCCGTGACCTTACATCAACTAATATTAAGTAATACAGCAGGAGGTACGTACTTATGCATTCAAACATCAATAATTCATCATTTACAGCTTTCAGTGTACATTATCCTGGTAAGTGCTCTCATTGGCTATTTATGAATTTAGAGATCTTATTGTTATTGAAGTCTCATCATGAGTTTTCCAAATTATACCCTAGAACTAATGTAAAACACACCTAGGGAAAAAGTGAGATTGGACATTATAATATGATGATGATATGACATTAAAGGCTTCAGAAAGGAAATAAAAACGGCTAGACAATTAGAAAAAGCGAGAGAGATACATAAAATGTCTGTCATGTTCCGATATTGCTGGTATTACTGGCCACAGTAAGCATTTTCGGAACGCTTTTTGCAGTGATAGTAATCTACTGCTAATGATATCGGAACGGATCGCCATCGGACATCTGTCAAAGGAACTGTCAGCGGTGATAGGTGTGACGTACCCTATCTTATTTCAAAATGAATTAAATATTGGAAGAAATATTAAGCAATAGCGTTAGGGAAATAAAACATTCAGATAGCTCAAGCTCTGATAATGGAGTCTTTGAAGAATATTATGACTGAAATTATAATTTTTGACAAAATTATAGGTCCCATAGAAAAAATACCAAGAATAGAACCGGTGTGAACTTAGCAGCCAATTTTCAGCAGCCAAACGGTCAGTGGCGTCGGTAGATTTGAAAATTGATCTAAATATTTCCTAATGTGTCCAGTTAACACAAATTGATTAAATATTGTCTAGGGACGAATTTTCAATCTGAGGATGACCGAATGTAATGTCGAATATTATGCTATTTCAACTTTCTGAAACATAAAAACTTACTAAAATCAACGAGTAGCGATCAGAATATTTGGCTATGATGGAATTTGGCAAGGAAACTCCTGGTGTGTTGAAAATTTATATATTCTGGGATGAACCACTCGTCAAAAGGGTAGTTCCAACCCTCTGAAATTTGAAAATATTCATTGAGTACCCTCCGAAATGTTTAGCCAACTTGAAATTCAGCAAGAACACTTCTAGTGTAATGAATAATTATATACTCTGAGATGAACCACTCGCAGGCCGTCAAAGGGGTAGTTTCAACCCTCTGAAATTTGAAAATATTCATTAAGCACCCTCCGAAATGTTTAGCCAAAATGAAATTCAGCAAGAACACTTCCAGTGAGATGAATGATTATATATACTCTGAGATGAATCACTCGCAGGCCGTCAAAGGGGTAGTTTCAACCCTCTGAAATTTGAAAATATTCATTAAGCACCCTCCGAAATGTTTAGCCAAGATGAAATTCAGCAAGAACACTTCCAGTGAGATGAATGATTATATACTCTGAGATGAATCACTCGCAGGCCGTCAAAGGGGTAGTTTCAACCCTCTGAAAATTGAATATGTGAACCGTGCTAGAGGCACAGTTACTGAAACAAAAATCAGAGGCTGGTTTTCTGAGGTGAAAGAAACTCCTGGACCTGATGCTGATCTTCTCAACCACCCAGAGACAGTATTCAACATGGACGAAACGTGCTTCTGCCTCGCTACAAAGGGTGAACTGATAATCGGACCTAAAGGTCTTTAATGAATCCTCAAGATCTGATAAGGGAAACATGTCCACCATATTTTCGTGTAATGCTGCTGAACAATTTTCTACTCCAACTACCCTTTTCAAATATGAACGTTTGAATAAAAAAGCTACAGAAAAGGCGGCTCCAATTGATTGGGGTATAGGTAAAACTGAAAATGGTTGGATGACATCACAAGCGTTTTTTGAGTATTTTGCCAATATATTTGATAAGTTTTTAGATAAACATGGAATTTAGGGACCAGTTGTTGTATTTCTGGATGGCCCTAAGTCACATCTTACCCTACCTCTGAGCCGTTTTTGTCGTGAGAACCAAATTATTCTGATTGATTATACCCTAACAGCACACACATCATGCAATACTTGATGTGGCCATATTTGGTCCTCTCAAAAAGCATTGGAAAAAAATCGTTCGTCAATGGCGTATTGATCATAATAGAGTAGACATTTCCAAATTTGATGTTCCAACACTTTCAAAAATGATAAAAGAACCTACGATGCCTGCCAATATTCGATCTGGATTTAAAGTTAGTGGACTCTATCCATTTGAACCGAATAATGTTGATTACTCCAAAATTGTTTTGCGTTCTGTGGATAATAACAGAAACGAGAACGCCTGTGCTAAAGATAAAGATCATTTTATTGAATCCAGAATCGAGATGAGTTTGTTGCAGCGATTCAAATCCACCAGAGAAAAGAAAATGTATTGGGAAGGCAACCCTGAAGCATTGATGCTTTACGAGTTTTGGTTATCAGTTGCAGATGAGTTGGGGGGCCCAACAGAATAAATTAAATAATACTCAGAACTTAAGAGAGTTATCACCGGTGAAATCTAGAAATCAAACCAATTTCCTGTTGACTGTGGCGACCGAAGTAACCCGTACGAAAGATAATTCACATATTCAAGTCACTATCCTTACAAACACAACTCCCCTGAATGAAAGTCAGTCCAATCAAAGAGTTATATCTGAAGAAAATAGTTCGGGCAATTCATCAGCATCCTGTTCTCTGATATTACCTAAAAAAAAAACTTGCAACTCCATTCTGAACCATCTACATCGAAGGCAGGCTAGAGGAAAAAGGAGTATACTCATAGCGTTGTTACTTCAAAGTGGATAGAGTCTTTCGAACTGAAAGATAAAGAGGAACAAGACAAAATAAAGCAGCAACAGAACAGAAAGGAGAGAAGGGGGCGAAAAAAGAGAGAAAAGGAGCAAGAACAAACAAGAAAAAAAATCGAAGAAATTGAAGATATGCGAGGATTCCAGTTCTGAGGACAATGAAGAGGAATGGGAAGAAAGTGGCAGTAGTTTAGATGACATTGACTCAGAAATGGCTATGGATCCAGTTGATCTCTTGTCAGAAGATGACTTGAGATCAGGAAATTTCATTTTGGTGGCTTTCAAAAATCTTGGCAAAAGATCATCAGCGACCTATAAATATGTAGCTTCGATAACATAAATAAACAAGAAAATGAGGTTGAAGTACATTGCCTGAAAAGTATAGATAGCGAAAAACGATCATTTGCTTACATTGAAAATGATATATGGCCAGTTGACACCTTGGATATTTTAGGCAAGCTCCCTGAGCCAACATTAGTTCACGATGGCCGATCTCTAAAAACAGTTTTTCCTTCTTCAGTGAAAGTCTTTGAAAAAGAATAAATGAAACTGAACTATTATTGCAGTATTATTTCATTTTTAATGCTATTCCACCCTCCACTGCAATGTTGTTAGCTATATACATCTCAGAGTATATAATTATTCATCTCACTGGAAGTGTTCTTGCCGAATTCCATGTCGGCTAAACATTTCGGAGGGTACTTAATGAATATTTTCATTTTTCAGAGGGTTGAAACTACCCCTTTGACGGCCTGCGAGTGGTTCATCTCAGAGCATATTGTAACGAAATGTGCTAGCGCCGGCCCTGCCGCCTATCGATGAGAATTAGCGCGAGATTCCAGGAACGACTATACTCGCGTGATCGCGGCTCATCCAGAAGGTTCGACTGTGAAGATTTGTCTAGATGGTTCTTCACTGTATGAGCGAGCATATAAATGCGGGAGCGCGCACGCCGAGAGCAGAATTGTTAGTACAGAGAGTTTTAGTAGCGAGCGAGCATTGGAAAGTTATCGGAGCGATTTAAGTGATTGTGTTGTATTGTTTTGTGATAGAGAGTTATAATAAAAGTAGTTTAGTGTTGTTTGGTGTTTTAATCATCGAACCCAAGGAAATATCGTAACAATATAATTACTCATTCCACTAGAAGTGTTCCTGCTAAATTTCAAGTTGGCTAAACATTTCGGAGGGTACTTAATGAATATTTTCATTTTTCAGAGGGTTGAAACTACCCCTTTGACGGCCTGCGAGTGGTTCATCTCAGAGTATATAATTATTCATTCCACTAGAAGTGTTCCTGCTGAATTTCAAGTTGGCTAAACATTTCGGTGGGTACTTAATGAATATTTTCAAAATTCGGAGGGTTGAAACTACCCCTTTGACGGCCTGCGAGTGGTTCATCTCAGAGTATCTCACTGGAAGTGTTCTTGCTGAATTTCATCTTGGCTAAACATTTTCGAGGGTACTTAATGAATATTTTCAAATTGCAGAGGGTTGGAACTACCCTTTTGACGAGTGGTTCATCCCAGAATACATAAATTTTCAACACACCAGGAGTTTTCTTGCCAAATTCCATCATAGCCAAATATTCTGATCGCTACTCGTTGATTTTAGTAAGTTTTTATATTTCAGAAAGTTGAAATAGCATCATATTCGACATTACATTCGGTCATTCTCAGATCGAAAATTCGTCTCTATAGACAATGTTTAATCAATTTGTGTTAACTGGACATATTTAGATCAATTTTCAAATATACCGACGCAACTGACCGTTTGGCTGCTGGTCGTAAAATGGCTGCTGAAAATTGGCTGCCAAGTTCACACCGGTAATACTGGGACTACAGAACCACTTCTGCAGCAGTAGCACCAGTAACTTTTTAGTCTCTAACAGGGTACCTCAAAAATTGGCGCGAAATAATTGCCAGTGAATGTCAGTAAAATCGGAACGACTGAATAAACTGGACAGTACTGTTCAGGAATATCGGAACATGACAGTCGTTTGGTTCTTGGCATCTGACGCCAACAAGGTCACGTGATCAAAATTTCAAACTCGCGATAACCTGGTCCAGTAATATACAGAGTGACCTTGGTAATGTCTATGATTTTTTAGTCCTAGATAACCTTAAATAATGATGGGTTGTTTCTCGTTCACTTTGGGTTGGTTACCTGGTTGCACTGGTCACAAACCCAAATAGTGTATAACTCGTACTACCAAGCGCAGTCACAGAAACTTCAAATAGAGATTCACTCGACCTATCAACTACAGAAAGAGTGATATGCAACACAGAATCGAATCTATTTAGCTCAAAACTTCTTCGAGAAAACGTCCTGTTTGTTTCCGGCAAATGATCAGAAGAAAATATTTTTCATATCGGTTGGAAGAAATGATATATCATTTGGTGAGTGTAGAGTTTAAACTACGGATTTGAGAAAATGCATGCGAATTATGTCAAATCCTTCTTCTTATGACCTCATCTTGACAAAGTGGAGCCTGTGGTTTTGTGATTAAAGGAAGGGTATTTATATCTATATGAGAGTCCGATGATGTTGAACATGTGGTCGGACCCGATGTAGGTTTGGTTTGAAAGGGATTAATTGAAGGATTCGTGGCAATGGTCTTCGTGTTGTTGAAACCAATTTTGTGTCCGGTTTCGTGGTGATGTTTGATAAGACCTCGACCCTCTTCCTTTTTCTTTGGATTTTTGTGGGGATGACACGAAATTATCCGGAGTAGCCACAATCGAATAATTTTGGCATGAATTTTTCTCAAGTCGAGGCATATTTGTAGAATTTACTTGGATTTTTTTTTTCAGGTAACCGCAAATTTCAAGTTTGTTATATTACAATTCAACCTAATTCTTAAATTTCGTGAATATTTCAAAACAGAGGCATGCCTTTGAACACTTATTTTACTTGTTACAAACCGAAAAGGGAATTTGTTTTAATTTTTTTTATGCACTGTATATTCAGCATACATACATAATATTTTTCAAATTCAAACTCTCAAAGTAACAATAAACGGTTTGATGAATCATTGACTTCATGATTTTGATTTTTCTTCCCAGTCCTGCCATCCTCCAGAATAGTTGTGAACCCTGCAAATAAAACGAATTTTTATTGTATTATCTAATCAACGAGCAGGTCATTAGCGATCGCTGAAAGTGTTCCACGTAATCGATCTCAGTCAATTTTCATCACAAATCACCTTCCACACCAATGAGTAATTTATTGATTTGACATGAGACCATCGATCTACAAGTAATATCATTTGCCTAAAAATCCTATTGAAATGAAACTCTTATAACTAATTAGGCAGATACCTTTCGAGTCGAAATATAAAAAAAAAACTTGATTGGGAATAATATCAACACAAAAAAGATATCTAGTGGTCAACCACTCACCCGGAAGATCCAGGTACGACTGTCTAGTTCACATGTACCATTTTTTCTTAAATATGAAAATTTTTATATAGTCTCCAAAAATTACGATCAAGGTGTCATTCGATTCGTAGTCTCACGTAGGAAGTTTGGTGAAGAGTTCGAAAAATAACAAAAGTTATAAACATTAATAAAAAAATTAGTCTTTTTGAATATCTCAAAAACTAAACAAAATTTTCGATTAAAAAGAAGATCCAGGAAGATAAACAAATTTGCTACAGAAAGTTCAGATTCCCGGAGCTGTACCTCTATTATTTATAATTTCTACATAGCCCTGAAACTAGAGCCAAAAACGGGCAGTCTGGCTTTCGCGCGCGGTGCGTCAATCTGACACAGCAACAAAAAATATTTGAACATATTGAATATGATGATTAAGGAACAAAAAACTCATGTAGTTTTGTATTGAATCAATGACATATTTATTGTTGTGGTGTGTGATACACCAAGAAACAAAAAATTTTGGATGCAAAACCCTTTTATAAATTTGTCTTTTTTTCCACATTGTTTCTGAATATTCTGGCAGGTGGTCGCCCTTGTCGTATCTGACATCATGAACCGAAACTGGGGTGTGTTTTCCTTCATTGGATTTCTGCCCATAACTTTTCAAAAAATTCAAAGCCAAATATCTTCTGAATTTCAGTAAACCCTTTCATACCTCATGAGAAGGACGACTCTGGAGATTAGCCAAGCGTTAACAATTGATGAATCAAATAAATAGGAAAATATGGGCCACCACCACTTCCGCTGCCTCATCCTAGTCCTATAAGCAGCAATCAGTCCATCCATTTTATCGACGCCACCCATGCCTTTATTTTACCTATCAAATATTTCTGGTAGGGGCACTTCAATTTTTGATCTGCTGTCCCTACAGTTCCTACCTCGAAGTGTTGTTCATTTCACAATTTTCGAAGTTGGAAGCTGCAGATTGTATTTTTTCTGAGAGGAGATTTGAGCCGGTTCTATGCCTCCCCCACATCTATGACTACTTCATTAATGACTTATTAGTGACAAGTAGTGTAATTAGGTTGACCATGAACGATATGTCTGGTGAATGGTTTCGACCTTGAACGATATATCTGAAGCAAAACCGGGAATGTAGAATATTTTGTGTGAGACATTGTGTGCGTGTGTGACTCCATATCCTTTGACCTTGAGATGGGTGAGGGGCATACACGGTAATGCAGATTATCCTTCATGTGTACTGAGTACAAACAATCTTGTACAGAGTACACATGTCTGCACACCACAAAGATTCACCAACTAATGGGCAATGTCGTCTGTGAGCTCATCTAGTCAGTGCAGGCGGGTGGGGGTAATGACATTGAGATTTGCATACACGCTGAAGATATTCTACATGAGTATAAAGGATATACGGTATAATACACGGTAAAAAGTTGGACGTATTCCTTCATGTGTACTCTGTACAAACTAGTTGCATAAAGTACACATGTCTGCACATACACGTACACATCAACTAACACGAGCACTCACTTGACCTCACATCTACACTCCACCAAGCTCCAGCCAAGAATGAATGCCCGCACTGCTTCCTGTAAGCTCATCGATTTGGAGTGGTGGGGTTTCGATGTCGGAGAAAGGCCTACTAACGATGTGTGCGCATCTGAATTATGGTGGGGTAGCTCGCTATCCATTATATAAAAACTGAGTATTTCCATAAGGAATCATTGAAATCAGATATCTACAACAGTTAGGAATTTTTTGTGAGTTATTCGCAGTGCTATATCTGCACACCGAGAATAAGTTTAATAACCACATTCAAAATTTTAATAGTAGCAATCAAAAAGTTTATCCAAATACGTGACTAACACACAAGTCACTTGCCTCAAATGAAACTAGAACCTCGACATAGTTTAATTGCGATAATTAAACAATTTCCAAATACACTAAAGTGTTTATCACTATTGAAAACAGATAATTTACAGCAATCAATCAAGCACTTCACCACTAACATATAGTTTAATTGGTCTGGTTTTGAAACTATTAAATTGGGTATTTGCACTATTCAAAGATGGTCTTTATCACTATTAAAAAAGTGCTGAAAACAATTGCTGCTTTCAATGACTTCAGTTATTGTAATCACACTGTATTTTCGGAGCAATGAAAAAAAGGTACTTGAGACAAATACCATAAAAAATTACCAGATATAAAAAATGAATTGTCCTAAGGAATATGTTGAATAATAGTGAATGAATGAACAGTTTACAGCAAACATAAAACATATTTACCTGTAACTAGATTATCATATCCTCTGGTCTACCACAACTTGCATTCAATTCGAAATGCCCACCACAAGACAGCTAGCTGTTTCTGACTTTGGCCTTCATCAGCTGTGGGTTGGCAAAGTCCCCGCATCGGAGACAAATTGTTGTAGATGCCAACCCACAGCTGACTGAGGCCAAAGTCAGAAACAGCTAGCTGTCTTGTGGTGGGCATTTCGAATCGAATGCAAGTTGTGATAGACCAGAGGATTTGACAATCTATTTATCAGTTTTCCTGATTCATCTGCTTCATAGCAAATACCACTTTCTGTATATATATATATATATATATATATATATATATATATATATATATATATATATATATATATAAATATATGGAGCATGCACATAATTGAAACTTTTGCTAGAGATCAATTACCCAAACACGAAACTGATATTTTTGCCGCGCGGTTCGCTAACAAGGTTAGCATCTTCAAGAGATTCAATTTGAATTTTCTTCTTCTGAAGATGCTAACCTTGTTAGCAAAACGCGCGTCGAGTGCAAAAATATCAGTTTTGTGTAAGGTTAATTTATCTCTAGAAATCTAAACTTTCACACCGAAGCTTCCAATCTTATTGTTTATTCATGCACATGTTTTGATTTCAATCAACAGTATTATATGAACCTGCAAAAAATCATGGTGAATTGCGAAAATAAACTAAGTTGGTTTCGAGTACTCATTTATTTTCAACTGTAAAATGAACGAAATAATAATCTCTTACATACTCCTATTATAAACTGTGATGAAAGAGGTTTTAAAATTACTCATAAAAGTAGTGAAACTATAAAAGAACTAACTGAATAATAAACTTCCATTTCTAGTATCACATTCCTTCAACACTTTCTGGTATTCCATTCTGCGTGCATATAATATAATAGTCCAGGGTGTCCACTGATATATATATAAATATATAGGAGATACAATAAATGCAGTACACATGCACAACCGCACATAATATATTATAACAGATAAAAGGACGCATGAACTTCTATATGAAGCTACCTAACCAAGACTCAAAACTGAACTGAGAACTGAGCACCAAGCACCACAAAAACTCGACACGGAATCGCAGACGCCGCACGCGCATTCATTTGGGGTACGAAATAGCATGCCCCCACCCTAATTATTAAATATTGTTCATTGTCACAATTACTTCCTTATCTCATAGTAAATTGTATATGTATTGTCATAAACCCTCAACCCATCTCTGATAAATGAACTCATTGTCAATTATAGTGTCAACCTGCGACAATCAAACAGTTTCTTGGGGTAAATGTACACATTGATTGTGGCATTTCAACTTCAATAACTGCAATTACTCAAGTGTCAATTTTTTTTTAATTGTAGCGAGGACTGATATTTGAAGGAGAGAATTAAACATTTGATAGCCACAATTGAAATTGTGTTAGATACACCAGTTTATTTGGAGCATTTCTCTCAGTGCAGCAGTCAGAAATTGTGTTAGTGTGTTTTCCTGTTGAGAACTGTTTTCCATTCAATTCCATCATGTCCGTTTCAAGAGTAGATTAAAATAAATCAATAGTGTGATTATACAGGAGGTGAAAGTATTAGAGCAAAGGGTCGTATCATCATTTATAATGAATTAAGCATATGTAATAAGAAATATAATTCAATTTTCTACCCGGTTTGGTGAATCAATTTCATCAACCCTAGAAGATGTGAGGAATAATAATGAATTATTCATATCATGGTACCCAAACGTATTTCAATGCAGTTCAGTGATGATGATATAACTTGCATCAATTCATCAGGTGGTAAATATACACCAGTATATTCAGGTCAGAGCCCATAGAGTCATAGGCGCCGGAACTACGAAATTACTATGGGGGCTCGGTCTCCAAACATATAAGAATAATATATATATATATATATATCTATATATATAAATATATATATATATATATATATATATATATATATATATACAAGATGAATTTTATGGGTTTTTTATCCGTTAGGTATCTTCTGATTCGTTCGACGTTTGGAATTCCATTTTGAATTCATTCTCAAGAACTGTGAGACGAATATCTGTCCATACCGTCCTGGTCAATCACTCCCCTTACGAAGTAACCAAGCGAGACTAAGCAAAGACTTCATTTGTCTGTTTTCCATAGAAAATGGTATTTATAATGATTTTCCTCAGTTATTATCCGACTATGTCCGATATTATTGATGATTATATCATCAACCGCTCTCTACGGTTGTATCCTGCCCATCCAGGTATTATGTAGAAATTGATGTTTTCACGGATCTTCGATATGCAAGATGAGTTTTCTGGGTTTTTTATCCGTTGGGTATCTTCTGATTCGTTCGACGTTTCGAATTCCATTTTGAATTCATTCTCAAGAACTGTGAGACGAATATCTGTCCATACCGTCCTGGTCAATCACTCCCCTTACGAAGTATGGGCGTATGTCAAAATAGGGCCAACATGAGTTTGTCTCACCATCCGACACAAAAACATAGTCCTCAAGTTGTGACGAGGAGGCGCATCACGATATGGAACCGTTTGCGTATTCTGATATGAAAGCATTTAGGCGTATCTCAAAAATCTACTGAAATAATCTGAACGTATGGACGAATCTTAATATACGCCTTTACGGAATCAAATTTTAGTGTATGGAAAGACCTGTCGCGATTTACGCCTTGTCGTGACGACTGATCAACCATGTTTTCTTTTTATATCAAGGCCTATCTTGAAATTTTTCTTGTTCATTCTTGTTCATCGTCTAGTGAATCGGGTGTAAACTGCATACATAAAAGATTTCGTATTAAGGTATACAGTTTCCCTTCGAATGACGTGATTATTAACGCGGTGCTCAGTGTTTTGTTGATTTCAAGCTGTGTTTAGTGTGAAGAAATAATATCGTAAGTATTTTTTTTCTTGAAATTATGATTTGAAAAGGATTACTGAAGGTGAATTTTTGTTAAATCTATATATAATTCAAATATACGTTTTCATTTCTAGGGTTAATTTGAAAATGGATGTTCTGGTCAAATGGGAGGATGGCTCTGTCAATTGCGTACATAGTACAGAATTAAAAACCGTAGAAAAGAATGCTAGATTCGAGATCGGAACGAATGTTAAAATGCTCTTTAAAAAAAAATTGTATTTTGGTAAAGTAATACAAACCGAAGAACAAGATCATTGGTCCGAAACGTCATCTGAAGATAATATACCACTAAGTAAGTTGGCATTTTCCTCGAAAAAACAGAAGAATTCACCTAGTGTGAATGAAGACTCACAGGTTCGCGAACAACCTGATAGCTGGAGAATTATCGAGGGGGATAGTAATACAGAGGAACCTGAACCATTTTCAGATGTTGAAATAAGTGATCAAGAAGACCGAACCTATATTCAAACATGTGAAGTTCGTCGATGCCATAGGGTGGTATTCAGTTCTTGTTTCAACTGTTCAATTTTATTATGCTATGATCATTTCGTGGAGGACTCGATTACTACTTGTGAAAAGCACCATACTGCTGATGTGAGTAGTGATGACGCAGAAGAAGACCTAAAACATTGAAAGGGAAAATGTATCGAGAAGAAAAAGATGCCAGAGGACTTTGAAATGGAAGGAGCTCCCAGAGAACAGCATCACGAAAAAAAACATCAGAACAAATAAGAAAAAAATTGCTCAGACGTTGCGACGGAGTGGCAAAGAATATACTTCTGTGCACACAAAAAAAGTTGTCAAAGCACGAGTACTAGGACCAATGTGTAGTTCGGAATTTTGTAAAAAGGGTGGAACGCAGTGCGTTAAATTCAATGACGAAACCAGACAAGCTATAATGAAGGATTTTTATGAGTTGAAAGATATTCAGTTGCAACGTGAGTTCATTGCCAGACATATCAAACGTGAGCCAAAAAAGTCTAGTACAACAAGTAGGATAGATTCACGACGGAAATATACAATTTTTTTTTCCTCCCTTTGGAAGGTACTCTTATGAAAATTTGTCGAAGATTGTTTCTCCACACGCTCAGTATAAGTGAAAAATCATTTCGAACAGTACTCGCCAAACTTGAAACGACTGGAATAATACAAAAAGATCGTCGAGGTGGTAGATGCCATACAACCGAAGAAAAAGATGAGCTCAAGAGAAAGCTTATAGAAGCTCACATTAATAGATTTCAAAGAGTAGAGTCACATTATTGCAGAAAGGATAGTAGTCGGGAGTACCTACACGCTGATCTAACCGTAAACAAAATGTACTCTATGTTTATAGAAGAATTAGACCCTGCTATTGAAAAACCATCTATATCAATGTACCGCAAAGTTTTTAATGCGATAAACCTATCGTTTCATCGTCCCAAAAAGGACCAATGCAGTCTATGCAAAACATATTTCGAAGGAAATGCAGAAACCAGAATCGCAATGCAAAATGTTTTTGATGCTCATACAAAATCTAAGAACAAAATCCGTGAAATAAAAAATGCCTGCAAAATACCAGCCCAAGAAAACAATGAACTTCTCTGTATGTGTTTCGATCTGCAGCAAGTAATCTATCTACCAATTTCTAATGAAGGTGCTATTTTCTATAAACGAAGATTTGCAGTATATAACCTTACATTTTACAACATCGCCTCTAGAGAATGTCATTGTTTCACATGGAATGAGGTTGAAAGTGGAAGAGGTGGTTGTGAGATAGCGACAGCTCTCCTGAAAACTTTGTCAGAATATGATGAGAAGAAAATAAACTGTGTAAACTTATTCGCAGATGGCTGCGCAGGACAAAATAAAAACACCATCGTAACAGCTGCCCTTTTATATTCTGTTGCTGATAATATGAAGTATATTGAAGAAATATCTCTTCATTTCTTTGCGCCTAATCATGGTCAGAGTGAGGGAGACTCAGTTCATAGTTGCATTTCATATGCCATCAATAAAGCAGGTGAACTATTTGTTCCTTCTCAACTGGTACCTATCCTTCGGCTAGCAAGACATGGAAAACCTTATAAAGTTCATACTTTGGGATTCAAAGATTTCTTGGACTTCCGTAAGTTGAGTGATAATTTGAAATTACGCTCTCTGCATACCGACAGTGAAGGAACCCCTTTCAAGTGGACAGACATAGTAGAGTTGAGAGTTAAAAAAAATGAACAGAACAAAATATTTTTCAAAACAAGCCACTTAGATTCAATTTTCAGATCCATGTCTTTGAAAAGACTTGCAGGCCATCCATTAAAACAAAAACTCTCTAATTTGAATACAAGTCCTCGGCCTCTTTCTTCCGAAAAATACAATGACCTAATGTCTCTCTGCTCTGGTGAGACCCCTGTTATAAAATTACCTGAGCATGTCAATTTTTTCAAGTCTTTACCGCATCATGAGAAAAAATAATTACTTCGACGCTTTTGCACTAATACAAAGTATCCATAAGCATTTCGTTTGTTTATAATAAAAATATTATATTTCGAGGAGAATAATTATGTTTTCCTCTTCATTTTTTATTATTGTTATAATTTTTCTAGAAGGAACACTACTTCTAATATATTTTTTATTCTGTTCCTAACTGAATGTTTATATTTTATTATTCTAAAAGTCATTATTATTGTTTCTCTTGTTTATTTTCTTGAATAAATTCATGTAAAAAGATTTCATTTCATTTCAGATCATAACTTCTAATCATTTTGTTATAATTCCCATTGGCGTATCTCTTGATCTAACGATAAAATATTTGTTTTTCATAAGACGTAAAGGCGTATCTCGAAATTATTATAAGAAAAAATATAATTCAAGTCAAAAAAGGATGTTTTGTTATTTCACTACTTTCATTATATACTGGACTCGATTTTTCCGAAGAAAGCAGAACATATTTTTCAATAGTTTCTCCTTTATGCCGAAAATTATGTGGTCAGTTTTCTTTAAATCGCTTTACTGAAAACCTTAAGAAAACGTGATACGCCTTTACGTATTTAGAGCGACGAATTGTCTGTCTTCCATAGAAACTGGTATTTATAACGATTTTCCTCAGTTATTATCCGACTAGGGCCAGTTTTTCAATACAATGATAATAAGTTATCTGTCAGATAGATGAAAGAAATGAGAGGGTGCGCGTGAGTAATGTTTGGAAGTGATAAGGATGGAAACTGTTGGTTATTTTTATCTGATAGATATCTTGCATTGAAAAACAGGTCCTAAGTCCGATATTACTGATGATTATATCATCAACCGCTCTCTAAGGTTGTATCCTGCCCATCCAGGTATCATGTAGAAATTGATGTTTTCACGGATCTTCGATATGCAAGATGAATTTTCTGGGTTTTTTATCCGTTAGGTATCTTCTGATTTGTTCGACGTTTCGAATTCCATTTTGAATTCATTCTCAAGAACTGTGAGACGAATATCTGTCCATACCGTCCTGGTCAATCACTCCCCTTACGAAGTAACCAAGCAAGACTAAGCAAAGACTTCAATTGTCTGTTTTCCATAGAAACTGGTATTTATAATGATTTTCCTCAGTTATTATCCGACTAGGTCCGATATTATTGATGATTATATCAATAACCGCTCTCTGAGGTTGTATCCTGCCCATCCAGGTATTATGTAGAAATTGATGTTTTCACGGATCTTCGATATGCAAGATGAATTTTCTGGGTTTTTTATCCGTTAGGTATCTTCTGATTTGTTCGACGTTTCGAATTCCATTTTGAATTCATTCTCAAGAACTGTGAGACGAATATCTGTCCATACCGTCCTGGTCAATCACTCCCCTTACGAAGTAACCAAGCAAGACTAAGCAAAGACTTCAATTGTCTGTTTTCCATAGAAACTGGTATTTATAATGATTCTCCTCAGTTATTATCCGACTAGGTCCGATATTATTGATGATTATATCATCAACCGCTCTCTAAGGTTGTATCCTGCCCATCCAGGTATTATGTAGAAATTGATGTTTTCACGGATCTTCGATATGCAAGATGAATTTTCTGGGTTTTTTATCCGTTGGGTATCTTCTGATTTGTTCGACGTTTCGAATTCCATTTTGAATTCATTCTCAAGAACTGTGAGACGAATATCTGTCCATACCGTCCTGGTCAATCACTCCCCTTACGAAGTAACCAAGCAAGACTAAGCAAAGACTTCAATTGTCTGTCTTCCATAGGAACTGGTATTTATAACGATTTTCCTCAGTTATTATTCGACTAGGGGCCAGTTTTTCAATACAATGATAATAAGTTATCTGTCAGATAGATGAAAGAAATGAGAGGGTGCGCGTGAGTAATGTTTGGAAGTGATGAGGATGAAAACTGTTGGTTATTTTTATCTGATAGATATCTTGCATTGAAAAACAGGTCCTAAGTCCGATTTTATTGATGATTATATCATCAACCGCTCTCTAAGGTTGTATCCTGCCCATCCAGGTATTATGTAGAAATTGATGTTTTCACGGATCTTCGATATGCAAGATGAATTTTCTGGGTTTTTTATCCGTTAGGTATCTTCTGATTTGTTCGACGTTTCGAATTCCATTTTGAATTCATTCTCAAGAACTGTGAGACGAATATCTGTCCATACCGTCCTGGTCAATCACTCCCCTTACGAAGTAACCAAGCAAGACTAAGAAAAGACTTCAATTGTCTGTTTTCCATAGAAACTGGTATTTATAATGATTTTCCTCAGTTATTATCCGACTAGGTCCGATATTATTGATGATTATATCATCAACCGCTCTCTAAGGTTGTATCCTGCCCATCCAGGTATTATGTAGAAATTGATGTTTTCACGGATCTTCGATATGCAAGATGAATTTTCTGGGTTTTTTATCCGTTAGGTATCTTCTGATTTGTTCGAAGTTTCGAATTCCATTTTGAATTCATTCTCAAGAACTGTGAGACGAATATCTGTCCATACCGTCCTGGTCAATCACTCCCCTTACGAAGTAACCAAGCAAGACTAAGCAAAGACTTCAATTGTCTGTTTTCCATAGAAACTGGTATTTAAGAAAATTCATCTTGCATATCGAAGATCCGTGAAAACATCAATTTCTACATAATACCTGGATGGGCAGGATACAACCTTAGAGAGCGGTTGATGATATAATCATCAATAATATCGGACCTAGTCGGATAATAACTGAGGAAAATCATTAAAAATACCAGTTTCTATGGAAAAGAGACAATTTAAGTCTTTGCTTAGTCTTGCTTGGTTACTTCGTAAGGGGAGTGATTGACCAGGACGGTATGGACAGATATTCGTCTCACAGTTCTTGAGAATGAATTCTAAATGGAATTCGAAACGTCGAACAAATCAGAAGATACCTATCGGATAAAAAACCCAGAAAATTCATCTTGCATATCGAAGATCCGTGAAAACATCTGAAAACATCAATTTCTACATATATATATATATATATATATATATATATATATATATATATATATATATATATATATATATATCACAATAAAATAGGAAAAATACAGCCAGTGTATTATAACATCATATATTCAGTTGATGTTCACATACATACAAAAAACACTAATCCAAAACGACCTGAGTACAACATGTTCAAAATAATAAAAATAATTTCCAAACTTTCCGGTGAAGTATAGAAAAACAAAAAAACTGATTATCACAGCCAGTTTCAAACCTCAAATGCCAAATGGCGTGTCTGAGTACTACAAAATTGTTGTTGTTTGAAATTGTTGAAGAAACAAATATCCAATTTCTGCATGACCTATATAATATATATGTAACAAATTGGATTGAAATTATAATTTTACTCATGTCAGAAGGTCTGCCGTCTTTGGATATTTTTTAAAATGAAAATGTTTGCTATCTCGTGATTACTAACTTCTTTAAAGAGAAACTCTGTAGAAGTTCAAAATAGCACGATCGTTTAGTCTTTGCTGTGTCATCGTGGACCGTGTATACGTTTTTGATTTGATATATCAGATATCACATCTTTTTATTTCTCATCACAATATATACGGTATACGTTCGCACCTTTGTTAATAGTGACTACGGCTTTGAGTAACTGCGGCGGTTTTGTCACTGACACTGTTGCCAGCGTGATAATAAAAATCCGATACATAATTTGTCCTGAACGAAAAATTTTTGCTATGAGAGCATGGTAACAGTTTCGCAAACCAGAACTTCACTATGGGGGCTCCGCCCCCATAGCTAATTCTCTATGGGGGATCGAGCCCCCATTGCCCCCATGGTTCCGGCGCCCCTGCATAGAGTTTTGCTGGTATGAAAACGAGATATCTTGTTGAATTCAATTGCATTGAATAGCATCAGTTGTAATCATATATATTGGGTTATTAGGGTTTTATTTGTACATAAGATTATTTAGATGCCAATTGAAAGGGAACATGAACATTTTCATACATTGTTGAACACATTCACTTCATAAATCGAAAAACGATAAAGTCTTATGTGAGTTTTATTAATAGTGATGAGTTCATGGTTGATCTAATGATTTTTTTCATTTGTTTTCAGTTCAATCATTCAGAGATGTGAATGCAGTATGCTGGTGAACATTGGACCAAGGCTGTAAATCTTGCTTCATCCATCCAGAGATTGTCTTCCGAACTGAAGGCGTTGAGTGAGAATGCTGAGCATGCAACCGTATATGACCTGAGTGTGTGCTATGATGAGGAAAGGATCGAATTATGTCTTCGTGATGCTGAGAACTACAACAGTGGTGCGGAAGTTTACGACAAATTTTTGGCTGGGACTTTGGATCTGAATCATCTTTGTGAGGCAATGATTGAATTGAACATGAAAAGATTCCTGTACCGTCTTCAACCACATCTACTAGAGTGAATAATCCGAAAGTTCCAATTGAATGATGAAAATTGTGAGCAAATTGAAGATGGTCGAGGAAATGATGAATATTATTGATTAAAACACATTACTATAATTTTCATGTTTTATTAATTCAATTCCCATAATGAAATATTGAATGATAACAATAAAAATATGAATGAAGAGAAAAAAAGTACAAAGATTTATTGATTTTATGATAATATAAAAGTATCAATAAGTGTCAATATCTGCTGTGAACTGAGCCATCCAATGCATTGTATGTTAGAAATGTATCATGCAAAATGAGTGATATACTTTGGTGTTATCTGGAAACTTGGTCTTCCTGGTTTCAAATTCAACCTTGATATCGATAGTTGAAGATTCTGTTGCATTCGGCTGATGTGAACAATCGATGATGAACGGTGGATTCTCACGAAATTGACCAATATCCATTAGAGGTTCACCCATGTCCTTATCATAATAACTTCTTTGAAAGTTCTCATAGGCATAATAACCTGAAGAATTAGGTTTCTTATCGAATTCCAAATTCCAACGCTCATATGGATAAACTTCAGAATTCAAGTATACTCGAATATTATTGATATCTGCAGTTTTGTGATGTCCTTTGTTCTATCTTCAGATGTGGTAGTACTTTGGAATCCGATGATGACAAAACGAGGTGTTTCCAAAGCGTTGGTTGTTTTTATGGCCCATATGTCAGAGGATGTCCCACGTAATGATGGAAGTTCATAGAGGTCCCACATACGATAAGCTAGCTTGATTTTTTCATTGAAACCACTTTTGTTGATTCTATTCAGAAGTTTGAGTATATATTTATCATCATTTTCCATTCGATTTTATTTATGACCAAATCAGCATAGATCTTCCCAATATATGAGTTTTCGAAAGATCGAGTGATTATTCAAATCAGTTCTTGATTGGCATTCAAGACACTTTTGGTGTAATTTTCAGCGAAACCAATCAAATATTTCAGTGGTAATTTTCCGCTGAATACATGACTGGTTACATCCAAGATATCCTGTTTTGATTGGGAAAGCCCCCATCCAGTTGTTAATAAGGTGTTTATTTGCGATGGCCCAAACGAGATCCTAGTTTTCATTGTAGATGTTATCCCGGTTTTCTAACAACAGCTACTTGTTCATCACTCATTTCATAACTGATTTCATCAAACAAAAAAGAAAGCAATTGCATTATTCGAGAGATAGCATATTTTTGTTTCATCCTTAGGGGTGAATTTCCCTTCTATGTCAATGAAACTCTCATCAATATCAAGTATAACATCTTGATTATTGATAGCAATTCGAATTTTATCTTAATACCTGTACAGTGGTGATCCGTATGGTTGATAAGTGTGTGAACTCAAAAGAAAACTTATGAGGGAATATCGAGCACTGGTTCATCAAATATATCCAACTTCACATTGCTTGTTTCGAGCACCATTTTTATTTCCTTACTTTCAGTCCAATCGACTATAAGAATTTGAGATCTTTCACAGATAGAGCGTGGTGTGCTAACTGTTTGAAAAACACTTGTGGAATGAGCTTCTTTCTAGTTGAGCATTCCTTTTTTGTAGTGTAATCGTTTCGGACATGTGATTCTCGATAATTTTGTCTATTATAATGAAAACTCATTATTCGATTCTCTTCAGTTCCATAATAATAAAAATCTTTCCATCACTTCCAGAATGGACGAGATAATTATTTTGATCCAAGATACGCACTGTGATGTTGGGAACACCTGACGACCTTCTGAACTGACGGGCATATATACAGTGTCCGGCATAACGTTCGCAGCATATGAAAAACTTTTTCATTATTGATTTCTCAAAAAAAAAATCATTCTTGATAAAAAGCTCTGCTTTATCCCAAACCTGAATTACTTACACCAAAATTGAATTTTTCACGGCACTATACGAGGGAGATGAAAAAACGACTTTAATTTCAAGAAAATATGATCCCATCACTTTATTTTTCACGGTAGAATCAAAAGTCAAGAGGAAATATTGTTCGGAATCGAATGTTGATCCAGAAATCCAAATCATAGCCACCTATGACCATTTCAATTTTTCAACTTTTTTTCCCATTTTCTCCTCATCGCCCTGAACGATATGAGGAATACTGTGATAAATGAATGACATATTGTTAGATATGATGATATCACTCCATGGATATGCTCACCTTTCTCGCTTCTATCAGAAAATCACATTTATTGAAATATGTGACGGAATTTCGCAGAATCTTGCTGCAAATAGTAATTAAAACTGAATTGTCTCCAAAGTATCATACCAAAATAAAAATTAATCCATTTTCAGGATAAAAATAACATTATTTTACACAAATATGCCCTAGGGTTCATTCTATATGCTGTCCTCCAATTTCTGGATCAATATTCGATTCTAAACAATATTTCCTCTTGACTTTCGATTCTATCGTGAAAAATAAAGTGATGGGATCATATTTTCTTGAAATTGAAGCATGTTTTTTCATCTCCCTCGTATAGTGTCGTGAAAAATTCAATTCTGGTGTATGCAATTCAGGTTTGGGATGAAGCAGAGCTTTTTATAAGGAATGATTTTTTTTTGAGAAATCAATAATAAAACAGTTTTCCATATGCTGCAAACTTTATGCCGGACACTGTATAATATTTTGTGGTTCTTTTGTGAGATTGTATCCAGCCTCAACATCAATATCGAATGAAAATAGAATGTAAGATTCTTCATTGTTTATATAAGAACCAGATATTATATGGCAATCCAAGCGGTTTGTAGGGTTTCAAATACAGTGTGTAACAACGAAAACTTAGCAGAGCCGTTTTCGAATATAAAAAGTAAGAGTTTCGAAGAAAGCTTGGACACGTCGATTCATAATTAAAAGGGGACACCTTTCAGACTAATCAGATATTTTTTAGTACGCACCCCCTAGGAGGGGTGCGTCCGACGACCCTAATTTAGATAGGGAAAGTAGGTCGAGTGCCACCTTGTTTTAAAGGTCTTTCGAATACCTTCACAACTCAGTTGAAAGAAAATTTTTGTAACAATTTGTAACCAACCCCATTTCCCGAAAAAATCTCCTCGTAATAAACAAAAAATACGAAATCACATGGACCCGTATTAGCAGGTTGTCATAAAAAGCACGAATTAATTTTTTTATGAAAGTTCTGAACATGAATTGTACCTTGAAAACAATTTGATTTATATCAAACAGCGTCGAACTCAATACAAATACCTTTAAAACTTCAAATTATCTCGAAAACTAATCGTCACAAAAATTTTCTGTTAACAGAGTTGTAAAGGTATTCGAGAGACCTTTAAAACAAGGTGCCACTCGATCTTCTTTCCCTATATATATATGAGGGTCGTCAGACGCACCCCTCCGAGGAGGTGCGTACTGCAAAAAATCTGAGTAGTCTGAAAGGTGCCCCCCTTTAATTAGAAATCGACGTGTCCGAACTTCTTTTGAAAATCTTCCTTTTTATATTCAACAACGGCTCTGTTAAGTTTTCGTTGTTACACACTGTATAATCCCAATCCTTCGCGATAAGGTTTAAGATATATTCCACTACCACGTTTACCTAATGCGATAGCCTAAATTTTTTCATTGTGGCGATTGGCCTTAGTGAGAGCTGATCTGCTTGCTTTTGCTGAATTCACAGCCTTGATGATTGCTGCACCTGCTACACTTCCGAGTGCGGAAAGTCTAGTTAAAATCGGAATCAATGGCAAAATCCCAACAATTTTGGGAATTGGAATTATTCGAGGTGTGCGAATTTTTTTTTCACCACCACCAGCTTTAAGGTATTTACGTGCTGCTTGCAATGCCACAATGATAACTCTTTTCTATCTGATGGATGATTCGAATATTGAATGTCGTTTTTTCTATATGCAATATCTGATTTATTGATTCCAGGATCGTTGCGTGCTAAACGTTCATTCAGTTTCGTACCGGGCCCACAATATTGATAACCACCAGGTATATGTAATTCGAATGGAAGTGTGTTTATTAATTTATTGGCAAATCCAAACTCCGACTTCTACTATCAATACGTCCGTATCGTTTGATGGTGCACATTTATATGACATGCTCATAGCATTTTTTCATTCACATGTGTAGACAATCTAGATGAGAAATTTGGGTGTGGATTGAATGGGCAGGCATTGTTGAGAGATGGCCCACTACTTCCATCATCAGTTCGAGGACTCATTATTGGACCTTCAAATTGTGGAAAGACTAATGCAATGATATCACTCTCAACACATTTACAAGGATTGCGATTCGCAAATGTATACCTCTACTCAAAATCACTCAACCCAATTATCAATTCCTGCAAAATGTGTTGGAACCTATTAATGGGTTAGGATTTCATAAGTTCAGCAATAATGCGGAAATAGTGGAGCCCTCCGACGCTAAACCAAACTCTGTTTTCATTTTCGACGATGTGATATGTGGGAAGCACGATATCATAAGATCATATTTTTTATTCACGAGTGCCTAAGCAATAAGTGCGTGATGATACAATTTCATTATAATGTTCAAGCAAGATGAGACGAATCTCCACCATATTTATTCAAATCATGTGTCACCCGATGTGACATTCAAACAGTTTTAATTGATGTGTTAAATGTTGGGAGGATCAATTTGGATTTCTAGTCATGATAAGAATATAACAATGCATGAAGGTAGATATCGCAAAGGATTCGATTGTTTTATATATCCATGATGATTCCATTTAACTTCAATCGATCATTGGATTGTATAGAGGTCACTTCAGTGAGTTCGTGTATGATAACAAAAAAAAAATGAAGTCAAACAATGGTTCTGTAGCTGGAAATGAAAGCAATGAAATGAATTCGAAACGTCAACTAGTTGAGACAACAGAAGCTGTCAGACAGAAATTCAACTCAATCAAGCATGGTAATATTTAGATCTATAGCAATGAAAAAAAAGATCTATTGTTTATTGAAACATTCACAAATAAAAATCACTCTCACTTCATTATTCAATGAAGTAACAATACCATATTTTTTTTCATTTGCACTCGAAAGGAAGAACGGATAATAGAATGAGTGATGTCAAGCGACGAGTCTTCAACGAGTTACGTGGCTCTCTAAGACGTAATTTTCACAGAAGAATAACTACCATCAAAGGGTTTGCAGATCTATGGCGAACAGATCTAACAGAAATGCAACCATTCGCAAGGAGTAACAAAGGTCATCGATATATCCCTGTGGTGATTGATTGCTACTCAAAGTATCTATAGACAGTGGCAACTGAAAATGAAAAAGGTAGCACCATAACAAATGCAATGAAACGTGTTCTGAGTCAAGCTAAGTATTCTCTAAAACATCTACAAAGTGATCAAGAGAAAGAAGTTTTCAATAATTTTTTTTTATCTCAATATAAAATCAATCATTATCCAACATTTAGCACAAAAGAAAGCAGCCATAGCAGAAAGGGTAATTCGAACAATCAGAACATGACTCAGCAAAGAATTTGCGATGAGGAGGAATAACAATTGGATTAATATTCTTCCGATCATAACTAGGAAATATAACAAGGAACACCCAAATTCCAATTGAACGCTATTGTACGTATACGCAAATATAGAAACATATTTGAAAAGGGGTTCACAGCCAACTATACGACAGAACTCTTAAAAATTGTCAAAATAAACAGAACACACCTCACTACATACATTCTTGAAGATATGAATGGTCATCCAATAAGAGGCTGTTTTCATGAGGAAGAATTATTGAAAACTGCGAATCCTGACGTGTGTCTCGTGGAGGAGGTGTTGAGAAGAAAAAATAGTAAACTATACATAAAGTGGTCAGGTCTTCCTAGTGAGCTTAATTCGTGGTTCGTGGGTTGATGAATCATATGTGGTTTAATAATTATATGAAAATAATTTCAATTATCTATTATTTGGTAAATAATAAAGCTCTATAGAAGTAAACTGGTATTATACTTGTCTCAAATCTCCATCCAATGTAGATGAAAGTCTCGAAGATCTATTGAAAAAACATTTGAGTAATATCAGAAGTAGAAATGTGACATGATGCAACATTTGGCGTACGAATGGATCCTACCACACAGAAACTAAAAATGGGAAATCTTCAGGTACATTTCAATGATGGAAACATAGTATTTTGGAAAACCAATAACGCGAAAAAATATGAATTTCCTGGCAGTTCATAATTATATGATATAATATTCCTAAAGAATCCACAAAATATTGATGATGAATAAATTCGTCAAACATTAAAGGATATTGAAAGTAACGAATGCTCCATACAAACAACACCAATTGAAAAATAGTTTCAAAAATACGAATTCCAAAAAAATTCACGAAGTTATTAAACCTATACTAGACTCAACTTATTATCCAATGAGGAATAGAACTAAAATTGGTGGAACAGTCAATCGAAACAAAATGCAGAAAATTTATAATCCCAAACCAGCGAATTATGTCTATTGGAACTCACCCAAGGAGTTTATAGCTCGTTTACGACTATGAGTATCTTCGAAGGTAGCTGGTCATACTGGACACAATAATGAAATAATTTCAATAATTTACGAATTGCGAGAAAGAAGGTATAATATATTAAAACATTCACAAATGAAAATCACTCTCACTTATTTATTTTCATTTGCACTCGAAAGGAAGAATGGTGAAGCGACAAGTCGTCAACGAGTTACATTGCTCTCTAAGGCGTAATTTTCACAGAAGAATAACTACCATCAAAGGGTTAAACAGATCTAGCAGAAATGCAACCATTCGCAAGAAGTAACAAAGGTCATCGATATATCCCTGTGGGGATTGATTGTTACTCAAAGTATCTATGGACAGTGGCAACTAAAAATGAAACAGGTAGTACCATAACCAATGCAATGAAACGTGTTCTGAATCAAGCTAAGTATTCTCCAAAACATCTACAAAGTGATAAAGGGAAATAATTTTTCAATAAAAATTTTTCATCTCTCATGCGACAATATAAAATCAATCATTATCCAACATTCAGCACAAAAAAGCAGCCATATCAGAAAGGGTAATTCGAACAATCAAAACATGACTCTAAAAAGAATTCTTGATGAAAATTGGATTGATATTCTTCCGATCATTACGAGTAAATTGGCCAAGGTGCATAGTAATATTGGCATAGAACACATAAATGTTATTTCAACTAAAAAGTTAAAATTCAAAGCCCTCAGAAGAATCTGAAGAAAACAAAGTACACCCAAATTCTAATTGAACGCTATTGTACGTATAAGCAAGTATAGAAACATATTTGAAAAGAGGTTCACAGCCAACTATACGACAAAACTCTTTAAAATTGTCATTATAAACAGAATACACCCTACTACATATATTCTTGAAGATATGAATGGCCATCCAATGAGAGGCTGTTTTTATGAGGAAGTCTATTGAAATATAGTGGAGAAGGTATTGAGAAGAAAAGAAAAAATAATAAACTATATATAAAGTGGTTAGGTCTTCCAAGTGAGCATAATTCGTGGATTGATGAATCAGATGTGGTTTAATAATTATATGAAAATAATTTCAATTATCTATATAGTAAATTATAAAGTTCTATAGAAGTATACTGGTATCAAACTTGTATGTTTCCCAAAATGAATGTAATATCACCCAATCTGTTTGTTTTATTGGATTAAATGGTTCGAAAGTCTTTCAATTGGTAGCTTTTATATTTGAAAAATAAATGATAAAAATGTAATGATATTCAATCAATTCATTCATCATAATCACAACAGTGGATATATGTTATTGAGGAATACCACCAGGAAGCTTTTCGGGTGCAAGTCAGCTGTACGTTGGAATAGGGTGATCTAGGATTTGGCGCCTTTCGATTTGCTCCTCATGTGTTAGACACCAGCAATGATTGGAGTGGATTTTCCTGTCAGGATGAAGTTGACCAAATTTTTCGCATAACTGCCAGACCTTCGAACAGCACATATATGATTTCAACGGCCCGTATATATTCATCACACTGCAAGCAACGTTGCTGAAGTGGCATCTCTTCTTTGCCACACGTTCTTCAAATATTTCTACACATGCCCATAATGGTACACTCAATTTTATCGTGACGTTTCTGTTGAACTCATTATTCGCTTGTGCTGTGGCACTGGATTTCGTGAAACACCCGGTACACAATCCGGTACATGGATTGAAGTGTGATCTGGGTCGAGTGACTAGACAATTGTAACACTGAGCAGCTGCAGCAATCACTAAGGGATAGATGCACACTTTCGGTTAAGAATCCCATTCTTTTGGAAAAGGCATATTGTCACTTGATGGTGGAAATGATAGAACCCAATCGATGAAAAAGACTTCTCTACGATGCCAACCCTCCTTACATATGATGGTGTAATGATATAGAGAGTCCAGGCGCTAAATATGAATCACACTGTGGAAAACCGAACAGAGTTGTGTTGTATAACCGAGAGTTATGTGAGGATTGCCACCGTCACCGGACACATTGAAAAGATATGCCTAATATGCTTCAGATTTTATGCTGCTCGTGTGAACAATGGTGGGTGGTATGAGCACCGATATATGAATACATGCATGATCTGCAATAACACCCCTATCTCACAGCACTAACCTTGGACCAATGGGTCAAAAAACTATCAGCCCTTTTCAGGGCTACAAAAATTGAAAAAAACGATATATCACATTCGTTAGGTGTTTACCTCCCAATTATACTAGAATGTACACTTATGATGCCTTTGACGTTTCGAAATATATATAACGAGTCGTATCAATACAATTCGAGAAAAAACATCATCAGAGGTATGTCAAAGTCATTTCGCGCGGTTGCCCCTAAGGTTAGTGGTGGGAGTGACCCTGAAATGATCTAACCGTTCTACTCACCAATTTTTTTTTTCTCAAAAGAATATTTTTTTTAGTAAAGTACATGTAGTTTTATTGTTAGATTGTAAAAAATTGAAAAATCATATTTTTCTTGTATATTTCTGACAAAAAATATATATATCTCGGCACAAATTTTTCGTGTAATAATTTTAAACTAGAAAGCTATATTTTTTACGCAAGAAAGTTCAACAATATTTATATATAGTGAGTTCGAATCCCAAACAGGAATAATAAAATTATTCTGAATATGTCATTTAATATTTTTGTAAGTTTTTCATTCAATATATATTTTCCATACGAATCTATGAATTTTACAACCTGACAAGCACAACAGTTTTCATTGTTTTTCTGCAAAGCTATGAATAAAAAAGTCAAAATAATACAATATATCTGGCAACAGTGCGAAAAACAGATCAATAAACTCCATCGAAATCGATATTATAATTTGATTAGTTTGAGGATATCAAAAATTATTTAATTGCAATTGTGTTGTGTATGAAGACATCATCCGTCATAAGGTCAGTTTCAAACAGTTTCTCATTTCAAAACAACCTGAAAAAACTTCCTATTTAGAGAAAAGAATCACTGAATCGACCTTTGGACCCAGATAATTCTGCCCATTAGGGCCATATAGCCTCTGTACGTGATAAATTAGCAGTTACAAACTCGTGTGGAATATCTGGAAAAATAGATATCGTATTTTATATAATAGAAAAAAAAAGACTCTGGAAGATATCTATCATCTGATTCAAGAAACAAAAACGGAGCTCAGTGAGAAGATAGAAACTGTAAGCGATAGATTGGAAAACCTTTCTGCTGATGTTGAGAGCAAGTTTGAAACAATAAATGAAAGATTGGAGAAAGCAGAAAGAAGCAGGTGAAAGAAAATATTTTCTACGGTATAGAAGAAAGTGAAGGTGAGACTACGGTCAAACTAATAGAAGCCATAAAATATACATTGGAACAGCATTTACAAATTACCATCAATCCTTTTGAGAATGCTAATTCGTTCAGATTGGGGAATAAATCGTTAGGGAAGCCGAGGCCGGAGCTGATCACATTCGTGTCTAAATTGAAAAAAATTGAAAACACCAGAAACTGTAGAAAACTGACAGGCCTGAACATCTTTATCAACGATGATCTACAGAAAGAGCTTGAAATTCTTCTCACTAGTCGGAGGGAAGCCAGACAGAAAAATCACGAAGCCTCGATACGGAAAATAAACTGGTTGTTGACGGAAAACTGTACTCTGTGAATGAACTGAGATCAGGAAATCACCTCACCGAAGAAGAATTCGAACCGACCTTTCTGCAAGAGCCAAGTCACAGTGATCCAACTACGCCACTGCCAAGAGAAGAGATCTAGGAAGATTCGGAAGAAGAGAGTATCAAGAAAAAGGTTAAACAGGGCGATTCCAATCAGCATAAACTGAAATTGAAAATACCTGAATTTCTGAAGTATCGGAATCCAGACCAATACAACTACAAGAAGGATCTAAACCAGGCACACAATAGCTACAAACTCCTTCGAGACCGCAAATATTCACCCGGGCCGGCAACCGAAAAAATTCTGCGAAGTAAAAATCGATAATGAATCCTTACATCCGCGATTATGAATATGTCCCCATTGAATCTGGTTTATTGAATTTTCATAACCTCATAGAAAAAAAATCGAATCAGCTCAATATTTTCCATATCAATATACGGAGCCTCAACGAAAATTTTGATCAACTTGAAAATATATTGCAAGTAATAAACACAAAATTTGATATTATAGTCCAATCAGAAACCTTTCAAATTCCAGACCTAGACTTGTTCAACATAACAAATTATGACATGATATATAACGAGGGTTCTGTGAATAAAAATGATGGAGGCATATCAGCAAAAGTATCAGTATCAGTCATACTGTACAATGCATAGGAAATGTGAAAGCCTCAAATTCCAATATAAACACTCTGATTCTCAATCAACAGCTCTTTATAGACCACCATCAGATGACATTGATATGTTATTGAATAACCTAGTTCTATTTTTTTAAATCATCACAAGAGAGACCCATGACCATAATATTTTCATCGGAGATATCAACATAGATATTAAATCTACCGAGTATTTTCAGCGAAAGCTACCTCAACATAATGAGTGAATATGATTTCAAATCAGTTATCAATGAGTTTACTAGAGTACAAGGTAATAGCAAGAGTTGCATTGACCATTGTTTTGTAAAAAGTAGAAGCTCCGAAGTGGGATTGAAGTCCTTTGTTATCAAAACACCGATCACAGAACGCTACCCAATAGTACTGAATTTACATTTGGAAGGAACAAAACAAAAACACCACCATGAACAAAGATTTTTCATTGAAAGATTTGATGATACAAAGTTTAGAACAAAAAATAAACTGGAAGGATTTCTATTCAATTGCTGAAGTCACGAAGTTAACGGACATGTTATATGAAAAAATAACGGGAGCTATAGAAATTAGTAAAATAAAAATAATGATGAATCATAAACGAAGAAAACGAAAACCATGGATAACTATGGCAGTATTGAACTCTATAATTACCTGAGATAAAATGTACAAAGCATTGATTTGAGATCCTCACAATGAAGTTCTCAGAACGGAATTCGTTGAATATAGGAATAGATTGAACTCAATAATAAAAACATCTAAAAATCTTTACTGTCAAAATAAAATTCTTGGTGGTGATTTAGCTACTGTATTTGAGTTCATAATGGTAGCACTGAGAAGAGCTTTCTTTGGGTTAGTCCACACTTTGTGTCATCATCATCAGTATCAGATGAGATACTGATGGCTGATGGCCAGCTTATGGTGGATGGTAAACTGATCGAATCGGTATCAAAATCATTCACCTGCATTCTATCATGGTATCCTTCTGGAAAACCATAATGCTGGTGTAAATACTCGAAGTAACTGATATTACTCTTCGGCCTGGATGGGACCTGACGCTGGTTCCGATTTTGGTGAACTCCTAGGTTCTGTCGTTGAATCAGGACTCATCCACATCGTGGAATGATATAGACTCTGGTCTCACACCGTATTTATACTAGAAAAAATGGTGGGGAGAGAATAGTTACGTAGATATGTGTGACGATTCATGTTGATTCAACAGACATCGACTTCTTCGATCGAAGGCCAACAGAAGTGAATGGAACTGAGATAACAGTAAACATTCTGAAAGGTATATTTGTTGAATTCATTATGAAGCAAGTTCATTTTCAAGAGAATATTTATATGAGATGGAGAAATATACAAGACGTTACGAGAGGTTTGTCTAGAGAAGTTTGAATTTCAAATCAGAATTATTTCCTAGCATAATAACAAAATATTCAGATGAAATCAAGAGCAATGCCCCAACCATCGCATTGTTCAATGTGTACCAAACAAATTGGATGTACACCTTTTTTTCATTTCATCTTTGTTAATGAACTATTCATTGAGAAAAATATGTACAAATAAACTTAAAACTATTCAATTGAAAACCTACCTCCCCTTATATTGCTGGACTTCCAACCGGTAACTACCAGAAAGAAGTTCAGATTCTCAGGCAAGTTCTGAATCCCGTTCGGCAAGTTCTGACATCTGCTTGGCGAGTTCAGCTATTTGCCTCTGGAGTTCAGCTTTTTGCCGAATGATTTCAGCACGTTGCCTGAAAATCTCTTGTTGATGATGCTGATTTTGTGCCGTAGCTATTTCACTTCCTTGACAGGCACGTTTCGCATCATCATACTTCTTCCTGAGGAAGAAAGGTCCACTCAACCCGTACGTCCTCTTCTTTTGAAGAGTCAACCCCTTCGATGAGCGCAGCGGTGGTGGTGGCAGCAATGATGGCGATAGCAATGATGGCGGTGAAAGCAATGACGGTGGTGGCGGCGGCATCGTTCTCCGTGGAAGCGGCTGCTGCAGGAAGTAGTGGTGCAGTTTCTACGAAATCAGTTGGATACCGGTAATCTCCTGTGGCGGGCCATTTCCCAGCTTTGGGAGAGGTTTCATTGCAAACTTTGCGATACTTCGAAATGAAACCAACTTTCGTTTTGGGTGCCCGTTTAGCTAGTGGTGGCCGGCTCGACGAGGGCTTCGGTTGGTAAAACTCGTCCTCGCTTTCAATGTTATCCAACATATCGAAAAAACACAACCTCTTCTTTTGAGGTGCACATTGCTCAGCTCCACCTGCACATGTCCGGCTTTGTAACGTCGCCTCCGTCATCACCACTTCCTGGGATGACACCGTTGATGTCGACGGGATCGCCGAAGAAGTCGATGGGGTAGCCGTCGATGTCGACGCCTCCACCTCCTGGGTTGGGACTTCCTTCACCGGCTCCTCGAGTCGGGACAGCACATCCGTCCAGCATACCGATAATGTCATCGTGGCTGAACTCTGGGAGGTCACCCTCGACGGTCTGTGGCGGCACCCTCCTCCACAGGAAAGAATATATATTCCAAATCATTTGGTAAAAATATCCATATTCAATGTACACAATCACAACACGAAGTTCACAAATGATGAATGTTCCGGTTTGAAGGAAAGAAACACCACGAGTAATATTTCAGTTATTCATTCAAGCAGTTAAAAAATCGATAAGATGATCTAAGCGGCTCTCCTGAGAAAAAGAATGAACGATTTCAGATACCCAACGAATGTTATCATTCGGATCATTTTGCTATATCGCTATGACCCCATGGAAGGGTGCGTGTGGTATTTGGAATGATGAATCGTTTGTCGTCGTGATATAATAATGTGAGTTTATTTTTCAGTTCGGTAAAAATATCATGCAACACGCTTCTAAATGAGTTCATCTTCATAAATATCATGCCTCCCTGTTCGATAATTTTTCCATAGTCTTCACATGTCAATTCATTCTTTATAACAGACTGTTTGATACCATTAGCCTTTTTGAGTTCACTTCTTACAGACTTAACGTAATATGCTTTAGCACCTGTACCATAAAAGCTTATTATTGGGTCATTCTGGAAATCATCCTTGAAATCATCTAGAACTGACTTTGTCACTGGAATATCGAATTGGTTTCCAACGTTGTAATTAGATGTATCAAACCTATTTATATTATTTTTGAAAAAATCATAAAAATTGTATTTACTTTGAGAATAAGAGAGTCGGTATCAGTATAGAGCAAAGACGCATCTTCTCCAAACTTATTTTTGATACATCCATAGAAAAAATCGTACATGACCGTTTTGGATAATTCTAGAATAGAAAATCCCAAATATAGCGGTTTGTTATAATGGAATTTCACTTTACCAAATTGAATGGCTACAAAACTTTCAGTAAAAAAAGGAACTTTTGCGAATTTGGTCGCGATGGGAGAAAACTAGCACACATAGTTCTCTTTATATTTTCCCAATGTGTAACGACTCTATTTCATTGTTAAAGTTTTCCATTGTTTTTCCGTAGACCGCATTGTTCTTTAACTTATAAGAATCTCTTGCAGACTTGTTATTAGACCGATTACGCATTTCAGTATTCAAACCTATATAGGGTTTCATCCAACAAGATTGTTTGAGGTTACTTGTGTGCCTACTAATTGATAGTAGGAAATAGAATTAGTGAATCGCGGAATTTTATCTTTGTTGTGAAGTAGCGCTAGGCGTTTCATGATTTTTTCTAATTCTTCCTCTGAAATCACAGTGCTATGTAGAGTATTCAACTTTGCAAAAGTCAAAGCATCTTCCAAATTGTCTAGAAAAACTATAAAATTTTGACAATTCAGAATTATTTGGTCCAATACATTTTGTGCTTTCAAATATTCGACTATATTTTGGCTCATGTTGAATTGAAGATAGTCGAGTCGATTTTTTATTATTTCTTGATTGGTGTTTGAAAGAGTTACGGTGGCATTGTAATTGTCAATCAATTTTTTCGAAAGAGACATCTGCATTGTGATTTCCTTCATAGTGAAATTTTGATTCGATTGTAATTCTCGAATGGCCTCGTCATATTCTCCGTCGTCGGCATCCAGGGTCCCAAAAAGCCATTTAGAAGTTGTGCCTACTAAGTTTAGCAAACCACGTTTGAAACGAGTTTGGGGTTTTATGTTACTAAGTTTGTTTTCGACTTCAAAGATGAGATATTTGGCGTGTTCAAGAAGATTAGAAAACAGGGTCTGAAAGAAATTGACTTTATGAATTTCATTTTGGGGATTTGGTATTCCCGTCTGAGAAACGTTAAGGTAGTCTGATATTTTGTTATAGAAATATCGCATGTTTTCCAGCTGGGTACTAATTGGGGTTATTTCGACGAAGTGAATGAATGTATGTTTGGTTTCGATTATTCGGGATGTCCCAAGATGAAATGGGAGTAAGGGAGTTTTCAGATGTGTTATTTTTATTTCACTAGTCACTATTTTGGTTGTCAGTAGGAGTATGGCTGCATGAAGCAACGGGGCCGTCATCTTCATTGTCCTGCGGAAGAGATGAAAAAACTTTAGGTTTCCGAATTTGTGATTTGTGGATCAATTTATCTTTCGTTGTTTTTATTTTCGTTCCTAAGTCTTCGATTACTTTTTCCTTTTTAAAGCGGGGTTTTGTTTTATTTCTTAAGGCTGTTTTATCTTTTACAAACGCTGTTGAACCGGGTTGAAATTCGGCTGCTTCTTCGCGTTTTTCATTTTGTTTTTTATTTAGATGTAATTTATGTTTCAGCGAAGTATCGTGTATTTTTTCGAAAAGAATGTTCAATCTATTTCGACGATCGATAACATATTGACTCATTATAATTTCGTCCGACGTGTCAAACGGGTCTAATGCATCAAGTCGTCTATTGATGATGTCGAAAGGTTTTTGTTTTGTAACGCTATGAACTGAAGAATTATATCCGACAATAGCGTATTGCATCAACTGTTTCGTACTTGCTTTTTAGTCTTTCATTTTGAGAACTCGGAATAATTCGATTAAGGTTGAGTGTAGTCTCTCTACCGGGCTGTTACTATTCGATTTTCCAGGGGTTGTGAATTGAAGTTTAATATTATGAAGTGTGCAGAATTCTTTGAGCAGGGAGGTCTTAAATTCGGTGCCACTGTCGCACGTTATAGATTTTGGTATTCCATGATGTGAAATAAAGGTCATTAAACTGTCAAAAACTACGATTGCTGTGCAAATCGGCTCAAGTGAGTATGCTTGTGCATATCTCGAGAAAACGTCAATGATGGTTAGAAATTTCAAACCTTCTATTTGGAATGTGTCCATGTGGATGGACTCCAATGGTTGTGTGGGTGTTGGGATCAGGGCAAATTTAATTTTGTGGGGGATTCCTATCGTATTTTGCCTCTTGACATATGTCACGATTATTAATATACCGAGTTATATGGTTTTTCATTTCGGGTCAAAAATATACTTTTTTCAGAGCCAGAAGGGCTTCATTAATTCCACGATGACAGGTCTTTTCATGGTGGTATCTCATAAGTTCTTCTTGTCTGTTCTCATCTGTTATGTCTCTGACGAATTGAGTTGAAATGGTTAATTTATAAGAGTGGTTTTTGAAAAATTGTGGAAGTATTGTGCTCAATTGTCGAATAAGATCAATTTCTGATTTCTGAACGGAAATGCAGTGTAATTTATTTGTTTCTACGTGATCTTTGAAAAAATCTACAATTTCGCGTTCAAAATTCTTGGATAGGAATACGGTTTGTCTATGTCCTGTACCGAAGGGTTTGCTTCGAACAATGTAAAATGGTCCGGATTCTTTCTGGTTGAATATTATTTGTCTCGAGTATTTATTAATACAATGCGCGGTGATAGGTATTTCTAGAATAGGAATTTCTATAGCAGAGTGGATAGTTTGATCGGCATCGTCAACTGGTGGTAAATTGGGGGGTGGGTGGTACTATCTGAATGTCTGAGATAATATTGATTTCTTTTCCTGAAATTCTTTGGGATTAAATACTTTTTCAAGATTATCCAAATCCTCTGTGGTTACGTTCAGTGGTTGATCACAGTTCAGATATTGGTCTATCTCCTCACCTATATCTCCGGGATTGGCTAGTACTGATTCATTATCGATTTGATTGATCTCTACTCTTGATAATGCATCAGCATTGGTGTTATGTTTACCTTTCTTGTAAATTATTAGACGTATTCCTCAAGTTTGGGTCTCCACCTAACTATTCTAGAATTTGGTTCTTTGTGGTTAAACAACCACTGGAGTGGCTGATGATCGGTTATGATGAAAAAATTTCTGCCAAAAATGTAGGATCGAAAATATTTAGTGGCCGAAACAATTGATAACAATTCTTTTTCAATCGTACTGTAGTTAACTTCAGCCGGATTTAAAGTTCTTGAAGCATATCCGATTGGGAGGTCGTTTCCTATTTTACCTTGACTTAAAACGGCACCAATGGCAAAATTGGAGGCATCCGTTGATAGTATGAATGGTTTTTCCAAATTTGGATATTGTAGAATCGGGTCGTTGCAAATAATCTTTTTGCAGAGTTCGAAGGCGTTGATGAACTCTGGCGAATGTATGATTTTTTCGCCTTTTTAAAGGCATTTCGTGAAAGGTTTTGTTGATTTTGCAAAATTGTTTATGGAACGTCTATAGTATCCAAGAAGACCCAAGAATGACTTGATTTCTTTGGCCGAACTAGGAATATGAAATTTTTGAATTGCCTCAAATTTACGAGGATTGGGTCTAATTCCCTCAGGTGTTATGACGTGACCTAAAAACTCGACTTCTTTCCTGAGAAATTCGCATTTATCGATTTGTACTTTCAATTTTGAATTGCGTAGTTTCCTGAAAATTAGTTCGAGGTTTGAAATGTGTTCTTCGAGGCTTGTTGAGAATATTATGATATCATCCATATATACCAAGCAAACCTTGTTCTGAAGATCACTAAGGACATTGTCTATCACCCTTTGAAACGTTGCTGGGGCGTTCCTAAGCCCAAATGGCATTCTGACATATTCATAATGCCCATTTTCGACATTGATGCCGTTTTTTCTATGGACTCAGGGGCCATCTCAATTTGATGGAACCCAGATGCAAGATCCAACGTTGAAAAATATTGGCAACGGCCTAACTTGTCCAGAATATCATTGATATTTGGGAGTGGATATCGATCATCTATAGTCTTTTCGTTTACCTTTCGGTAATCGACAACTATACGCCATTTTTGTGAACCAGTGGCGTCCAATTTTTTGAGGACGGTCCATATGGGGCTGCTCCAAGGGCTCTGACTTGGTCGTATAATGCCATCGTCCAGCATTTTATTCATTTGTTTTCGAACCTCATCTTTATGTATAAATGGATATCTGTACGATTTTGAGTGTACAGGAATTTCATCGCGAGTTTTTATTGAATGTTTGACTTTGTTGGTAAAAGTAAGTTTCACGTTTTCTTTATGAAATATGTCTGAAAATTCTCGACAGAGGTGGATGAAAGCTTCCTTTTCTTCTTTATTCAAATGATCACAACGAATTAATTTTGTTATGTCAGTTGGTTCTTCCGAAGTATTTTTAACATTCGAAGTATTGAAATGAAAGAGATGAAAGTTTTCTTTATGATCATCAGAAAAAGAAGAAACTTTTATTGGTTCGTTAAAGGTTATTGTAATAGGTTCATCTGAATAATTATAAATTTCTGTTCGTGCCATTCCTTTTTTTGCGGTCGTTAGTGTTTCGGGGATATAAAGGTTTTGAAAATTGCATTCGGGAATCAAAACATCGTCGGAATATTGAGTGACAGGTACTTCTACCGAAGCGATTTCGTTTCTTCATTTGGATTTCTTTACAGCATCGGAATTTTGACTTTCTCATTAATCAAACAATTATTGACCAGATCTACAGAGAATTTCTTTTTTGTAATTCTCCTAGACCCAAAATTCCATCGAAAAATGAATGAAAAACGAACAAAATGAATGTGATTACGTGATTTGAATTTAATTCTGGAAATGAGTTAATATCGGCTTTGAATCTGACTTCTTTCTCTCCTATGCCAGTTTTGATTTTTGTAGCGCAATGATAAATGTTTCCGCTATCGAGGGTCGCATCATCGAATGATAGCATCCTGTATCAATTAGCAGTTTCATTGGTGGATTAAGAATTTCGATATATGGTAAGCTATTATTCGTTTCGGTAACTAAGTTTGGGGATTGGTATGGCTCGATTGTTGAGAATTTTCCGGATTTTCAAGAAAATCTCCAGAATTGTCGTAATTATCAATTTCAGGACTATGGTCTAAATATTGGCTGTATGTAAAATAGTCATTTTCTAGTCTCAGATCATTGTTATCGGGGATGTTAGAATCGTTCATGGGGAAGGAATTATCTGAAAGTTGTGACGGTTCTTCGTCTATTTGATAAATTTCTTGAGAGGTGAAATTTCTTGGACCAGAGGCCTGAAGTGATTATTGGGGTTGTTTGCGTGTCTTTGATATGTATGTCGGGATGTAAAGGACATTGGTATCGGCTGATTTGTTGGTGCTTAGTTGGAAAGTTTCTAATAACAGGTCGTGGCTGAACGTTTATTGGTTCTCTGGGGAATGAATTTCCCGGAAATGATTGAGAGGGAATCTGTTGGTTATCAAAAAATGGTCTTTGAGCTGATGTCTGATTGAAATTCGCGGAATTAGAAGGAAAATTCTGAAAATTGCTATGGTTTTGTTGATTAGTTTGTCTCATAAATTTTGGTCGATTGGTGTATTTCTAATTTCGTGGGATCATTGGCATTCTGAAGAGATTTTGGGTGTATTGAAAATTTTCTTCCTCTATAATATAGGTCAGGGCGGTTTCTAAACAATCTGGATTCTTTAATCGAATTGAGCTTCGTAGTGGCCCTGGTATTCCTCTAATGAAAGTTCTCAAACAAACTTGATCGTATTGCCTCAGATAAATTAATTTGGTAGCGGCATCTAGTTCAGTAATTGAAAATGAATTGATTTTTTGTGCATGAGTGCTTCGCAAAATTTGTAACCTCTTGCCAAAATCTGATGTGGATTCGTTTCTATATGGTCTGGACATGAGTAGGTCTTGTTCCAAACATTCTAGATTTTTTTCATCACCAAAACATTGAAGAAGTGCCGATTTAATCAATATCCAATTGTTCAATTCGCTCCTGCAACCGACAAGTGCTCTATTGATCAATTTTGTTTGGACTACTCTTACCAAATATTTCACTAGAATAGGATCGTCATTATTTCCGTACGTTTCGAAAAGAAAATCACAAGCTGATGTAAAATTAGTCAGTGTATTCATATCGCCATCGTAATTCGGTATTGTATCGACAAACATTGTCAACATGCTCAAAGTGGCATTTGCATTAGCCGGTTGGGCAGGTTGAGTAGAATTTGATGGAGTTGTCATGCTTTCAGATCGAGATTAAACAATTAAAGAGTTATTGGAATTATTTATCAAGTCGTCTATAATTAATTGATTTTCGCTCATCAAAAGAGTTCAAAAAATTTCTTCGATTTTAATAGGATAAATTGCTTCACTATTCCAATTAAAATTAATAATTCCAAATTTCCTAAACGGGGAAAGGGAATTTTTGGAAGGAAAAGGGATTACTTGGTCTTACCAAAGCGTTTCTTCTTTCTGGTGATTCTGCTTGGGTATCTGCTTCCGTTTCTCGTTGCCAGGTTTCTCTGAAAGCCCCTCAGGTGAACTCAATCCCCTTTTGGTGCACAGGAACACGGGAAGTCTCTGAACGTTTCGATAAGTGCTAAAGAGTGAAAACTCACGTTTTTCTTGTCCGAAACCGGTTACGATGCCGTGTATTTCCGACAAAAACTGCACTTATCCCACCGACTGCGCCAGTTACGTATTCGATATACGAAAAGTATTTTTTAAAAGACTTTATTTCAGAAACAAACAGTATGACAGCGTTAAACAGAATGAATAAAAATGTGATTTGAGTATATTTATAATGTTGGTGTTGCTGAGCCAGCATCTCCGCATTTCTGGAATAACGGATGTAACTCTATCCTTGTGAGAAGCTTCGTCAGCGAACCTGAGTTCGTAACTTGCACGAGGCTGAAAGGGAGATAGGTATACCCTACGTGACAATTTGTCGAATTCTCAATGAGCATAAATGGCATCCCTAATTCTACTGTGTCCAAGATTTGAAAGAAACTGATTTATCTCGTAGAATGGAATTCTTTGAATGATTACTTGTCAAGACTCAAGAAGATAAACATTTCCTTGACAATATCATATGGACAGATGAGGCCAAGTTCACAAAAAATTGAGTTTTCAATAGGCACAAGAGTCATTATTGGGCGCCAGAAAATCCCCATGTTATCCGCCAAAGCAGTTTTCAAGAAATATGGCAATTCAATGTATTTTGTGTCATAAAGAATGGGTCAATTTTTCATATCGAGTTTTATGATGATAATTCGAATGCATCAGAATATGAAGATTTACTCAGGGATATAATTCAAATGATTCTGAATAATGGACCAGGAAAAGAACGTGTATGGTACAAAATGGATGGTGCTCCACCGCATAATTCTCATTCAGTCAGCGGAGCTTCCACTGAAATCTTCGAAGACAGTTTGATAGTTTGACTCCAGACTTGATCAGAAGCGCTACACATGACAATCTTTGAAGAGATTACATTTTTGTTCAAGTCGAGGTGGAGATGTGTTTGAACATATCCTGTAATACACTGACGATTAAATCAACTCATTAATTTATGGGTTTATTATTATCAATTCGTGTTTGAATTTGTTTGAAGAGGAAATTTCATTCGATGGTTAAAGAGTATTGTATTAATTATCTTTTCATTGTTTTATCTGTGACTAATTGAGAAACATCAAACGAAATCTGTTTTACAAAAATGGGTGATGAACAAGGAAACCTATCAATTTCCGTTTGAAACAGTTTATCTCGAAAACCGGTTCGAAATCTAAATAGTATTATCTGAACGAAGTCAATCTAGAATTGAATGTAGAGCTCAGAAATGTTGAAGAAATTGAGTTCCACTCATTTTTTCATGAGATCAAAGTATTTGCATTTTTTGAAGACCCTGTATGAAGCAAATGAAAATATGACTCGGAGTGGAGATCATCATAGCATCACTCCACTCCATTTCAAATTTGATCGTTTCAGTGCAACAGAGTTCAAGATTAGCAGCTTCCATTTGAAAATCAAAGAAGCCGCTACTTTATAGTAGAAGCGACATCGCCGCATCGTCTAAAATATTCTAGGCGTGTAGGTCATATTGATTTATGCATACTGTGAAATTTCCAGGTTGATCCGTTGAATAGTTTGCCAGAAACGGCTAATTAACGCTCATCATGAAAAGCCCTGTATATTTCTCTTTATTTCGTGGGATAACAACAACTTTACCTTTGTTTTTATACAATTCCTTGATAAACAAGTGACAATCATATCCACTCAGAGTGTGAAATATAATAGGAATGAAATTAGGTAATTTGAAATTCAAATCACATGATGAATAAGCAGCAGGAGACACAATTTGTGCAGAAGCAAATCGCTCCTCTTCTTCGGGGGTTTGTGCATCCATAGGAGCAGGGTGCCTGATATGATTTTGGTGAATACTCTTCAAATCATTCTGAATTTTACTGAAAAATTTCTGGGCTGCATCCACATCCCTATACGTAACAAATTTCGACTAATCATCATTATATGAACATTTGATATGCAAATGAGTACGGTTCATGTTTGTAGATCTTGATCGAGTACGAGTTTTCGGGATTTTGTTCACAAGAACAAGTATATTCAGGACCATTTTCCCATGTTTATTGATTTTTATATTGGTTGATGGAGTTGTGGTACTCAGGTGATTACAATCATTCATCTCATGACCTAATAATAATCGCCCATGAGGTAAATATAACAAACATCCATCACTAAAATATTTTTTATGTTCAAGGGCGGATAGTTGACTTGAAACTAATCTTGAAAGATATTTGATCCAACAATAGTGACTATTATTGATATCATATTTGATAAGTAATAAATTGACATGTCTCCTAAGTCTCCTCTGAGAGTAACGTAATGGACCAACTATCTCATACATTATTCAACCCCACTCGAATTCACTTTCTTAACCATACACATTGACGGAGATATCATTCTTGTCATCAAATTTCACAATATGCTTCAACTTGACCGGAAAATTCATACCTGTTACAGCTATGACAGTATTGAAATGTGGATATGAAGAAACTCCTGACGTTCTGGAGGATGTAGTGCTGAAGTGATAGCCTAGGCGGAACAATGTTGATCTTATTTATCAACTTTCACCACGGCTTTTCCCCGCTCGATACATGAGAGCTTCACATACGAACATCCACTAAGCGGGCTGTATTTATTGATGTTCACCTCCAGAAACATGATTTTCTCACAAGTTCAACCATAAATAAAAAACAATATTAATGATAAATTCAATTCAAACTCTGCTCCAGAATATTGTTCAAGGTCAAAACTGTGCACCAGACATATTGTTCAAGGTCAACCTAAATTCACCAGTTGTCATCAATTAGTCAATAATGACGTCATAGTCGTGGGGGAGCGTTAGAACCGGCTCAAATCTCCTACTTTTCTGCTGGGCATATAAATTACTTTGTTCTTCTATGTTGGTCAAAACTTCTTCAAAATCAAAAAATAGTTGGAAAAATTCCAATGGAGTTTTGTTTCATAGACTTTATCAGTTGGATTTTGCTTGGTACAGGTTTTTTGTAGAGGAAAAGAAGGTTTGGTAGAAGTCCAGGTGTCCATTAACATAAAAACCCTGATAATTAACGACCTCAAATTCCCAATTTGAATAATCTAAATAGGCTAATGAATAGATCGCCGTTTGAAAAATTACATAATTTAGATTTTTCACTTTTGTATTGATGATTGAAAATTAAAAACAGTAAATAAAACAATTTTCCTAAATATTGATTGTTTCGATGTCTGATGGTTAAATAGCTACTCGAAAATATTTTTTCATTCGTTATTGTTTGAAAAATTGTTATAAACAAATACATTGTTTATGAGCAAATCTGAAATTTCTTTCGTAATATTATCATTGATGGAAATTATCATTCTTAGAGAAAAAAAGGCTCCTGAAAAAATTCATTTGTTGCTAAAAAATGCGTTTATTTACATCTAGAGTACTGGGAATCGATTATTGTAATATTCGAGGAGTGAATAAAAATATCAATGATGTGCATCACCATCTGCAAACCGAAAAACCTGACATTCTTATTCTTACTGAAACTCAGGTCAATTCATATACGAATGAAGTACCGTCAAATGTGGTAAAGTGAACCAGGATGGATAAAGTGAATCAATCGGTATTATTCAGATTTTTGCGATTGTTGCCAGGTTGGGCTGTCGTTTCGAACGATTTCATCATCAGTATTACTTTGTTTGGTGATAAAGCAACGCCTTATTGTGCTCGGCTGCTGAAGGATAATTACATGTTAGTTATTACGAAATTTTGATTCTGATGATTATAACCCTCAAATTATTGCCGAAGGTGGCTTTATATGATAAATACTCCGACGGACTATTCGAATTTCTATCGAAAAAGATCGACTTCATCACCATATTGGGTGATTTCAATGTACATAATTTGTCGTGTCTTGAATTCTCGAATAAAGCAAATGAGAGAGGACGACAGGCAAAGGCATTTGCTATAACTAATTATCTGGAACAACTGATTGATCTACTCACTCGTATTCCTGATACGAATAACTAATTTGTCAATACTAATCTGAATCAGTTTCTTACAACTCAGCCTGAATTCTATCAGATTAAAAATCAACCATCCTTGGGTAATTCTGATCACACTTCGAAAATGGCTTCAATAAATGGTAAGTTACCCGCACGTCGTGTCTGGCAGTACAAATCAGCAAACTGGGACGGCTTTCGAATGTTTTTTTCTGATTTTCCTTGAAGAAGGGTCAGTTTTGTACCCAAGAAATCTCTGATAACATAACTCTGGGTATCGAAACATTCATTTCAAGTAGTACAAGAACATACAGTAGTGTTGCATACAGTATGACAGAAGAAAATATTTCATCAAAGGAGTGTCAGATGGGTTCTTTTAGAACACCAGATATTGCGGTTAATGCCTCAGTTTTTACGCTCAAAGGCATCCATAAGCAGTGGAAGCAACCAGTTTGTTACACTTCCAGCAGTGGACCTATGAAAAGTAAAGTAATGCTCTGAAAAAATTGATGAAAGATCATACAAGCATGCTGGATTTAAAGTTCGTTGAACAGGAAGGTGCAAACTCAGCTGCTAACAACAGTCTCTTGAGAGACAGAAGATAATTTTGACGAGGAGAAGGAATTGAGGATGAATAATTTTGATTTCAAGTGAATGACATAAAAATATTTCAATAATTTATTTGATGTACCACATCTAATGAAACGTGCCCGAAACAATTCATTAACGAAGGACCTACATTTTCCTATAACGGACTGGAAAACATTGCTGAGTAGGCACACATTGAACAATTTCATTAATTGGATCCATCACAAAATCTGCTCCAATCTTTCCGATTAACAAGTGTTCAGCAACCAGGTTGGTTCCCTGATGAATGGAATTGCTCAGTGGGGTGAGTGAATATTTTTTTACTCGATCCAGAGAAGCGTTTTATATAAAAATGTATTTGCTATGTTTCAACTCCTGTCATTTTCCATTGTTTACATAAATGCTAAATGTAGCAAAGTATATAACCCACTCAGTACAATAACATTTTTCAAAATCATATCTCGCTAAATCTGTTTGAACAATTTTAATGAGTAATATATTTTTTGATTTCAGATAGAAATAAATTCCCCCAGAAGCAGTTGACAGCTTGAATTCAAATGAAAGGTTTGCTCCCGAGAAACATTGAGAGGAGGTGGAAATTAGAATACATCCCATATTGAATTTTGGAAAAAATCTGTTGAATATGACAATAGAGTATTTTTCTTCAGTTACGATACCTTCTTTGAATAATTTAATTTTCACTATCAAGGGATTCATGGGACTGGCAAAAAAACTCTAGCATGAATACCAATTCGAGTAAATCCTGACAAGGGCATTCAATCAGGAGACACGATTCAGCAGATATTTCATTATTTTGAAACATCTTCCATAATTCTTCTGGTCAACAGAATCATATGGTTTTGTTTCAATTCCTCCCTCCGTGAAGTTGACATTGCTGGATATTTAGCCCCCCCCCCTCAAAATAAAACAATCCGTCCTTTCTCCCCGACATGGTGGAGTTCGCCTCGTTTCGATGATTCATTCTTTATAAATTATCTTGAGATATCCTCGTTTTTTGTCGTGTTTCAATTTCGGAATTTTTTGATAACCACATGAACAGTTGTTTTCAAAATGTGTGTGTGATTTGTAATTCTACTTTCTCCATTTTGGTCATTTTCACTATGAATTGTGTGGTTGATATTTTTTCGATTGAAATGTATGTGTGGTTCTTCTGGTAGTTTTTTGAGATCTATATGAAAGTTAAAATTTTTTCAACCATATATTCTATTCATCTCTCAGTAGGTCATTACTGGCAGAAAATTTCAGATTTTTTTAAGATTCTTAAGTGTGAGGTATACTGATTGATGATTATTTTTTGTGCGGAACGGTTTTACCTAGGCGTAAATGTGGGTATGAATGAGCTTTTAAGAATTTCGAATATGATTGAAATGTTTGACCGAAAATGTTGCGGAATATTATTGAGTTTTAATGAAGTTGTAAAAATATCTTCGAAACAGTTTTGGTTCAAGATTTGAACGGGTGAAATTAAAATGCGGTACAGATGAATGATGACATATTCCTTTGCAGTCAGTTAGGAAATCAAATTATAATTATGGTCAATGAGAAAAGTAAATGAAGTTAATTGATGTTTGATAATTCGATAAAGTTGAGATAATTATTCGTTTGTTGTTTCGAATAATTGAATCTGAATGAATATTATTTGACGAATCGGTTAGATCAATCTGAAGATTACTTCTCGAAAAGGCACATATATGGTGAGTAGCTAAAAAATAAAATCTTTGACAGTGTGAATACGAAATGAAAGAAGTGGTTCATGACAATGATTTCATATATTTTTAGTTTCCATTTCTTCAGAAGTTTAAAACATTCTTATGGAATAACATTTAATCTTAGTTCGTTTTAACTTTTCTGAAATAGTTAATGAACCACAAGCGTTTTTTGGGAAATGACAGTCCTCACCCGAAGACGATTACGGACACCAGCAATCGAAACGTACACACAACACTCAACTCGAAAATTGGTTTCAACATTTATTCATTCTACTTGATTTATTTCTTTATTTAAATGTTGTGTCTAATATTTTATATTAGATATCTCAATTTTTTGTCACAATATTATTTCATTTATTTATTTTTCTACTAATAATCGATATCCCGATTTTTTGTAACATTATTTCCTTAGATCAATCAAACCGTAACTTTATTATCGACCAGAAATCCATTTAAACCTTTTTTTATTTGATTTCCTTACTTGATTCGTATTTTTATCCATTCGGTCTTAGCAACAGGTTTCAATAGAGTTGATAATATATAGACAATGGAAGTCCGAACCATTACCATTAGCATTACTAAATATTTTTACCACTCACATCTTTTCAAGTAGTCGAAGATTCACGAAGTGTTTCCCTGAATTTAAATTTTCCAATTATCCTCTCAACCATCTCTAGTTGAGACAATGGATTTTTCAACCCTTCCGTATCTCATGTGTGCAAAGTGCTTCTGGGAACGGATTTTAATAGCTCGCCGGCTCTGGCCAGTGTATTAATTGTTGCAATCTTGACAACTGCTCTCATCTTTTCGAAAAGTCGAAGATATACGTGAGTATTTCCCTAAATTTACATTTTCGAATTATATTCTCCACTAAGGCAAACCAAGATGGCGGACTGTGTGTGTGGGTGTGTGTGTGTGTGTGTGTGAAATGCGGCGAAGCTTATCACAGAAGTTGTTCAGAAGGGAAAAAAATTGAATCAATTGATGAAACGGGGATATTATGCTGTGAAGGTGAAATATTAAACAGATCCAAGGTAAAAGAATACATATCAGTCGATAAAAAATCAAAAGAAATTGATGAGCTTCATAGAGAAAGGTAAATTGAATGGCTCAAAAAGAAAAACGAGCTGCTGGTGAAAATATTATCAGAGAAGGACGAAAAATACCAAATTCTACTGGAAAAAATTTGCTATTGGATGAAAAAGTAAAACACTTATCAGAGATGATTAAAAAAGACAATCCAAATAAAAATACCCAGGAAGACAAAAAACGTACGGAGACAATGAATGGGTCTGTACCAAGAAACAAAAACCAGATAAAGGAAAGGCAAGAAAAACGTCTGTCGGTGTAGGCACAAATATTGAAGGTCTGCCCAAAGATAAGGATATAATAATGAGTCACCTGAAGCAGGAACATCGAAACCTGACAAGGAAGAGAAATTTAAAGAAGTGAGGCCAAAAAAACACAGAAGAAGATCAACCAGAAAATTAGGACAGGCTGAAGAAGGAAACAACCATGGAATACAACCGAAAGCATGGATGTATATATACAGGGTGTCACCAGAGGTGGAAGAAAAACACATAACAAGCTACTTGAAGGACGAATTGGGAGAGGATGAGAGTTTTGTAGTTAAAGAACTTCAATCCAATATTCCAAATAAAAAATGCTTCATGGTAGGAGCAGATTTTTCATATAAGCCAGAATTATATCAGCCCACCCTCTGGCCGAGGGGAGTGGAATACTCGTTTGTTCGATTTTAGAAAATACAATGAATATCAAGAAAGAGGATCAGATGATACATTTTTTGAAAAGGTTAATATTCACACCGTAAAGTCTAGTAATGATAAAACAAATAAAGATAACATGTCTAGGATGTCTTATACACCAAAATATGCAATCTCTGGGCAACAGTATTGAGAGAATCGAGCTTTTTTCCAAAGATAATCCGAGTTTCCTTCTCGTATGTGCCACTGAACACAGAAAATCACAAAATCAACTTGAAAACATAGGAATTGAAAACTTCAAACTAGTATCATACCTTTTGTAGGGAAGAAACAGACATGGCGGATCGGCCAATTATCGTAAAATTGCTACGAAGTGAAAATCACTAAACAACATAGTAAATATATCAACTTCAGGTGATTTCGAGTGCTCAGCGGTAGAAGTTGCTCTATCTGAAATGAAGATGAATATTGTTTCATTGTATAGGCCACCGAGTGGTTCTTTGAAAGTATTTTTTTTTACAAATTCGAACAATTATTAATTAAAATCGGTGAAAATAATAAAATTACATTCATAGCTGTATACTTCAACATAGAACTTGAAGAGGATAATCAGGTGAAATCAGATTTGATGACATTGACTTAATCTTTTGATTTCCACAAAACCGTGAATATACACGTGTAACATTGACTACTAGAAGTTGCATAGACAATATATTCACAAGTTACATAGGATGTTATGAAGCAAAAGTCGTAGACATTCATATTTCTGATCATGAATCCCAGATACTAATGTGGAACACGAAAAATGAAAAAACACGAAACTCTAATTGAAAAAGGATATTATCTGCTGAAAATATAGTTGAATTTAATAGAAAGCTTAAAGAACAAACATGGAAAGAAGTATATACATATAACAGATCAAAAGTTGATAAGCAATGGAATTAATTCATGAAGAACTTCATGTTATTATTCAATATAAGTTTTTCTCCCAAATTGGCCAGAACTAAACAAAATCATTTTGAAAATTATTGAATTAACGAATGTAAAAAAGATTAGGCATGATGTTAGTTTTATATGAAAATGAAGAGATCAGTCTGACGTCTGAAACGTCGTCGTCTTGTGATATGAGTAGAGTGTTCAAGACCAAGGTAGATCTCCCCCTACTCCATTGCCCTTGAATGACCTTGCTGGCGACCTTGAATGACCTTTGGTGTGTCCACTACTTCGACCTTGAAATGCCTTGATGACGACCTTCAGTGACTTTTGGTGGTGTCCACCACATTGACCTTGAATAATATTGAGAACAACCTTGAATGACCTTGGGTGTGTCCACCACATTGACCTAGAAACGAGTCACCTTAAATGACCTTTGGTGTGTGTACTATCAAGCGTTCGAAAGATTGACCTTGAATACCCTCGACTGTTGGCATGGTCTAGCTTGAACATCATTGCCCTTGAATGACATTGGTGAATTCATATTGTACCCACAAATAACTTGAGCATTTTCAATATCGAAAATTTTTGTCCTTAGTGTAGATATCGTTTAGCAAGCATCGCCTTTGAATAAGCTTGTTATTAAAATGACCTTGAACTTGTTGAAACTTTTCAATAATGGTACATATCTCTGTTGTTTACCAATGACTCAGAGTTATGCAGGTGGTGAATGTATATAAATACTTCAGCCATTCGACGTGTTAGTTTCCTCTTATTGAGAATGATTGAGTTATTGGAAATGTATTCGTGCAGTGGTTGTGGTAAACGTTTCACTAGGAGTGACAGCTTGCATCGTCATCAGCGGGATTCTTGTTTGTCAAAGAATGAAAAGTAAAGGCCGAGAACGGATATTCGCCCTACACCTCCATCAATGCAGACCTGTTTGTGTTGCCATATGAGCGTTGCTTCTAATCAGATGAATTCACATCGGTGAACTCTGGAACATAGAACAAATGCATGTGTCCAATAGGAAAGGGGGTGAAAATTATCCGTACGACCTTCAAATGTAGAATTATCAGCTACAGGGTGGAAAGTCGAAAGCATCACACAGATTACATCATGTTCTTCAACGAGATGAGATTAAAAAAATTGACAATAGTGGGGGAAGTTTTGGTGATCCACAAAGAGGTGAGAGTTAACATGGGGGTGGAGGTATCCAGGAGGTGCAGCGGCCACTGGAGTTGGCCCCCGTGTCGAAGAATATGCTAGACATGGCGGATGAGATGACGGCGCCCAAGCTTCCGTATCCTATCGACTTTGGGAGCGACGCGGGAGAAAAGGGAGAATAAGGTCTAATCACAGACTCATAATAGTTCCCAACGAGACGGCCCAAAAACTAGGTGCCATTTTATTACTCTAGAGACCGTGTAAAAAGTCTGGGGAACGACGTAACTAAGACTTTTGGACCACTGCCGTCAATTTCTGGTGGCCCGATTTTCCGCCATAATTAAATAAACATTGCATCTGGAAACGTCATTTTGTATAAAATTATTACTGACGGCATACTGTTTATATTAACAGTAGTAGTTAAAAATTAAATTTAAACTTATTGCCGTCAAAAAAAAATGGCACCGGAAGTCAGGAAAAATTTTGAAAATTTGAAAGTCGAGTATCCATTTTAGTATCAAATCATTATTGACGGCAATAGCATAATTTATTATACTTTGTGATGTTATTTCGTGTTTTATTAATGCCGTCAAAATTTACTGGCACCGGGGTTGAAAAAAGGGGGTGGTAACCCCTTACGTTGAATAGGGTTTTAGTATTATTTCATTACAAAAATTTTTTTAATATTATTAATCTACTTGAGAATACAATATTATAAATTATTGTGCCGTCAATTTTTAATGGCACCGACGGCTATTGAAATTAAAAAAAGTTTATAGCGTACAAGACGTGATACGCCGTCAAAAATATTTTTATGGCACTTGAAATATTTGAAAGAAAAGTTATAAAAAACAGAAACCACATGTTTAGGACAGAAATTAAACTATTTTTTAATAATTAACAGTATCGTTAAAAAAAATTAAAAATTTTGATTATATGTATACAGTTATTTTTGTAAGAAAAAATTATGTTTTCATAAAAAATAGTTAAAAACCTATCCGACGTATCAATCCATTGTAACATCATATGTTTTATTAACATGATAAAAAATAAATTTCATTGAATTAAATTTACAATTTTAAATGTGTTTATAAAGGGTACTTTGTGAAAACGAGTAGCTGTTTCATTAGGTTTATATTTATCAAAAATAACAAATACTCAATTATGAAGTTGAACTTAATTTGATACTTCAAAATTTATTTAAAACCTTTTAGGAAAAATGTTCATAATTTAATTTATACATTCATTTACAACCAACCATTTTCTAACTACAATATATCAAAAATAAAGTTTTCAGGTTTACTTCAAACTACTTGAAAAATAATTATAGAGTAATTAATATTTTTTCATAATTTGTGCTTTACAAATGTTACATAAAAAAAAATTAATAATAATAAAAAAGATTGCACATTAGTTTAATGAACAATTTTAAAAGCTATTAATCATTTTTATCATAGAATGTGTGAATTGTTTTTTACGAATCGATTTAACCGCGTTCAACTTGGGACGTGACACGTTTTTTTACATGAATTATTTTGCATATTAAATATGATAGATACATTCAATTCGTGCCAATATTTAATATTGTTGCTGGTTAAAACAGATAAACTGTATGCTAAAAAAACAAAGTGTTTTCCTAAAATTTTTGACTTTAAAACGTTTTAGTTTTTTACTTTTCACTTTTAGAAGACAAAGTTCGAGTATCTTTGACGTCAGGCTATTTGTAAACAAAAGCATTTATTAATGCTGGATTGATGGCATTTTTAGAAGAGATTAAATTGGAAGAATAAACTTGTAGAAGTCTGCAGATTGTTAGAATTAGTTTATTTATAAATAATAGCACCCCTCGGTAGGTGTTCAGATTCCTAGATTCTTAATCCACGCAATTTATTTAACTAATTTACTTAGAAAAAGGCCGTCTTCCTGACTTTTTCGTTTTTTCCGAATTTTTAGTTTAATATTTTAGGCTGCAAGCATCAAAGGCGGTCGTCCACCCCCTTTTCTCAACCCCCGGGCCACCAAATTTTGACGGCGATGATAAAAAATCAAATAACATGATAAAATAAAATAAATTTTACAACTGCCGTCAATAATAATTTGATACAAAAATAGTACCTCTACTAGACGTAAATAAACAATTTTTCTGACTTCGTTTACTTTTTTTTTTTGACGGCACCAACTTTAAATCGTTTTTTTATTGATTTTGATGTGAAATATAATTTTTTTGTAAGTGCCAAACACTATGCAAAAATTCTGCACCCAGGGTGCCCGAGGTTGGGGTGACCACCCTTTTTTTCAACCCCGGTGCCAGTAAATTTTGACGGCATTAATAAAACACGAAATAACATCAAAAAGTATAATAAATTATGCTATTGCCGTCAATAATGATTTGATACTAAAATGGATACTCAACTTTCAAATTTTCAAATTTTTTCCTGACTTCCGGTGCCATTTTTTTTTGACGGCAATAAGTTTAAATTTAATTTTTAACTACTACTGTTAATATAAACAGTAGGTATGCCGTCAGTAATAAAATGGCACCTAGTTTTTGGGCCGTCTCGTTGGGAACTATAACACCTCAGAGCAAAAAAAGTCGTGGGTTGAAAAGGAAGGCGGCTGACAATCCACCACCAACAGTCAGCAAGCAGAAGCAGAAAGATGATTTTCTATTGACCGAAATTCGAGAAATACGAATAATTTTTTCATCGGTCCAGGATGTATCCCGATTTGATGGTTCAGTGCCGAAAATGGTGGGAAAATATCAGCCAACGTCCACACTTTGCTCAAATCATATCACCTCCAATATAAAGTATATGTGTACACAATTTGATGTAGATTCTCTGATACATTGGTTTTCGAATGTAATTCTGCCTCATTGAAAATGATATAATATATATTCAATCTTTGTATGAATGTAAGTGTTTTATTTTTATGATCACATAAATGTGTGAGATTAGGTTGAATGCTACTCGCAGTTGTGAAACAAAGTTACATATATGACAAGCCTGTATCAATCGAAATTGACGCAGTGGATCATTACCTGTTTTGCAACACAATTCTGTCACTTGATTGAATGGTAAGGTGGAATGGTTCGATACATGATCATACCATCCACCGTTATGATTACGGCCCCACTATAGTCGAAAACACATGAAACATATTTTCTCGATTTCACGATCGGTTTTTTCGACATTCACACAGGCCGCTGTCACACAAAACAATTCTGTATAGTTGAAAGTAGCTTGCCTACAAATCACCACACCACCAGACTCATCTCCAGGGCGATCGGCGTCACAATCGATACCCTCATCGGAGTCTTCTACTTCGAAAGGCGCGAATATTACTCCATTGGCGGCTACCTCACAACCTTCCAACTGCTCCCACTGATGATTGTTGATATCATCAGCCGCTGGCACATCAAAGATTTCATTTCTTGCAGCCATGCTATTGTACAATTCTGAAAGTTGTATGCTTCAGGAAAATTGCTGAATATTAACTTCTGAATCCACAAACTGAAATATTTATACAATCGTGGTAGCACCCCCACCTAAAGTCGACTCTGAATTACGATCGACCTCAATGTAACCTTGTCTACCCACATTACACTGAATGTCAGGTACGTAGCGATCCCCACCACTTACTGAATGGTATATATCAGTGAGAAGCTCCCATGAAAAGATATATTCAGTTTTAAAATTAATTTTTCCAAAAGAATGGGTTGTTAAAGCCAAAATATGTGTATACCCAATGCAGATCCATGGGGACATTATGTGTTCTAATTGTCAGATTACTCGGCACAAAGATGAAATCCATCCTTGCAGTGGGCTATGTGATATTTGTTCATTACGGAATCCTGTTTCACCTCCGAAGCAGTCAGATTTCGAGTCAACGTCAGGAGATGGTCTTCGTCTGTGTTCCAAGTGCCGCCTCGATAGAATCGAATGCAGTAATATTGGCATCTGTCGGAACATTTCTGTGAAGTGTTCAATTGTTGAGAATCAACCTACATGGTCACGCTGCATTCAATGCGATGAATACACTACAGACTGTTGGAAAAATTTATGTAGTACGTGCAGAAGTGGCTGGGGGCTATGTGAAAAGGTTGGAGCACTCTACCCCAATGGAAAGATACACTTCCTGAACTGTTGGTGTCTGAACCGTGAGGAGCAGATCGCGAGAAAGAAAATTCACAACCATCGCAAATCAGCATTTGTGGAGTTCGCAGAAGAAAAATCAACTTCATAAAAACTGCTTGTTTGTCATAATTTATGAAACGATTTGCAAATATTCGAATAATAAATTATTGAAAATATTTTGTGTGTATCATTATTCAATTATCAAACTGATGAGATGGTGTACTGTCCTAGGTATGGACTCAATGAATCGAGAGTACAAAAATATGTTTTATTTTTATTAATACATCTTGTAAAAATCCGAACCACAGAACAACGACTTCCTTTTCTCTCCAATACTCGCTCCACCAAATATGTGTGGGTCTTTCGTTTTATTCAATTCCACTTCGTAAAAAGCACCCTTGATTGATTGTCCATTCATATCTCAAAGTACATCCGTTATGGGTTCTGTACTGTTTACTTTCACGACAGAGAAGATTTCTGTAGAAAGGTTTGTAGAGTAACCCTTGTCGAAAACACCTTTATACGTAATGATTCTGACTTTATCTCCTATTTTGAGTTTACTTTTTTCACATCTTCCAGTGTTTGGCCATCGTTTAAGCTTATTCAGAGATTGTGAATAAATGTCCAACTTTGTAGTAGGTGTGACATCTGCAGGCTTCATACCGATGGTGCGATGGACTTTGTTGTTGAACCAGTCAGTGATGGTGGAAGAATATTCAACCATTTGTAGTTACCTTCAAGTGAAAACTCCTTATAGAGCCAAGTTTTCAATGTTCTTTCAACACGCTCAGTAATTGCTGCCTTTTCAGTACTGAATGTCGAATAATGATTGATATGGTTCTCATTCATTAGGGATGAGAAGTTCGAGTTATATAATTCAGTTCCTTGATCGGATTGTGAGTTTTTTGGGCGGTACTTCACATCTTTCAATATACTGGCCATAGCTTTTGTGACTGCAACTCCAGTTTGTTTTTTCGACCATACATACTTTGAATAGCAATGGATTACTACGAGAATGTATCTATAACCTCCATTTTTCCTAGAATATGTCTGCATTTACATTAAATCTATCTGCAACAAATCTGAAAATCCCTTAATTATGGTTTTCCTCGGGGAAAATTTCGCAGAGCTGACTTATGCAACTCATTGACAAATTATTTTAACTTCCCATAATAGATGCTTATTCTCACGCAGGTGGTTGAGCTGACTGTCCTTCCATCCAATGTTTTCTAGGTTTTGAGGTTGACTGCTCCTCTTTGCTCATTCTCCGTATTAAATTATCGATCAGCTTGGTTGAATTAACAACTCGATCCTTCAAAGAATCGATTTCTTTGGTCAACTTGATGATCCCTTTCGAAAATGCATCATTTTTCTTACCGATAACAAATCTGAGATCACTTATTTTCACATCAAAGAAAGCTCTTGCATCGCGTAGCACTGCGATAATAGACTTTCGAAAAGCGTCCAGAGTTACTTCTGTAGTTTCTCTAATGTTATCATCAACATACCTACCAACTCCACCTCTTCTTCGACCGAGTTTATCGATTGTTGTAGAATCAACTTGAGACTGATCGATTTCGGCATATACTATCAGATATATAATGATGATGTCAGTGAACTACACCTTCTTCGCGCAACTCTTCTATTAGGGCTAGTATGTCCAGCCAACTTTGAACTCCAGAGTAAACGGAGTCGCTCCACTAGTCCCTCCATTTTATTCCAATAAATGCAAGTTTGTATTTGGTTTCCGCAATATACTTTCTTGATGGGAAGTTTCACTATTCCCTCGCCTCCTATCCTAAGATTTCCTCAGATAGTGGTAAGATTATTTCATGATATCTCTTCTAATTTTTTGTTATAAAACCCTGTTGTTGGTCATAGTTTTTATATGCAACTCTTGTCATCTTCATATTTCACCGTGAACTTTCCGATCGGCGGTAGAAAAACTACCTGAAGGCACTTTCATTAATATCAACTTGAATAGACCAGGTGTGCTCTGCCTGGTAACTACCGATTACTTTACCACTTTCTTTGACAATTATTTTTCCTCTAATGAACTCCACATCGGTAATACCCATTTGTAGTTTTTTGGTTCGGGGATCCATTTGAATACCAAAAACTGTGTCATACGAAGATAAACCCAATGATAACTTCTCAATATGTTTTTATACTTCATCATCACCTATTTGGGAAGTTATCGTTGGGCAGGATGGTGTACTCGTTGAAAGTGATTCATTAGCATTATAACTGGTATTTTCATCACCCAATTCATCGAACTTCATCACTTTAGGAAGCCATGTGCTAGTTTCAAAAGTTTTCGGTGTTGATTCGCAAGTTTTTCCTGCTTGGGGACCATGCACTGGAATTTTGAATTCTGATCCTTTCGGCTACATCTGCGGCAGCCATCTTCAGAGGAGAGTTAAACTACGACCACACCGCTGAGGATGGCTGCCGCAGATGTAGCTGAAAGCTCCGGAATTCAATTCCAGTACACGGTCCTCTAGCCCGAAAAAATTGCGAAACGTCAACACCAGCCGTGAAAGCCTATATTCTTTCATAAGTTTTCGGAAAATGTTGGTATCGGTGTTTTCGACTGCTTCATTTGGGATGTTTTGGTGTTGACCGATATTGTAATTGGTTTTTTCGAGTGCAGCTCGATTATCGAAATGGTAACCCTTCATATAATGCATATAATGCATCCATTTCTTCAAATACTTTCCGTTTCAAACTGCTGTCTTCATTATTCCCACCGTGCATCATGATGTTGCAAATGCTGTATCATCGACAATTACCACTGCAAAATTGAAGTAAATGGATTGGTGGCATCAGGGATATAGGAATGCATCATATCCTTATCGATAATGACCACCATGCACCCCCATATTTTTATCAATAACGAGTAATCCATATTTATCATCCCAACAATTCGCGCACATATCTTGAAATTGCTAATAAGTTACATCGGGACACATGGTCCAAGTAAATGAGGTTGAGATTGGTATCGTCCTGCTTGAGTATCACTATAAAGTTTGCATTATCTCGAATCAGTTGTTTTGGATCACGAGAGTATGTTCGGGCAAGATAGAAGCAATCTGCATTCTAATGACGACCCATACTGAAATATGATCTGATAACATCCTGCTTCTCACATATAACATCATCGAAAATGAATATTGACGTACAAATTCGAATTCTAATAAAGTTGGTGGAAACGGTTTAGTCAGTTCTCTCATCAACAAGCTACCATTCAAATTACACTTGCCTGGTGGCTATCAGTAATGTGGCCCTGGCACCAAAGTACAATAAAGAATAGCAACAGGGGATCCCAGTATCAATCAACTCGATATTGCCTGTAAACAGCACGATATCGCCTACTTACAGAATCAAAACGACTTATCTGCTAGACATGAAGCGGAACGACTTCTTGAGGAAGCTGTTTGGGAGAGATACAAGTCAAAGGACGCCACTTTTGCAGAAAAAGGAGCCGCCTGGTTAATAACAGCTATAATGAAAGGAAAACTTCGATTCGGTATGGATTGTGAGTCATCGTCCAACCTGTGTCATAAATCAGTGAAGAAACGAGGTACCAAGAAGTCCAGAATTAGAAAAACATTCGGCAAGTTGGCAAAAAAATCGTAGCTTTCGGTTCCGGTATTGTCAGAAAAGTTCGTGACATTCTACATAAGGCTGGAGGGGAAAGCTTCATCACCAAGAATTCGGAAAAAGATACCTAAATGGCAATGAGGGCAGCTAGCAAATATACCAGAGCTGTAGATGGAAAAAATAGAATACGTACCCCTCGCATTATACCAATTCCCAAGTTTCGTGGTATTCTACCTTTCATACCAATTTTTGCTGGTTTATCAGGGTTGGGAGGTTTGGCTGTTGCTACAGCAGATATTACATAAGTTATTTGAACTGCAAAAGCGAGAAGGAAGCAATTAATAGAAGCGAACACATAATAAAAATATGGAAGCCATTGCTCTGGGTAATCGTGGCAAGGGACTGTACTTGAAATAGTATCGTAAAGGACTGGGATCATATTTGAAATCACAGAATAACTTATAGATATGCTACCCCGAAGAGCATTGTCCAACATCAATACCGAATTATTTGCCAAGAAAATGAGAGTTCCATATTTTCGTGGTACTTTCATGATCGATGGGTTGCCGCAATCAAGACCGCTTAGATATGAATCTGGCATTGTGAATTTGGTTGGTTAACATGGTTCGGGAACTCATTGGGTAGCACACAAAATGATTAATCACTTGGTAAATTACTACGACAGTTTCGGTGACTTACCACCTTTCGAAGAATTGGTTCAATATTTCAGCATTGGTTCGAGGTCGATCACTAAAATCCTATATAACTATGAACGACAGCAGAAATTCAACACAGTTTGGTGTGGTTATTTGTGATTGAGGTTTCTCTGTGATCGTAATTCATGAATACGACACCCTCACCGTATCGTGTATCAAAAGAATGGGACATTCGCTGATTGCCAGAAAATGACCAAACAGCAGCTTGCGGATGTGCCAAAAGAGGAATTAATTGATCTCGTGTGGGATAAACTACCTGTACACCTTCAAAATGATATTGATATATTGAGGTATCAATATTGTCAAGATCATAATGATGACGGCGATAGTGGCAATTCCGATGACGGACCTACACCTCAAAAAATCTTTTGTTGCTACTGTAGGGTGGGAGAAATGAATGTTGCAACAAATAACGAGTGGATATCAATTCACAACCTCCACCCAAAAAACGGCGATTTCTCCATCAACAGCGTCTATGTCATCAGCAATAAAATGAACTAATCTATCAAAAGACTGATCAGTCATGTCTTGAACGTTTACACTGTTGGGAGAATCGAGTGAACTGAGTGCCAACTTCTATCTATCCATTGAATTGGATACAGGTAGCAGATATGGTTTGGGCTTACACGGCTTTTACTCTTACAATTCATTATTCAATGTACATATTAATGTAATAAAATACTACCTGGGGCCTATGAAATCACTGAAATCAATAATGCAACACAGAGATCCATCGAATCCAAGGACCACAGTCTGCAGATGGCGTTGAAATAAATATTGATGAATATTCACTCTGAATGCGAACAAAAACACTCTCAAATGGAAAAAACGATCAAAATACCATATAAATCTCAAACATGAAAACTCGATCGCTAAGCTATCTGGATTTGAAAGGAGTGTGTGCATTTTTGAATTCAACACTGATGTGGCGCCTGGCTACAAACTCACCAAGGAACCGAAAAATATTATTTATATGCAGATCAAACCAGAAGGTCGTCAGTATCTCGACAACATTACACTGCGCATCTTGGATGATAATGGGCTGATGATTAATTTCAATGGTGAAATAATTATAATAAAACTGAAATTTGTGAAATTGTAACTGGGATAGATGATGGGATTCTGCTTCAGCAAACGACGACAGAGGTCACCTAATCATTGTGTGATGCATGGTGGTGGCAATGGTGATGATGTATGTGAAAAAAAAAGAAAATATGGAAATCACTTCATTCCACGTGTCTGCTAAATGATCAAGTTATAGGAAAAGTGTTGACCTAAAATTCCTGAAATCCATCGGTTTAAAGATACTTTACAGAAAAAGTAAGTAATATGGCCTACTACAAGTGAGAAACTGGAGGTTTTCGAGGAACTTGTGCTCGACCATTCGTTGATAAGTCTGCATGAGCATACATACAAACCATATGGCTCACCATATTTCAATAACACCGACGAACTCAGAATTCCAATCAACCTTCAAGATCTGATTCTCGATATCGCAAAGAGTTACATTTATATCGAAGGAAAGTTCAACCCTACTGATGCCACACATGCCACCTCTCTGATAACACTCTCGCTTTTATGTTCGACGAGATTCGTTATGAAATGGGTGGTGAACAAGTGGCCGTTATTCGGAAACCTGGCATAATCACTACAATGAAAACTATGGTATCATTCCAAGTAACGCATGCTAATTCATTGCTATCTGTTGGTTGGGGGCTCAGCCAAACTAATCAACCAATATGGGATGCCACTAGTGAAGTATTCAGTGGTAAGTTGCCATTGGGGGATTTGCTGAAGATTACAATAAAGGTATATTGAATGTTAAGCAAGAGCTTATTTTGATCATAGCTCGAACATTCAGAAATGCATATAAGAGGAAGTTGGGGCTGATTTCCAAATCAACATGGATAATAAGACATATTGTCGGATCGATATAAATATCAATAATGCTAGAGTGAAAGTAGCTTATCATATGTGGCATCTTTATGAGTTACCTTTACTTCGTGAAACGGCATCAGATATGTGGGACGTGAAAACAACCAGCAGTCTAAAAAGATCTGGTTTCATTATAATAATCTTTCAGCACACCACACAATCCGACTCTATATCAAAAGATGCAAAGGAATTCAAAGATGCTGATATAAGTATAATACGAGTACATTTGAACTCTGAAGTCTTTCCCTATGAACGTTGGAATTTGGATTTTGCCAAGTTAGACTCATCTGCATACTATGCATATGAAAATTTTCGACGTAGCAGTTTCCACAGTAACCCCCTATTTGTAATTGAGTGCTCACACCAACCAGGTGCTATGACGTCATCCACCGTTGACATCAAAAATAATTTGAAACACGTAAATTGAAGTTTCCATCGAATACCAAAGTATATGCTTTCATTTTACATGATGCCTTTGTGAGTTATAGTGCTCTAAATGGATCTGTTCATATTGGGTAATCAGAAGAATGACATGTGAATCATTATCCACTGTATACTGTTTTTTCGGAAATGAATAAAATATTCCAAAAGCATTTCTGTCCTTTAATTCCATCCTGAACATATGAGTTTGAACAAATATGACCACTATAAAGTAAATTTCTTCATCTTTTTCCACCTGTTCTTGTGACTTTGGTTCAAATTTTTCCAGCTGGTATTTATGTATGATATTTAGTGGTAGGTAAGTGTAAATATCGGAAAGAAATTGTTTCAAATCAGCTTCGATTATAAGCTTACATACGTGATCCAAATCGATATTTCCATAAGAATACCCATTACAAAATGGTACACCAAATCGTCAATGTTGGTAGTGATTAGAATTCAAAATATCTACAATTTTATCAAATATTCAGTGATAAAAGTGTTACTTATGGTTAGTCAAACGACCCGGAAACATCATATAGCGGAGTACGTGAATAGAACCTTGAAATAAGAAGAATACAAGATATTTTTCAAGTTTGACATTTGATTTGACATCTGGCACTATTTGGAGATGAGATAATTACAACCATTTCACCATATTCAATTCACTGTATGCTCTATCCCATTCACATGTCCCATTCATATTTTTCATCTTCGAGAATGTCTCTGTATGGGGTCGGATTAGAATAACCCTGGGGTAGATTCTGCCTGTCGTAGAAGGCGACTAGAAGGATAACCTAGGTGGAAGATGGTCTTACCATCGCCCGGTGAGATACCACCATACCAACTATATGTGCTGTGACGTGTTAATTCACGTTTCAGTATGGGCATTTTCCAGTATTCACCGGTGAATGCCACGGTGTCAACCGGTTGCACACCGAAGCGTTCCAAAATTAACCGTTCCTGACTTTGTGAGTGTTTCTAAATTCACCGGTAACTCTACCGGTCAAGCACCGCCACTACCAGGTTTTTGGGTTGGAATTTCGGTGTTTTTTCTAACCTTTAATACAATTCGAGGTTTTGTGTCAGATTGGCATTTTTAAAATATAAATATTTCTATAAAAAATGGAAAATTGGAAACCGGTATTTGATGAGAATGGGAAAGTAATGTTGAACGGAAATAATATTGTCCTTCAAAATATAAATAGTAAGTAAAATAATAACTAAAATTTACCCAAATCAAATTTAATATTATTTCAATTTATTTTGGTCTGTTTTGTTGGCTAATAAAATCATAATGATAAACAATCTAAAGATTAACCATTAAACGTAGAATCCAGTTAACAAACAAACAAATTGAAATGTCAAAACACCGGTCATCTACCAAAGCGTTTCAATATTCCACAGAAACCATAGAGAACCTGACATTGACCATAAAAAAACCGGTTTATTCGACCGGTTTATTTACGGTGAATATTGGAAAATGCCCTATGTGGTTGATATTTCCGGTTTTTCCCAACTATTGAATTTGTGAAATGATGATAATGCCTCCCAGAGTAAAAAACTCCGGAAGTAAAATACCTCCCCCATCGGATTTCCGTGTGGGAGGTACTCGGGGGGAACCTTCATCGCGAGTATTGAAAATCTATTATTGTAATATTCCTGGTATGAATAAAAATGTCAATGATGTGCATCACCATCTGCAAACCGAAAAACCTGTCATTCTTATTCTAATTGAAACTCAAGTCAATTTTATTCTCGCTTTCGTTTCAGAAGTGATGTTTATCTATACTCTAGGAATGATTTATCGTGCCAAGACGAAGAAGGGGTTGAACCGAAAGATTTTGACGCGATGTGGTTTGAGCTTGTCAATCATCAACAAACTAAATTTGTCTGTGGTCTTTATTTATCACCTAACAATGACTCTATTGTTCATCAAAGAAAACCATCCAACAGCTGAGGTGACAAACTTGTGTTCTTGGTGAACTGATATATATATATATATATATATATATATATATATATATATATATATATATAAATATATATATATATGTTAGCATGAAGATTCCCACAGAAAAAGTATGATTAGTTGTTTTTTCGGGTTTCATTCCGTGTTCTGTGGTTTTCATCCTCTAATGGATAATTGTCAACGTTTCGGCAGAGTCTCATTTGTCATCTTTTAGGTGTTGTCTGGAGTTTCGACCTGGAGTCGAGTTCGGAGGTCGAAACTCTAGACATCACCTAGAAGATGGCAAATGAGAGAAGATTCCGGAGCACTCTGTCCCAAGTAAGTCATCACCAATTTAGCTTGTGCCAAATTAACATTTTGAATGATATTTTCTGTGAATTGCTCCGTGACACGTTTTGGAAGACATACTTTGAATCAAGTGTCACTCTCTCCATCTATTAGTATAACTTTAACGGATTCACCATACCGTGTGTAGAGTAGTAACATTTTTTAAATTTTATAACCATTATCGATAGCTAATGATATTAGAGGTTTTTGTTCCATAGCATCAATCTGCAGAACTATGACAAAACTGATATTTTCAATGTTCAATTTCAAATTATTCATTCTCAAAGTATAGTGAAAGTCTAATTTTTAAATATAATATATCTTCACCTCTATGACGATAACGAATCGAATTATCGATACAGATCATCGAGACCTCTCTGAAAGATTATTCATAAGCGTAAGGAAGTATGAAACGGAGACACTTAAGAGCGCGTTTCTCGGGATTTTTATTTACTCCTAAATCTATGCAACTTATACCCTTTGTCAATGTTGGTTGCATACCTCAAAGGCAAATGTATTTGGATTCACCATATTAACCGTAACAGGTCAGAATAGGCGTGGCTAATTTCCCCTCAGCTATACAGTAACGTACGTACGTAAAGGGTTTCGGTTCTTTACAAATAATCATAATTTCTGATCCAGTATTATTTTCTATGTTGTGTGAGTGAGAATGCTAACAATTGAAATAAGCTCTTTTGAGTTGAGTTACACACTCACCATCATAATTAGTGCATTAGTCATTATCTGACGATAGTTGTGAATTCCCTGATTGTATGTTCTTCATTTCAATATTTGCATGAGTTCGTAGGTAGAGTTTTATGTGGTATTCCCTAATTGCTGATTTTTATGATAATGATCCAGTCAGACATGGAGATTCAGTAACATTCCCGTTGATAAAAATTTTAAGTAATTCACTCTACTTATGCCGGTGAGTGTATAATTGACCATTAGTCGGGAACAAGGACGAATGTCACTTCGAAGTATCCTGAAGTAGAATACTCAAAGAATCAACAGATCTAACAGGAAACCAGGAGAAATTGGAAATGATTATTTATGATTTCAGTTTGATTATGTAATCGATTGAGAATAAAAAAGTAGAAAGGGGGTTTCTTAGAAATTTACAGAAAATAGGTATGTGAAATGGAAAGTTTCAGATCGCATGAAAATCCAGGAAAAATTTAATACCTAGTAGTATCAACGGTGCCACTCCACCCAATATCGGTTCAATATTACGGAAACGAATAAAGATAGATATCATCGTTATGCCTGGTAAATAATTCATCGACATAAAAATGAATAACATTCGAATTCATTTAATTAATGTCACTTCGGCAATTTTTAGTTGTCACATAGAAACCATACCTATTGATTGTGATTTATCGGAATTCAACCTTAGAAATTCATTCACCTTCACTTACATGTACTAACCGAATACTTACCTGAAAAAAAACTGACTGTTGCGGGGCTCGAACTCACGAAGAACCTATTTCTGTTTGTAAACTTACCAATTGGCGACGATTTGTATAGTTCGTGATGAAGATATGTAATTAGTTCAAGTTTTGTTTCAGGCAACATCACATTGTTAGTAAAAAATCTTTATTCTCTATGTATGGAAAGAACTTGTTGAAACTTTGGTTGAAGTGGAAATCTATTCGGGAAAATACTGAAGGATTACTGTTTTATGTGAAGACGGATTCTTATGTGAAACTTGGTAAAAAGATTGGTACGTCGGTGATTTTCCGGCAATGGAATTCAATGAATTTTAATATTCTAGTTTTTATGTCTGAATTATTCGATTTATAATCAAAAATACTGTATTACCAAAATTGATATATCAGTTTGTGAACTATATGTTGTCACTGTTGAAATTATAATACCATTCGTAGGTTGTGAATAAAAAATCACGATTTTAATATTTATTATGCAGTATATTATGCCAATATGTTACCTAAATTGATGAATCAATGTTGTAATCTACTCTCCAGAGTGGACACTTATTGAAATTCCAATATTAAAAATCGAGTTTAAAAAGCAGATTCCACATAGTTGAAAAGAAACCCTGAAAAGTTTCAGGAGTTCCATGTGCTGTAAGCGGTTGTAATTGACAAGTCAATGAAGATATAAGTAAGGAAAAATCATTCAATCTTTTTTTTTCGAAACATTTTTCATTTTTTCCTCTAGAGCTTCAAGCACATAAGTTGGATCTCGAATATCCATATTGCGTAGTTTCCGACTATCAATGAGCTCTGGTTAAAGGCAGTCATTGAAAAAGTTCAATGATTTTCCTTTCATATTATTTTCCCAAAACTCATCATCTTTTTCGATATATTCATGTTTCAGACCATACGGGGTCCATACAGATAGAAGGCAGGAATCAACTCGTGTAACATGGAGTTGCCCTTGAATTTGGAAATACCACTTATGCCTTCTATTGATTTTATTATTTTTGTTCCAGAAGGTTATTTTTCGTGTTTCAATGGCTTCTTCTGGGGTCATTCCTCTTGCCGAGTACGGACATTTCATTTCAACAATGTACCGCCCGTCACCTATTATTCCATCTGGACTAGCCCCAATGAACTGAAATTCCGGATCTATATAGAAACCACATTTCAAAATTTTCATATCCAATTTTTTTCCAGATCTGAAATTGCCTTAATTTCATTGTTTCTCCCATATGATATGGCTGGTACATTTATTGGTTTTGGGTATGCAATTTTTTCTACAAGCCTTTTTCTGCTTGTATCATTTCGAAGGCAGCAAATTTCGCCAAAATTTGAAGTAGTGATTCGTTTTTTCCCTTCACTCTCCCAAAAACACGAGTTTCTCTGATCGCAAATTGATCTTTCGATCAATTTGATCTCCCGTTCACTCTTGGCAAAGTTTTCTGTCATGAAATCATTTTTTGCCAAATTGAATTGCTCGAAAGTTGATATGCTTTGGCCTGGAAGATTATTTGATACTCTTTCAATGAGTTCTTTCGAATTCCATGCGATAACTGCATCGTGACAGCGTCCTTGAGAGGAACGTTTAGAACAGAAATTAATTCTTTTTCCACCAATGTGTTTGCGAATAGTTGAGTTGAATTGTTCAACACTATTGGTATCCACATCCATAATAAGACTCTTAGAGTGGCTTGAGTATCGAACCGGTCTCATGAGCTGATCGAATAGTGCTGAAAATTGAAAATTAGAAGGAATGAAAAAATTGTATTACCTTGTTTATATATATATATATACTATATATTTATTATACATAATACTCACGAGTCATTTTCATATCATGGAAAAATGTGTTTTCAGAGACTTCCTCTTTCTGACAGAAATATTCGTATTTTTTATAATTTTTGTGTTCCCCCAAAATATGACTGGGACCGTTCAATATGTCGCCGCTGAGTCTCCTGACTTTCTCGTCATCGCAGACTTTCTCATCTTTTCTATAGTTCATTGCTCTAGTTACTGCATATCTGAATCGTAAGATATTTTCCTGAAATTTCGATCGTTCCATATATTGTAATATAACATATAGAGATTATGTTGAAAAAGAACCAGGCAAAAGTGGAAATTAATAATAATAATTTATTATGGAAGATAAGTTCTCAATTCTCATAAAAATAAAATGAAATGGTTTTAGTATTTTCATCGTGACATACTGGACTCACAAATGAAAAAAAGAGACAAATGGAAAGCTGAATACCTTGTTTTTTTTTCTGAGAACAAGAGGACCTGCTTCTGCATCTTTACTTGTTTCGGTCAATATCCTGATATAGTTTTTCGACTTTGATTTTGTGATTTCTATAGGGTTCGCTTTCCAGTATTGTTTTGTGACAAGAATTGCCACCATCCGCCACCATTGTACGATATATCAAACCATTCTCACCAATACTGTTTTCGAATCCTTCGCGTAAGATATCAGCTTCCATACTACTCGAGGAACCATCCCAATTTTAAAAAAATCTGTGTGATTCAGCTTTTTTTGCGAATTTTCAGCTTTCTTGCATGTGAGACAAAATTTATTCCGAACTCCGATATGAATAACTTTTTTTGTGACAGCACCCAGTATAGTAGCACAACCAGACAAAGAGTTGTAATTAGATCTATACGATCGTTTAGCCCAGAAACCGTCACATATAACAGTTATGAATGGTATGCTATTGACAAAATTTCCGGCTTTTATGGCTATTTGTTTTCCTTCCTCAACTGCTTCCATCATCGACTCCTTATGTATGTTTTTTCTAATACATCACAAATTTCGTTATGATATCTATCATAAGTATGTAACTGCAGTTAATTATTTCAGATGGTTGAAACCAGAACCAATTGATAAAACTGCTAAAACACCTTTTTGGTTGATGATTTTGGCATCGACTTCAGTGCTGATATTTGTCTGGTAGTTACACATATTGCATCTGACTTTCAGATCAGAATAAAGTCCATTTCTGGATTCTCCTATTACCGTTAAGTTTTCTAAGGTACATCCCATGAGCGAAGGGTGAGCTGAGAACATTTTGAGGGAAGATATAAAATGTTCAATATTCACCAATCTGTTTCCCTCTATGGAGAATTCATTATGAGCACTATCTTTCATGACCTTGGATTGGGTTCTTTTCGTTGAAGTAATCAAATATATATCTTCATCTGGATATGAAGACCCCACAGTTTGAGAAATGTCATCCATGCAAATTTTTTTCAAAATGGGGCTTTCCTCGTCACTCTCTTCAAAATATCGTTTTTGTGAACTTGACATATTAGATGTACTAATATTATCCTTCCTGAAACTATAAGTAATTAACGTACTCATTTGGTGACAACTATGATTTTCTATTGAACCAAATATTTCAATTTTCTTTTTAGTTCTTTGGGTTGTCAACGTCCACAATCGAAAATTATTATGAAATAATATTGGAATCTATGGAAGTGTTGAAGGGCACATGTCTGAACTACCTCGAAAAGTTTCTGCGGTAATTAAAAAAAGCTTCTCCTGAATGAAACTTGTGCTATTAGTCAGCAACTTCTCAAAGTTGTACTTTTCCTCCCGAAGATGAAGTTTACTGTCCGAGACGTAGCGGAGAGCAGTAATCATCCAAGGGAGGAAAGGGCACTTTACTCCCATGTTATACATAATATGATTTTCCTGCCTTCCTCGAATAACAAGTCATTTTTGAATAATTTATTTGTGGAACTAACGAAAACAATGTATTAAAGAACCAAAACTAAGAAGTAGGTAGTGTAGTATGCTGAAGAAATTCTGAAAATGTCAAGAACCTACGAAACAAAAAAAAAGTATCAAAAAAAAATAAAAAATGTTGGCGTTGCCAGGGCTCGAACCAACACCTATATCATCTTGAAGTGTATCGTGGTCATTGTCATTGAAATGTATACTGTTGATAGAGGTAGGAGAAAAAATACTCATTTTTGTTAACGTTTAGGATATCAAATACGTTTCCGTTTTCAAAACTCATTCACAAATACTTCACTTTCATATTGGTTTGTCTGAACCTTTTTTTCAGATTGTGGTAGTTCAATTATCCAAAACACTACGGATGAATAATCTTCATATTATATGTCAATATAAGTAGTGTATTGAAAATATCAGACGTCAATTACCTACTTGTTTAATTACTGCGGAAAAAAATTCACCAACTCGCTATCAAAACCCTTGAACAATAGTAAACTCAAACTCAATCATCCGTGGCACACGATATACTGATTCATGAACCATGAACACGTCATTATTCTCGAAAAACCCCAGTGAAATTTTCAAGTCTGCCTGTACGTAGGGGGTGAAAATTTTTCATTGATAATCATTGAAAATTATCCCAACACTAAACTGATAGGTACCTACCACTCGCACTCGATTCACATTTCGCTGATAGAGCCAGATTCTTTAGGAAAAAAATTATACGAACTATAAATTCTCAGAGCTACAAAGATGAATAAGGTTGTGAATTTATAAATATATGAAGCATTATTAGACACTCTCCTGTGCAATACCTCATTTTTATTATATCCTTCCAGAGAGCCAACCACAAAATTGTAGTAATCAGAATCAGTACCTAAATAATAATTTTAAAATTTCTCCGAATAAGTAAATTGGCAAGCCACTGGCACAATATGTTACCAGCCTTCGTCAAGGTCCCAGTCCCCTTCCTGCAATGCGAACTCTCACGAATTACATCCGGGCTCGCTCACGAAGGCTGAAGTCCAGCCCACATTTCCTCCGAAATTTACCTCTGCCCACACGACCGTACCCCTTAGAAACTCGAAAGATCGTGAAATTAAATCTTAATAGCGGAGAGGGTTAATTCAGATAGTTATCAGAAATTCTAGCTTAGAGGAGAGGCAGAGAGTTTAACAGAGTTTTTATCGGAGAGCTTTGGTATTGCTGAGTGCAGAACTCAAAGTAGAGAATTTCCAGTTCAGAGATTTTTAGTACAGAGCGTTGGATATTTAGCGGAAAAGTTTGAGTGATTATATAGTATTGTGATAAAGAGTTGTAATAAGAGTAGTGAAGTGTTGTTTGGACTTTTAATCAACGAACTTAGGGATATATCGCAACAATATTTGCACAATTTTGTTTTTTATAATACAAAAGTGACTGAAACAAACTTTTAAAAACAGGCACTTCCAAAAATGATAAAAATAAAGAAACCGTAAAAATGACATAAATAAAAAACAATAAGACACGGGTGGGTCGAGCAACTGTCATTTCATCCTAATAAACTCAGTTTTACAGAGGAAAAAAAAAGAATAAAATTGATTTGGGATGTCGAAAAGTGAATCCACCCCATTGGCTATTACCATATCAATTGATAAATTTCATATTTTTTAAACGAATTCTCTGCTCCCTGTCACCTCCGCTGAATTATTGTCAAGGCAAAAAAACGTCAACTGGATGCACGAGAGGCGTTTCTGAAAACAGAGAAGTGAATCAAATCTCCATTTCTGAATGAGTTATCCGCATCTCAAGTATATCCAGAAAAACCTTCCACTGTACTCTTCAACAAACGAAATCTCATCTGATGGCAGGTTCAGTGAATGACGTGTTTACCTGGTGTGATATCTATGACATTCACAGTATTTCAAATTGTATTTGTATTTTGTATATATTTTTCTTTTATTCATATTTTCAATGTTTTTAACCCTGAAACTACGATTTAATTGTTCTTTTCATAATGTTGTATACTGAAACTCAGAAACGGCTCCAACGACTTTCATGAAATTTAGTATGGAGGCTCAGATTTCGGTTTTCCTCTGCTTTGAACTCGGTTGGAAGAGGTCGTCAAAAAATTGGTGAAATGACATTTTTTTTTGTTGCTACGTTAACTCAAAGTGACAAATGAAAAATGTAAGATGTTTTTTATCATTTAACATTCATTTGATGAGGCTTACACTAGGGCCATTGAAAAACTATTGAAACATTCTCTTCTATTTATTAAAAATTAAAGCAGAATTCTAATAAATTTCTTCATTTTGAAAACTAGAACCATTCAAATATATATTTCAAAAATTGAAATGTCAGTATACTCCCCGAAAAACAACAATTCACTAGAAAATAGTAGTTTGTACACGGGTGGATATGGTGGCCATATCAGTGGAGTGTGTAAGATGAAGATAGACCTCCCCTACTCCATTGACCTTGTACGACCTTGATGACGACCTTGAATGACCTTTGATGTATCCACCACATTGACCTTGAACATCTTCTGGTGTGTCCACCACATTCATCTTGAATGACCTTCGGTGTGTGACTATCAAGCGCATGCAAGTTTGATCTTGAATATCCTCGAGTGATGGCATGGTCTAGCTTGAACAGCAACGCCCTTGAATGGCATTGGTGAATTCATGTTGACCTACAAAAAACCTTGAGCATCCCCAATTATGGAATCCGGTCTCGAATGTGTGTGCATGTGAAGAGTGTTGAAACTCAAACCCACACTCCTTCAGTTATTTCTATATATATACTCAGAACATTGTATTTGCAGCCAGTTCAGATTATCTCAACGAGTAATAGTTGTGCTTCAAGATCACACAAGCAAAACTCCATCCACCCAAGAAATGAACGTTGTCATCGTCATTGGGATGAAGATATTTTATATTTTGAAATTATAATTTGACTATACTTTGAGAATGGATAATTTGAAATTCGACATTGAAAAGATGAATTTTGCCACAAAAACCATTATCGATAAAATTCAAAAAATGCTACTGACACACGGTATGGTAAATGCATTAAAGTTATACTGATAGATGAAGAGAGTGACACATCATTCAAAGTAAGGCTTCCAAAACGTATCACGGAGCAATTCACAGAAAAAGTCATTGAAAATGTAATTTCGGCACAAGCTAAATTGGTGATGACTTATTTGGGGCAGAGTGCTCCGGAATATGCTGGTGCCAAAACCCGCTATTTGGTTCAGTTCAATTGCCTCTCCATGTACATAGTGTAAAGTATAATAGTTTAATATAAGATATATATCACTTCACAAGAACACATTCAAAACTTCAAGTGAGTGTGTTTTTTGTGTTATTTCTTGTTTTCATGTTTTTCGCATCTTTAGCATTATTTTCAAACTAATGAATCTCATTTTGGTTGTTTCAGAACTTCTCCTCAAACTACAAATATGTGGATGCACTATTCGAATAAATGATATCCGGAGGCAACAAATTTGGGTTCTGCTTTAGAAAGGCTGTCTTGTGAATTAGCTGATTTGAGTTGGGACGCTCTAAATGCATCAAATTACGACTGTGGCATATTCTTTGACTCTGAAGTGCGGAAGGTTTTGCAGCTCTCAGTGAGAAATATGAACTTGGTGTACCACTATGTAATGGGTATTCTTATGGAAATATCAATTTGGATCACTTTTGTAAGCCTGATCAAACCTGATATGAAACAATTTCTCTCCGACATCTACACTTTCCTACCACCAAATATCATAGTTAAATACTCGCTTGAAGAATTTGAGCCAAACTCACAAGAAAAGGTGGAAGAAGATGAAGAAATTTGAACTTCGAATAATTTTATTTTGCATGAATGATATATATTGTTCATAAAACTATAAATAAACTTTATAGTGGTCATATTTGTTCATATTCATATGTTTAGTATGGAATTGAAGGACACAAATGCTATCAAAATATTTTATTCATTGCCAAAAAAACATTAAACAGTGGATAATGATTTACATGTCATTCTTATGATAACCCAATGTGAACAGATCCATTTAGAGCACTATAACTCAACTGCTGATATTGATCATCGCTTCACTCATAGTAGCTACGTTGAAAATTCTCATATGCATAGTATGCAGATCAGTCTAAATTCTTGCCAAACTCCAAATTCGAATGTTCATATGGAAAGACTTCAGAGTTCAAATGTACTCGTATATCACTTATATCACCATATTTGAATCTCATTTCATCTTTTGATATAGAGTCGGATTGTGTGCTGTGCTGAAAGCCAATTATGATGAATCGAGGTTGTTGTGTATTCGAACTCTGTGGCTTCAACCCCCTGTGTTCCATCCTGTTGGTGCCGCTACCTACGATGAGGGCTGCCTAAGGCTAGTCGATTCCATTGAAAAACACAATTTGTTTGTCAACAATTTTTAGATTTGACGCTAATCAATCCTGACATTTTTCGATTTAAAACTGTATTCGATTTTTATCAGTTTCTGAAAATAAAACGTTAGAAGTGAATGTGGTATACATAATACAGTCCACTCATAGCAATTTCGTACCACATTAAACAGAGGTCTTTCTAGACTGTTGGTTGTTTTCAAAGCACACATATCTGATGCCGTTTCACGAAGTAAAGGTAACTCATAAAGATCTCACATATGATAAGCTACTTTAACTTTAGCATTACTGACACTTTCATTGATACGACACAAAAGTTTCAGTTTTTGACGATCTTCTGGCACAATATGTCTAATTCTCCATTCTACCTTGTTGATTTGAAAATCTGCCTCAACTTTCCCCATACATGCATTTCTGAATATTCGTCAAAAGGAAAATTGGGACATCTTATAAAAGACTGTTTACTGTCTACTTTTTTAGTAGATTTCAGACGAAAATTGAAAAATTTTGGTATGAAAGAAATCTTCAGTAGATTTTGGTAGAAATCTACATGTGCGACATCTTTTAACGAATTTATGAACTCGGCAGGATTTTTGAAGAAATCTAAAGTGGCTCCATCTTTAGGAATGTATTTCGAAATGGGAATGCGGGTAAATTTCGTTTTAGTACACTGTATTCCACTAGATTCATTGTTTTTACGTCAACTGTCAAAAGTGTCAAAGATTGCCATGTGGCATTTGGGTGTTTCAAAATTCAAAATAACAAAACGAGAATTTGAGAATTGAGAAACAAAATGAAGCGAAAATATGAGCAAGCATATCGTTCGGAATGGGAGCAAGAGCCTTCTTTCTCATCATGGCTTTGTAAATCAGCAGATGGAAATAGTGCTTTTTGCAAAGCATGTAATTGCAAAATTCTTTCACGCATGGCGTCGTTGAAAGAACATTCCGCATCAGCAAAACACAAAAAATGCCTTGTGGGATACTCTGGATCTTCTTTTGTAATTCAAAATAACATGTAAATTATTCCTGTTTTGATACATTCTCATATATTTTTGTTCGGGCAGCACCTAGGTACTAGGTAGTTTCGAAAAAAAATATGGCAACTCATGCATTTTGATCCGAATCCGCCCGATAAACGAATATATGCCATGCTATATGTATTGACCTATCCTTTTTCGTTTTTCAGATTGATTAATACTTCAAAAAATCACTATTGTCAGAAGTGAAAAATGCAGAACTTCAGATTGTTGCCTTACTTTTAGAACACAACATTTCATTTAGAGTCATGGATCATTTGAGCGAGGTAATCAATAGGTCATTTCACGACTCAGATATTGCTAAAGGTTTTAGCTGTAAAAGAACAAAAGCCACTGGAATTGCATATAATGTTCTTGGTGAACAATTTGAGAAGAAAATGCTCGAAAATCTGTGAGATTCCACATTTTCAATAATCATCGATGAAAGTACCGATATCAGCACAACTAAAGTTCTTGCCATAGCTGTGAAATTTTACTGCAATGTAAGTCATTCTGTGAAAACAAGATTTCTAGGCATGGTAGATATTCAAGGAGAAACAGCCCACGATTTGTTTGAGGCCCTTAGTACAGCTCCAACTGAACGTGGCCTTGTTTTTCAAAATATGATAGGTTTTGCAGCAGATACTACGAATGTAATGTTTGGGGAAACCAGTGGCATTGTTGCAAGAATAAGAGAAGTAAATCCTCACTGCATATTTGTGAAATGCGTATGTCATTCTATTGCGTTGGCTGCAAGTTATGCTTCCAAAATTCTTCCGAGGACCATCGAACAATTGGTTGAAGAAGTTTATAATTATTTTGGTCATAGCAGTGAGAGGCAACGGGAATTCACGGAGTTCCAGGATTTCACCAACACTGAACAACACAAAATCTTGAGACATCATGATATTCGATGGCTCTCGTATCATAGTTGTATTAATAGAATATTAGAGCAGTGGGAACCTTTGAAACTTTTTTTTCAGGGTCAATATTTGACAGATAAGAAACAAAACGTTTCATCTGAATTTTTATTCAATTGTTTCAATGATGATTTTTTGAAACTTTATTTTTATTTCCTTGATTTTGTTTTGCCAATAGTAAATAAATTCAATATAATTTTTCAAGGAGAGTATCCTGCTGTACACAGGATATATAGGGATATGGCAGCCATGTTTGCTTCCATTTCAAGCTGCTATATGAAAGCAAGCTATGTTAAGGGCACCCCTCTCCAAGACTTTGACCCCTAAGCATCAATACATTTTTTGCCCTTAAATAATATGTATTTAGGCGTCAAGGCTGCACAACATTTGAAAAGTAGGTTACCCATAGGAGATACATTTAAATATTTAGATTTTTTGGATCCACAAACGGCGGTTTATGGCGATTTCCAGAGTTTATATCCACTTCTTTCGAAATTCCCTAATTTATTATCAGAAGATTTAATTCAGAGCATCGATAATGAATATAGAGAATTAAAACTGGACGTAAATGTAGGCAACTTACTTGCCTCAAGTAGTTCTAATAATGATGTGATGAATGTGGAGTCGTTTTGGAAGAATGTCGGCAAAATTTGCCATAATGATAATGAACAAAAATACAGAAATATATTTCAGTTTGCAAAAAAAAGTGCTTTGTTTGCCAATCCCGAATGCAAAATGTGAAAGATTATTTTCAGATTTCAATAGAATTAAAACCGAATACAGAAACACATTTCTGAATAAAAATGTTGCATCAATAATTCATGCTAAAGAGGGTTTAAGAGAGGTTGGCAACTGCAAAACATTCATCCCCTACCCAGAAATGCTAAAGGCAATGAGTGATAAAAAATTATACGAAAATATAAAATAAATAAATAAATGAATGTAATATGCTGTGATTATACACCAAATATTTTTTTTTAGTTTAGTTTTTTTTCAGAATACTCGATATATTTTTTATTTGTTATAACTTTATTATTTTTCTATGAATAATTTGATGAAAACTAGTCTTGTTTTTCGATCTAATGCTCAGAGTATGATCTCATGAATATTATGTTTGTTTTTCGTACTGTTTTACTTTGTTATTTATATATTTAATAAACATTAAGATATTTTGAGTATGTATATTATTTGTGACCATCGATATTGAAATTGTTTAATATCTGGAAACCACCGGGCAACCAACATCTATCATTTGAATTTGTAAAACACAAAGCTTTCCTGCCATCTGGAGTGTTTTCCTCAATATATGATTATATGAACAAAACGCCACCTAGTAGTGAGATGCCAAACAACTATATCGGCCAGTAGATTTCTGTAAATCTTAATATATATAAATTTCGTGTCACAATGTTTGACCTCAATGGACTCCTAAACCACTTAACCGATTATAATGAAATTCGCACACCATGTGCAGTTCGATCCAACTTGAGAGATAGGATAGTTTAAATCTCAAATTATAGTCGCAATTTTAATTTATTGCTAATTATTTGTCTGTTATTATTTGACAGTCACAATTATCTGTTAACTCCAAATGATTCTAACAGATGTCGATACCTTTCGACTGGGTTGAGTAAGTATTCAATAGATGGCGCTGCTGAGCCCATCAGTTGGCAGAACAAATTGAATCAAGAAATCCAGCTCAAAGAATCAGGACAGCAGAAGGTCATGCACAACCACAAATGGTTTAGATTTGGAAAATCCATGTTTTTCTCATGGGCAACTATATGTTGCGTGTTCACGTGTTGGGAAACCGTCGAATCTATTTGTGTTAGCTAAAGACAGGTTAACCAAAAACATTGTGCACCGATTGGTGTTAAATTAAATTGAAATTGATAGTATTTATAATTCAAAAAAATAGATATTAATGTTTAAAAGTTTGAAGCTGTCTGCCTTGCCTACCTCATTCATGAGTTTAAGCGTCACATGTTATTTACTGTATTATACTGTAATATACTTATATTTGTTATAAAATTAAATGGAAATAATAAATCTAATAAATTTTTATTTTGTACCTATTGATTTCTGCTTAATATCAAGTGTAAGAACATTTTAATTATTTGTGTTAAACGTACTTCCCCTTCAAATCTCAATCCAGTGAATTTGTATACCAACATCAACATTTTCGTCTTTGTTGTACTAAAGGGTTATAGTAGTAGAAAGTCAAATAAGGAGATCACCATATTTTTTTACAAATACCATCTGTGTGAAAAAGCATAGTGGACTCCGTGACTGATGTTCTCTTATTGTTCCTCTTAGATTGTTTACTATAATGTAGTATAACAAAAACTTTAGCCACAGCAACGCGTGGCCGGGTCAGCTAGTTGCCTAGTAGATTTTAGTATATTCGGCCTCATGATATAGTAGATTCGAGAAAAAAAAAGTGGTCACACTGGTCATCTGTTTCAACAGGTTGAGAAGAATAACCGATAGTTTGGCCATACCAGGAAAATTGAATGAAATGGACGTTATATGCACCATTCAAACCTGTGCTGCAGTTTCCTTCGTACTCAATGACATCCTTCGGCCTGAAAGCGTGAAGCCCTTTTCTTCCAACTCCGTGCTTCGAACAGTCACTAGTGAAAATGCACCTATTTGAGGGAAGGCTGTGATATTACTCTAATTCTTGGGCGACTCACAATCAAAGGTACAGTGTATGTCGCAGACATAGAAGATGAATGTATACTCGGGAATAATTTGATGAATGACTATGAGTTTTCATTCGACAACGAAGAGAAAGTTATGAAGTTTGGAGGGGAAGAATTCGTCGTAACAACCCCAGGACATAGGACGATACCTGAAAACTGCGGTAAGCGAAAACTGCGAGAATTCCTGCGTTGTCGAAGGAAGTAATTCGCGTAACATTAAATTAAGTCCCTGAATGCAGCGTCTAGCCATCGGTTTTCGCACGAGCCTGGGTGAAGACAAAACAAGCCATCCCTGTGAGAGCCTCCAGGTGTCGTATTAGAAGTAAAAGTGACATCTCCGAGTTTAAAATACTGGAAGGGCTGATTTGGTCTAACAAAAAGTCTATATTGGCCAAGTCCAACCGATTCGGCAGCAATCAAGAAGAGTTTCAGTCACTAAACAAAAAGAGATGGTTTAGCGTATTGACAGGAAAATACTGGCGGATTCGAAGGAGATCGAGTGCGGCTGTACAGCCCCCGTCGTAGAAAAGGAATTTCTCCCAAATCGACACCATGCTGGGAAGGACCCTATACGATAGTCAAGAGAATAAATGACGTGGTGTACAGGATTCAACGTAGCACCAGAGCAAAAATGAAGGTCGTTCACCTAAAAAGACTCAAACGTTACAATGGGAATAACGAGGGGAATAATGAGGTATTATTCGATCGGTACAATCAAAATTGACAGGGGGTTTATATTACGAAATCCTGGAAAAATTACGTTCTCTCTTCGACCCCCTTATTTTTCGTATACGAGCGACAGGGCCGGTGCTAGGAGATTTTAGAGAAACTACTGCTATTCAAAATTTTTGCAGTAGCATTTGATCTTTTTCCTAATCATCTATTTTTCTCACAACTCTTTTTCAGTGGAATTCGATATACTGATACGAATAATTGAACATAAGAGATGATCTGAGACCCAAACGTAGAGTCCCATACTCAAAATCATTTTTTCATTTGAAATATTCCTTTAACTTCATAAAGATATTCTGAAAAGCGCAATAAGCCCTAGAAGCTGAAGTGCTTTCCGGAGACCTGGCAGTGAAGGATAGGTCAGACGGCTTCTACAAGGAGAAAAAGATTCTGAGGGAAGTATTGTCTGTTCAACAAGAAACACAAAAATAGTATTCGAGTCTATGGGTACTTTAGTTTCAGTACTATTGAGCAACAAAGTGTAAAACTTTATTAGACGTCACCGTTGCAGACCCACAATGAAATGTTTGTAAAGCACATTTTTTTAAACAAAGATGCCAACAAGCGTATTCGATTCGTCAACGCAAGCTCACATCATATTCACTCTATTATATGGTATGTTAATTCAACATATATAAGATGGCACTACTTTCTATTCAAATTAGGTTCTGTGGTAAGGTAAAGTGTTATGTACCTATGTTGTTCCAATTGAAAAAGCAAATTTGACACTTTATGCTTTTGATCAGAACCCTGCATATTAGTAGATAATTTGAAAAGGCTGAAATTGCTGACATCTAGAATTTCTATAAGAAACCTTTTTCAATATTTTCACTGCACCTCATAGTTTTTATGGAAGAATGTATTTACATTGTGTCATTACCACTCTGCTAACAGTACGAATTAAATTTCTGGATCACTATAAGGTACTCATTTGTGAGTACAAAAGTTTTATTGAGCCTATACTATGCAACCATAAATTGCTACTTCGATACGGAATTCTGAATTGGGGTACAAGTTCCTCTGCTGAAAGAGTATTATTCTACAGAAGAGAACGATGAGAATTGTAGCTGGAATAGGGTGGAGAGCATCATGTAGAGACGCTTTCAAAAATTTGAGGATAGTCACAGTTGCTGGTCTGTATATTTACAATTTAGTAGTAACATTTTTATAAGTATGAATTCTCAATGCAGCAACCAATCACTCCACACGTTTCAGAGATCAATTAATGCCTAACACATATAAAACAACATTATACCAGAAAAGTTTTTTTTATCTCGCCCCAAAATTATTCGATAAATTGGACGAATCAATCAAAAATTCACCAGTATTTCACATTTTTGAATCTAATTTGAAAAATCTTCTGATTGAAGAAAATTGCTATACAATAGATGAGTTTTAAACAGAATTTTTACTTTATTTGTAATAAATAAAGTTTGATATTCATATCATTTATTTCTAATATCATTTTTATCGAAGTTTCCATTGTAATTGTACATTATTTTGTACTTTTCAACGAAAAATATTATTATTATTATTGTTTAATGGCCTTTATCTCTCTGATTTGATCGACCAGATATCAACAAACGAAGAATGTAATATTCAAGTCGTAATTTGATTATTCTGAAGCATCATAAAGTCGAAACTTTGAACTTGGTTTCCTCTCAAAAAAAAAAAACATTAACACCTTTGGCATGGTGGTGATTAAGTATTATATGGTATTAGGTAGACGAATTTACCTTTTGAAACCCAGTTTCTGAGCAATGGCCTGGGCAGTAGCGCTCCTCTTTCCTGACCTACAGGAGAAAATTATTGGAAAGGTTTGACTAGGCTTCCTCCTCCCATAAGTTGCTAGAAACTCTTCATTTGAAACATCCCTCAAAACACCTTCCAATTTGTCCACTATAAGTAAATATATTTTCCACCTCAATAAATATAAATACGTATTTATTTATTTGGCACATAGGTGGATTCATGTATTTTCAATTATCAAGCAACAATGAACAAGAACCGATTAACAATTATCGAGTAGAAATTAATGAAAAAGAAGGCATTCATGCAGGAAGGGGTCAACCTTACATAAACTTTTGACTAGCATTTTTTATTCATTTTTATATTCTCTAGCTTCGTTTTGAGTTGAAGATTGAAGTTGAACATGAAATATCATTGTTTTCCTGGGAAGGTTCACCAGAATCACATCTACAGTTTCAATTTCAACTCGCTCACATTGAACGAATATAAAAACAATCCCGAAAAACAAATTATTTCGAAAAAAAATTTGGTTATGATCATATGTATAATCTGTCATAATCTGCACATTAGGACACATATTGTACAGTAAATTAGTTCAACCCATCATTGATAACTATCACTTGCTACTTGTTGATTGTTCCTTGATAATTGAAGCTGCATGAATCCACTACAATTCGGATGGAACAACCTGAACTTACAAGGTATATTTATACTTCTAGGTAAAACACCACTTTCTCTCAACTCCTCAGGTTCTCTGACATCTATGATAATAGCTTGACAATTATCTAAGCCAACTTTTTTCACTTCTTCATATGAAACAGCATCATTGAAAGATGTTGAATAGTAAACACCACCTAAAACAAATAATAATTACACCTACTGAAATCCGTACAGATATTTTCATTACTATGTGGAGTTTTCTTCATAATCATAGGATGATATGTACGAATTGATCTGAGAACAGCGTTTTTCACAATATCGACAAGTGAAATCATTGGAATAAGTTAATCGTAATTAAAAATAATGAAAATTCAAATTCAAAAATACTTCTTCTTCTTCTACTTCGGTTTGGCTCTGCTCGTTGGAACAATTTGCCAGCTTTCAGTGATTTGGATAATCACCCTTCCTCCACGCACTTAGGTTGTCTCACTCGGGGTGATACCATAAATGCCTGGTTAATAAACTGAGATAGTATGCCCCAGGGTGTTGTTTGTTTATTATGAATTCTAGGATTCAACCTGAATAAGACAGTCAATAGGTAAGTTAATAGGTAAGTATACAAGGATCTAGAATACCTGAACAGAAAAGAAACAGAATTCAGGTAATGGGACAACCAGAGGATAACATATACATCCCTTCTTTTTTTTTTTTTTTTTTTTTTTTGGCCGTTGTATACATCCCTTATATTCAACAACACTCTCTTGGTTGAAGAATACATAAAGTTTCCGGACAATGAGCAAGTTTTGGCTATTCTGAGTGCTGTTGGTACAGCACCTTAACTTCGTAGGGATATTGGGGATTTGTGATCAGCTGGATATACAAAATTCTCTGTGGGAGTTGTAGTAGATTCTTTTCTCACAAAACTGACACCATAATCAGCCACTCTCCGGTGCCCAGAAGAGCACCCAGGGGCTGTTTCCGAACACATGTCCTGTAGCGTCAGCTGTCAACAACCCAAACAATTTCAACTTTCGGGATGTTTTGTGTTTTGTGAGAAAATGGGGCAACACTCTTTTTTCCGGGATGGTCATGCTGAAAGACAGGTTACCTCAGAACATATTGCATGAGTTTCAGATCCTTGGTTCGCGTGAGATAGAAGCTAGATTGGATTTTTCGGCAAAATACATCGAATTCTATGGAAAAAGACGGTATCTATGGAAACAACCTTTCTCCTATAAATACCAGACCGGTTTCCAGGGTGAGGCAGTTCGTCTTGGATCTTCTATCAGGTAACAACAAACACTCGGGACCTGAATTCTTCCTCGGTACCAAGCTCTATAATAAGAAAATGGAGTACCTGACAAGATCGGTCGCGACGCCATTAGATCTGGAACAAGAACAAGGAAGCACAGGTCCTTAAGATTTTGGAACTGAGTATCCTGAAGTCTCACATTAACTTCTTCTAGAATTTCAAAACTAGTCTTTCAAACTTAGAGATTGTCAATGGGGAAATATCCAATTGCTAAGTAATAGAGAACTATGTTACAGTAAAGTCTCCAGTGTGTAAGATTTGAAAATGATTGTAGAAATAAATATGCGGGTTATATTAATGAACTGCCTCTAAATGGTGAAATGGTTGAACTGAGTACGTTTATATTCACTGCAATGTTACTCATACACTAGTTATGGTACCTCCCTCACTACAGGAAATCAAAAAGAGTATGAAATGAACTACCAACATTTTGCTGTGCACGAATAAGTCAAAAAATGGGGGGACGGTATCCGGTTGATTGCCAGATGGTGTGCACCCAAAAAGATGAATCTCGCTGAGACAGAACCTGGCCAACTCCATGGTTGTGGGGGTATAGGTGTACTAGATGCCCATTTACACAATTGGCGACAAAACATCTCTTACCGAGCTCTGATAATTACTCAAACTTTTACATTTTGGAGATCTTCATTATCAATTATTTCTACAATGGATATTTTCCAAAGATAGGTATTTGCTCTTCCAAATCAGATGACTTTCCTATTTAAAATTTAGATTACAGTAAATGTAATATCAGCAGTTTCTAGCTCACATGCATTGTTTAGTTGTTTCAAGGAAGTCAATAAATCTGTTGATCAATGTTTTGCATTTCATTTCTCTACAGCTGGCAGAACTTTGTATCCTGAAACGAACTCAAAAAAAAACACAACGTGGGAAAACTAGGTCATAAATTTATAGAAATATAACTCTCAGCTTCTTAAGGTGATACGATGGGGTTTCTTTCTAATAACAGGCTGGGTGGCAATTTCCTGCGGGAAGCCGACATCGTGATCAAGAAGCAGATAAGCATGACGATTCAAAGTGGCAGTATTTTAACCATACATATAAGACAGGGGTACGTTCGGTCACAGTGGTGCCGTGACCAGGATACAAAGTTTTAAAATCTGTCCAGTTTGGGAAATGAATTTGAAAAGGATAATTACTTATTTATACTGAAGTTACTATGTCTGTTCACAGGAGGATCCAGACTAGGGGAGTGTCCTACTGTAGGAACAGCGTTTGTGACAGAGTGGAAACCAGTTGTGGAAGAAGAACCACAAAACAATTCAAGGGGAGATACAAACGAGTTACAGGCAGAAATCCGAGGAAATAAGAGGAGAATGGAAGAAATTGCCAACGCCTTATTATCAATTCAGGAGGAGAATCAGAAAATATTCAGTCACATATTATCGGAAAAGGGGTCAGGGACATCCGAAAAACTAAGGAGTGACCCTAGTTTGACTAATGGAAATGGAACCTAGATGATTACACAGGCACCTGCGATTCCCAAATTCAGGGCTAATGGGAGTAAACACCCGGTAAAGTTTTTAGAGGAAATGGAGAGATACTTCGACCGTATGAACCTGACTGGCGTACAAAAGTTGAACGCTCTGAAAGACGCCTTGGAGGGATCTGCTTACTCTTGGTTGGGACTCTTTAATGGTCAGTGGGATAGCTTCGACGAATTCCGCGAGGCTTTCTTGAAAAATTACTGGTCAGAAGAGGAGCAGGATAAATTGAGAGAGGCCATTAATTATACCTCATGAAATAAACAAATGGGAACCATGTACAATCATTTTTTTACATTATGCTAGCCTTGCTCGATTATTGACAGAATCTATGAAAGAAGAACGATTGGTGGCACGATTGATGACTCATTTTCCACCACCAGTACAAAGATTGTGGGCGTTGGTGACGAATAAAACCATTGCTGGTGCAGCAGAATTTTTGATCAAACAGGAAGAGATTCGTTTTCGAGAGGTGAAAGTTCCAACAAAAAGAGAGGGATTAAGAATGAACCTGATAAGGAGACAATCCCACCCTTATAGAATAAATTCACAGAGTAAAACCAGATGGGTGAAGGCTTCGGAAAACCAAAAACAGTCGAATTAAAAGTGGAATGTCCTCATACGGAATGAAACACAAATGCTTATTTGTACATCTACTAATGGTCACGCTGGACACACTACATGCATTTAATATTCGATACACGATGTCATGGACGAGCGTTCTCGCTGATGTGCGGTACGCATGCGCAATACGAGGGCTGACCTATATTTGTATACAAATCTATGGCGACCAACACCTATAAATTTGGCCAAGAAACAAGAAAATAGGGGTTATGTCATCATGAAGCGTATGGGATGGAGACCAGGTGAAGGATTGGGAATAAGAAGTCAAGGTATAACGGAACCTGTCAGAGCCATTGGGAAATCTGCAGGAGTGGATTATGTTATATTGCGGGGAAAACTTTGGAGAAGAATCAACTTCTCGAAATCAGGACCCGAATAGGAGGCAAAGAAGTTGCCGCCCTCATAGATACGGGAAGTGAAATCACTTGTATCTCAGAGCAACTGCACCAAGAACTACGAACTCTGGTCAACTTCAGAACACTTCCTATGAAGGCACTACAGATTAGTGGAGCTTTTCATCAAAAAAGTAGGGGGGTAAACACACAAATTTGGCTAGCTGTAGAGATAGCTACAGAAATTTTCCACCTATGTTGCATTGTGGTTTCATATTAGGAATTGACTGGTTTCATAGTTATGATTGTAATATAAGTTTTCTGAACAGAACTCTCCAGATCAAAAAGGATCAAAAAATCATCGAAGTACCTTTTGTAACCATTGAAGATAATGATGGAGGAGGCTGTTTTGAACCAGAAGATGTAGAAATCTTCAATACAGAGGTTAGAGCAGAACCGAATTTCAACATAAAGGAAGCAATTAAGGAAAAGGTGAAGCAGTCATTATTAAATGCACCTGAAAGGGATAAGTTAGATAAGTTATTGCTATTGTATGCTGAACTATTCAATAACCGTCCAGGACTAACGCAGTTATATAAACATAAGATTATCATGAGAGAACATTCCCCATTTGTGAAGAAATCCTATCCGGTTCCATTTTCTATGAGACCTCAAGTGGAAGAGAAATTGGAGGAAATGGAGGAATTGGGAGTTATTACTAGAGCCCCTTCTCAGTATTCAAGTCCAATGACAGTGGTAAGAAAGAAGGATGGAACTGTTCGAATTTGTCTCGATGCGAGAGAACTGAATAGTAGAATGGTCTCCGATGAGGAAAACCCTCCAGCAGTAGAGTTATTACAGAGGTTTCGTAATTGTAGTTGTCTCACTTCGTTGGATTTGAATTCCAGTTATTGGCAGATACCCATGGATCCGGCAAGTTGGAAATATACCGCCTTTTTGTATAATGGGAGAAGTTTTGTCTATAAGGTCCTACCATTTGGTTTGAAAACAAGCGTCGCCAGTTTTTCCCGAGCGATGGATATTATATTAGGACCAGAGGTGAGAGAATTCACTTATAATTATATAGACGACCTACTGATAGCCTCATCATCCTACGAACTACACTTACAGCACGTGGAAGTGGTCCTCAATCGTCTAAAAGTCACAGGAATGACTATAAATTTAGCGAAGTCCGGATTCTTACAACAAGAAATAAAATTTTTAGGTCACTTACTGACACCCGAAGGAATTCGTCCAGACATGAAAAAGATTGAAGCAATCCAAAAATTTCCGAAGCCCACGAAGCTCAAACAACTCCGAGCGTTTTTAGGGTTGTGTAACTACTATCGTCGTTTTTGTAGCCATTACAGTGACTACACTGAAGGTTTACGACATCTTCTGAAGAAAAATGTTAGTTGGAAGTGGGGCTTGACCGAAGACCAGATATTTGTTGCTGTCGAAGAACAATTTTCAAAAGAAGTGTTATTGATTCACCCCGACCCCAAGAAAACCTATATTCTGGAAGCGGACAGTTCCCTCTACGCTCTAGGAGCCGTTATATATCAAGTTCAAGCTGACGGAAGCGAAGGGGTCGTGATGTTCATCAGCCGAAGTCTACATGGTCCAGAACGACATTACAATACTACCGAAAAGGAACTATTAAGTATCGTAAATGCACTGAAAAAGGCAAGACTGTTTCATCATCATGCTTTTACATTCATGAACCATTGTCAATTTTTAAGCGAACGTTTGACGAGATGGTTAATATTTATTCAACAATTTGATTACATCATCGAACACATACCTGGGAAGGACAACATAGTAGCTGATATCTTGTCCAGATTTCCACCAGAAAACACCTCCGAAGAAGCTACCGGACCAGTTATTGCTTTGTTCATGGTTAAGGAAGGCAAAAACCTAGTCAAAGACATGGAGACGCTAGGTACTTACCAGGAAAGGGATGAATTCCTGAGCCGAATAAAAAAATTCAAGGATGGTAAGCTCGAAACACCGAATCTTAGAGATAAACAATTGAGTAAGAATTATGTTTTGGAAAATAATATATTACTACATCGGAATCCTTACAACTCTCAGATCATCATCGCTATACCGCAGGAATTGAAGGAAAAAATTATTTGGCATTACCATTTCGAATTGGGACATTTTGGTGCGTCAAAAATTGCTGGAATCATTTCTTCAAATTTCCATTGGCCTAGAATGCACAGGAACATATTTCAGACTTTAAGAACTTGCGACCTTTGCCAAAAATCCAAGCGAAGAAATTTCAATCCGGAAGGACCTCTAACCCCTATTTTGGCCGGCCAACCCAGCGAAATGGTCACCGTAGATTTTTTTGGGCCTTTGCCGAAAGGACGAGGAGGTGTTATGTATATACTCGTAGCGGTAGATATTTTTTCCAAATTTATCAAATTATTTCCACTTAAAAAGGCCAATGCTGTCGCCGCTGCGAATCGAATCGTCAAGGATTTAGTTCCAATCATACCAGTAAAAAAAATGCTCAGTGATCATGGAACCCAATTCACCTCGAAACATTGGAAAAAGTCACTACAAGAGGCCCAGATAGTTCCAACCTATTCTTCGATCAGACACCCAAAATCTAACCCTCCTGAGAGGTATATGAAAGAAATTGGAAGACTGCTACGAACATATATTGTCACCAACAACAAACCGATTGGCCGAGGTATATTCCAGAGATTGAAGAATGTTTGAACTTTATTCCACATCAAAGCACAGGTTACGCTCCCATACAACTCCTCACTGGACAGAAACCCAAGTTCCAATTGGATCCAGTAATATCAACTTATTTGAAGCCGACTGCTTCCATGGAAATTCAGGAAATCCAGGAATTAGCAAAACAACAATTGTTACGAAGCATCCTAAAGCGACGGAAACAACAGAAGCGTCGTGTCCTGAATTATAACGTGGGGGATCTTGTATTACTGAAGACTAATCATCAGTTTAAAGCCAGTGAAGGCATCAACCAGAAACTGTGTTTGTTGTATGAAGGACCATACACCATTACCGGGTGTCCCTACCCGCAAATGCATATGAAATCTCTATAAACGACAAGAAAAAGGGGGGTTTACAATACCGAGAACTTAGTCCGCTATTTTTCCAAATCGTTGAATAGTTAGAAATTTATTATTTTATGTTTAGAAATCAACTTTATGACGACGGAGACAAAAGTGGCATAGAACTTCCTCATGCAGAAAAATGCACCGCTAAAACATGCCTAAGAAATCGAGATCGAACCAAGAACGGAATTCAGGTAATGGGACAACCAGAGGACAACATATACAACACTCTCTTGGTAGAGAATACGTAAAGTTTCCGGACAATGAGCAAGTTTTGGCTATTCTGAGTGCTGTTGGTACAGCACCTTAACTTCGTAGGGATATTGGGGATTTGTGATCAGCTGGACATACAAAATTCTCTGTGGGAGTTTTAGTAGATTCTTTTCTCACAGAACTGACATCATAATCAGCCACTCTCCGGTGCCCAGAAGAGCACCCAGGGGCTTTTTCCGAACACATGTCCTGTAGTGTCAGCTGTCAACAATCCAAACAATTTCAACTTTCGGGATGTTTTGTGAGAAAATGGGGCAACACTCTTTTTTCCGGGATGGTCATGCTGAAAGACAGGTTACCTCAGAACATATTGCATGAGTTTCAGATCCTTGGTTCGCGTGAGATAGAAGCTAGATTGGATTTTTCGGCAAAATACATCGAATTCTATGGGAAAAGACGGTATCTATGGAAACAACCTTTCTCCTATAAATACCAGACCGATTTCCAGGGTAAGGCAGTTCGTCTTGGACCTTCAACCAGGCAAGAACTCTTCCACTGGACGTGAATTCTTTCCCGGTACCAGGCTCTGTCAGGATGGAGTCGCCGACAAGATCGGATGAAACACCGTTAGAATTGGAACAAGGGAGCACAGGTCCGTAAGAAATGGGAACCAAGTATCCAGAAGTCTCACACATTAACTCCTTTCAGAATTCCAAAACTAGTCTTTCAAACTTAGAGATTGTCAATGGGGAAATATCCAATTGCTAAGTAATAGAGAACTATGTTACAGTAAAATCTCCAGTGTGTAAGATTTGAAAATGATTGTAGAAATAAATATGCGGGTTATGTTAATGAACTGCCGCTAAATGGTGAAATGGTTGAACTGAGTACGTTTATATTCACTGCAATGTTACTCATACACTAGATATGGTACCTCCCTCACTATAGGAAATCAAAAAGGGTATGAAATGAATTACCAACATTTTGCTGTGCACGAATGAGTCAAAAAGATGGGGAGGACGGTATCGGGTTGATTGCCAGATGGTGTGCAAAAAGATGAATCTCGCTGAGACAGAACCTGGCCAACTCCATGGTTGTGGGGGTATAGGTGTACTAGATGCCCATTTTCACACAATTGGCGACAAAACATCTCTTACCGAGCTCTGATAATTACTCAAACTTTTACATTTTGGAGATCTTCATTATCAATTATTTCTACAATGGATATTTTCCAAAGATAGGTATTTGCTCTTCCAAATCAGATGACTTTCCTATTTAAAATTTAGGTTACAGTAAATGTAATATCAGCAGTTTCTAGCTCACATGCATTGTTTAGTTGTTTCAAGGAAGTCAATAAATCTGTTGATCAATTTTTTGCATTTCATTTCTCTACAGCTGGCAGAACTTTGTATCCTGAAACGAACTGAAAAAAAAAAAAAACACAACGTGGGAAAACTAGGTCATAAATTTATAGAAATAAAACTCTCAGCTTCTTAAGGTGATACGATGGGGTTTCTTTCTGATAACAGGCTGGGTGGCAATTTCCTGCGGGAAGCCGACATCGTGATCAAGAAGCAGATTCGCCAAACAAAAGATATATCTGCCTCCCTATTTAGAGATGAACAGAATTGCTTGAATTCAGTTTTTTTCTTATGTCTCAAGAATTTTCTACATGAAGCAATAGTTTTTTTTGCTGTTATATCATGCTCTATGGTTGGGTAGTATCATGGTACAATTATACAAGGTATGTTCTTGCGCAGGTATGGGGTACGGTGGGAGAATCAGGGAGAGTACTCTCTCTCTCACACATACAGTTTTTCTCTCTCGCTCTTTCCACCCGAGGCCGCCATATTAGCTGTTTATGTTTACATCTGTCCACGTCTGTTGACATCTGTCAAATGTCGATGAGCCAGGTTAAGTGCAAAAGTTATTGCCAAAAATGTCTATGTGTCTCAAAATGTATCATTTTTCCACTAAAAAGTATAATTCTATTATTACATAATATTTTTTAGTCAATCTTTGTAGCGATTGAGCATAACTCAACCAATTCAATTCAAAGTACATTTGAATTTACAAGCGGGAAAAAGTAAATATGGCGGCGACGGGTGGAATGCGCAGAACGAGCCTAAACTCGTCCGTCTGTGGAACATACCTTGTATAATTGTACCATGGGTAGTATTGCATCCTAGTAGTATTCAACGCATTAATTTTGGTTCATCTACCATAGCCTAAAACTTCGAAGTGGTCGCCATCTATATATTTTTTTTGAACTAATTGGAAGGTGAACAACAAATATTGATTCTATGGAGTCTTATGAGTGTTGGATTTAAAATTATTATTTTTTAAGTGCGTAGAGTGAAATAAATATGAAGTGTTGTTGTGGTTTACAAACCAAAATGCAGCGAATTCATTGAAGTTTTCCTATAAAATCGAGAAAAATGTGCTCGGTGTCGCAGTGCTCAGTTAGATCAGTTACCCTAACACCAAACTAATATCACTTGATTTATCATCAAGTTTCTTCTGAAAATGATAACCTTGTTAACAAATTGAATAGTTAGTCGAGTGATATATCAGTTCAGCGTTAGGGTTCATTCTGATTCATTGGCATCCATTACTTCAACTCTTCGAATAACAAGTTTGGTGCGTTGGAAGTGGAGTACCCAACATATTTCTTCAGCTTTTTCTTTTGAAGAAACCTTATATTCTATAAGTTTTCTTCAAAATACTCAGTAAATAATTATAAAATGTATAAATACAGAAAAAGTTTTGTAGCAATACAAAAATCAGGTTTTTTCCATGATTTATTTGAATAGTAAAAATAAAGCATTTGTTGAAATACTAATCGGTGACATGTTTTATCAAATCTGATATATTGATCCTTTATTTCGCACAAAAAGCTAATTACATATTTACTTATATATAATATTTAGGAAATGACATTACCAACTTATTAACATAATATAAGGGTTGCAATATGTTTGCAGAACCCAGATAAACCCGCTTCGCACAAACAGAGGCATTTCCATCCCTCATCAGCCAGCAATATATTGATTTCATGTGGATGCTCTAATAGAGCTAATTTTCGCAAACATAAGCTCCTTATTTTTTATGGTTACTTTCTTCCACTCCACATGCAATGATATGTCCTGCTTCGAACACAACTTCCCCCTCTTCCAACGGTCTAGTTCTGCTTCCCACGTAATCCAGAATACTACGTAGCTCCAATTCTATACTAGAGATTTTGATCTGAAATGTAGGTAGGTGAAGTAGTTCAGATTATAACACTCACGAGAAAAATGAGGCTGTAATACTAGCCAAACATGTAACTACCTTAGCATACAAAGCAACTCAAGACGTTTAAACAGTAAGTATTACTCAACAAGTCCTCAAGAATGCAAAACATGAACTACTAGTATCACGACTTTAAATGGCCAAAATTTATTGTTCACCCTAAAGTGAAGCCATCTTGGATTTGGTGACGCCATCTAGCGGTTGACGATTTTTGCCTATGGCCGCGTCTAACAGCTGACACTTAGCGTATTCCATTGGGAAGAAAAGTTTGACTTGACACTGGGGGCAAAACTGACACTGGTTGTGTGCAGTTAAAAACTAAAACCGTACAGGTCAGTATTTGGTCAGTATCGTGTATTTTGCCTTGAAGGCGAGTGTCAAATTTCTTATCTATTTGTTGAGTTATGTGTTGACGTCAATTTCTATTCACAATTACAAAATAAGTGAGGAATCTCTAGAAACCCATTTTAGAATGAATACGCAGTAAATTGTAATCGATGAACCTGTTGATGGTTCAGAATTTGCTAATGATACTTTCAAAATTTTTAATTTTTGGCAATTTTTTTCTTAACTAAGGAATAATGTTCTTCATCACTAGCAGAATGCCGCACGACCACGAGACCTCGTGCGGGACTTTTAGCACTCAGAACAGAAAGCAGCATTACATTTTCCAATGGTATGTAAATTTCGCCCTGGTTTCGCACTCGTGCTGCATTTTTTTCCCAATGGAATACCCTTTACAGCTCACAGTAGAGTTCAGTGCTCTCGGCGGTTCAATGCATAGAACTCAGATGTTCGTCCGCAGCATTAGTAGAGTACATCATCTGAAAGGCGCGGATACTAAGTAAACAATTCAAATAGAGGAATGATATGGTACCGAACATCCCGGCGACCTTGAAAAAATACTTTTTTTTTCAAAAGAGATGTCAGCATGTGAACAAGTGATTGATGATAAAAATACGTTATAATATGAGCAGGAATAGTACAGAAGTGATCAAACAATTAAGTAAGCTAACTTCAAGAGGTTATCACTTAACGTTCTCAGTATCTATTGGTAACACACAAATCCTTGCTACTGCGCGTTTGAATGTTCCACGGCAAGTTTTTACGTTAACCACCCGCACGATTCCATCGGAACCAGGGAATAATTTCTCGACTCGTCCGATTTTCCACTGCATGGGCAGTGTTTTGGCAAACACTAATTTTACGGCAAAAATTAGTTTTTATTTGGCGTATTATCTTTTTATTTTTCTGTCACTATATGACAATACATGACTAACTACAATATATATCAACTGTATTAAAATAAGTAAAAGAAGGTGAGAATTAGTCCACAACATCCTCCGGGCCTCGCAAGAGACTACTTTGGTTTCAATAGGATTATTTTCGTTATAGGTCTTCGATACAATCCTGTCATAGTAGTAACTTCAACCACTCTGATTTTGTTATCGCGTCCAGGAAAGGTTCGAGTTATTTTTCCTTTGGGCCATGTATTTCTTGGAGAAGTATCATCCGCCAATATGACTAGATCTCCTTCAGAAACATTTCTTTTGTTGTGCTGCCACTTACTTCGTTTTACCAGAGTTGGCACATATTCTCGTAGCCAACGTCGCCAGAAAAGATCTGCAAATCTTTGTGCAATACCCCATTGTTTACGTAAATGGGAGTCTGAATCAGTGAAAACACCAGGTGGATTAACTTGACTCATTTTACCAATGAGAAAATGGTTTGGTGTCAGAGCTTCGTCGTCTAGATGATCTGAGGAAACGTAAGTGAGTGGATGGCTGTTCACTGTGTGCTCTATTTCAACAAGAAGAGTTAGAAGCATTTCTTCCTTTGGACTCTGCTGTGTCAGAACTACTCTTAGAGCGTTTTTTACCGATCTTATCATTCTCTCCCACACTCCTCCCATATGGCTGGCTGTGGGTGGATTTTTAAACCATTGAATATGTCGCACACAACAAAACTGCTGAATCTGATCTGCATCGAAACTTCGAAGGGCCAACTTCATTTCTTTTTCAGCTCCACAAAGGTTTGTTCCGTTATCAGAGTGTATTTCGTTAGGACTACCTCTCCTACAAATGAATCGACGGATTGCCATGATGGCCGAATCTGTAGTGAGAGAAGAGGCTAGTTCGAGGTGGATCGCTCTTGTAGACATACACGTGAAAATTACACCATAGCGTTTTTCCTTCCTCCTACCTATCGTAACCGTCATCGGACCAAAATAATCCATTCCCGTGATCATAAAGGCTCTGATTTGAGGTGTGATACGAAAATCCGGAATTTGACCCATCTGTTGAGTTCCCAACTTGGCATTCCATCTCCTGCAGATAATACAGGATGTCACACAACTTTTGACAGCTGTTCTTGCATTAAGAATCCAAAATCGATATCTCAACTGGTTGATCAATTGTTCTCTGCCCTGGTGATGATTTAGGTAATGATAATGTTTAACTAGCAATTTTGTCAACCAATGTTTTGAGTCTAGAATAATTGGCTGTCTCATTCGTATGTCTAAATGTTGAGCTTCATCCAATCTTCCACTCAATCTCAATACATTATTTTCGTCAAATACAGGATTCAAATTCGAAAGACGGCTCGATTTCTTCAAATTTTTCTTCTGAAGGATCCTATTTATATCTTCGAAAAAACATTCATTTTGGGCTCGTCTGATCACTTCGAACTCAGCAAATTCAAATTCTTTTACTGAAAGTTCATTTGAATATGTTTGTGAACTGAGTAGGCCGGTTTTCATTTTTAAAATATTCATAAATCTAAGCACCCAAGCGGCAGTTCTAACAAGACGCAAATAATTTGAAAATCTTGAAAAGTCAAAAGGATTGGTACTTCTTTCTCTATGGATTATTACAAAAACATTATTTTTCTTTTCTTCCTCAGTATTTGCCAATATCTCCTCTCCGGCTAGGGGCCATGATTTTTCATCTGAAGTGAGGAATTGAGGTCCGTAAAACCAATTTCTATAGTTGTCTATATCCCACAGTCCTCGGGTCGCCTCATCAGCTACATTCAATTTTGTTGGTAGCCAGTGCCAGTCTTCGGGGTTTGTTAAATCCAAAATTTCACTTACTCTGTTGGCAACAAAAGTTTTGTAATTTCTTGGAGGTGACTTTATCCAACTCAACACAATTTTCGAATCTGTCCAGAAGAATTTCTTGTTGATTTTGAAGGTGTGTCCATTCTCTATTGTTTCGGCCAAACGAGATCCAAGTATAGCAGCTTGAAGTTCAATCTTTGGTATAGTCATTGGCTTCAATGAAGTTACTCTTGACTTCGCCATTACTAATGAAGTAGACACTGTGTTGTCCGAATTCTTTGCTCGAAAGTACAATGCAGAAGCGTACCCTTTCTCGCTACCATCATTGAAAATATGCAGTTGAACTTCAATTATATTTCTGGCGAAACCATACCAACGAGGAATATTCAAATTTCTAATTTTGTGAAGAGCTGTCACCCAACATTGCCATTTTTCGGAAAGTAGAAGGCTAAGTTTATCATCCCAACCTAATTTTTCGGACCAAATTTCCTGCATTAGAATCCTGGCTTGAATTGTGAATGCTGCCAACAGGCCCAGTGGGTCATAAACAGACATTACCACTTTAATAACTTGTCGTTTGGTAGGGATGGCACTTTTCGAAAGTATATCTTTATTCTTGGTCAGTACCTTATCAGAAAAACTCAACACGTCATCTTTTGGACTCCATATTATACCCAATGTTCTTTCAAATGTTGGCCACTTCTCGAAATCCAAGGAAATTATGCTTTTCGACCTGAGTTCAGCTGGAACATGTTCTATAACTTGAGGTGAATTGCTGAGCCAACTTCTCATTTTGAACCCTCCACGGTTATGGATATCAATAACCCCTTTCACTATTTTGATGGCATTTTCTTCAGTCTCGAAGCTATCCAAGTAGTCATCCATATAATGGTACTTTTCGATGGCTTTGGCAGCATCTGGACATGTATAGGCATATTTCTTGGCATTCTGACGAGTCACATATATAGCACAGCTTGGGGAGCAAATTGTTCCAAACATCATAACTGTCATTTGGTAAGTGAGGATAGGGCCTTTCCTATCTCTTCCCCGCCACAAAAATAGCTGTGATTTTTGATCTTCTGGTTTTATTTGAATTTGTAAAAACATGTCTTCGATATCTCCTACGACGGCAACTGGATTCTGACGAAAATTGAACAGAATGTGTAGTAACGAATTCAATAAATCAGGACCTTTCAGCAAATTTTCATTTAAACTTGTTCCACATACTTTGGCTCTGGCGTCGAAAACAAAACGAAATTTTTGCGGCTTACTCGGATGTTTGACTGCAAAGTGTGGCAAGTACCATGTCTTATCTGAAGTTGTGGCAACCTCTTCCTTTGTCAAAATTCTGGCATATCCTTTTTCAACAAATTCATTTATTTGTGCACAATACCTCTCTGTGAAATCTTTGTCACCATCCATTTTTCTTTCTATTGTATATAATCGGCTCAAAGCATTACTTTTACTGTCGGGTAATTTAATATCATCTGCTTTCCAAAGCAATCCGATTTCCCAATGGCTGTTTTGTAATTGACGACAACTATTTTCCATTATCTGGACGCTTCTATCTTTTTCTTTTGACACAGTTTCTTTATGTCCATTTTCAACCCCAAGCGTGTCGAAAAATATGGTTTGATGTATGAGGTTCTTCAATTCTTCGTCTTCTTGGGTGAAACAATGCATTGAATACTCTGGGAAAATTCTATTCTGACACCGAGATAGATTGCCATGAACAACCCACCCTAATTTGGTCAGTGAAATAACTGGAGCATTTGGGGGACCCTGTATAACTTCTCTCGCTATCGTGAGATCAATGTGATCCTGACCAATGAGTAACAAAGGTTTGGCATCTGTCAAGTTGACAGAAGATACTCGAGTTAAATGTTTCCATTTTTCTGCAAGTTTTTCGATGTTTACGGATTGTACAGGCAGTTGCAAGTTGGAAACGGTTCGAACATCAGAAAGGTGGAAAATCTGTTCGTTGAGATTCCCCTGAACTTTGATGTTGACTCTTTTCGATTTGTTGTCCGTATATGACATAGAATTCGTCCAGTGCATTTTCAAGGTATCATTTATACCTTCTACTCCTATTTCTTCGGCAAGATTAGAATCCATGAGTGTAACAGTGCTGCCTTCATCGAAAAGTGCGAACGTGTTCACGGTTTTTCTTGTTCCAATTACTTTAATGGGGAGTATTCGAAGAAGGATAGTTTTAGAAGGAGATTTCACATGAAACTGGTGTTCATTTATGAAACATGCTGATTGTTCTGCTTGCTCTCCATCATTTTTGGCAGTTACTCTAGATGAAGCTTCGGAAACTTGTAAGTTGTGCTGTTGCAGCAGTTCCTCTGAATTCTGAAAACTTGGATGCAATAAACGATTGTGGTATTTTTCACAGTTTTGTACTCCACACTCCCTTCTACTTCTACATTTGAATATACGATGGGACGAAGCAAGACAGGAGAAACAAATTTTATGTTCTTTCACCCATTCCCATCGCTTATCTGTATCGAGAGACGAAAACTGTCTACAATTGTGTATGGAGTGATTTGATTTAGAACAAAATATGCAGATTTTTTCCGTTGACTTTTCTGATCCGACGAAAACAGAGTTCCTATGCTTCTTCTCCGGAAATTTGTCTGTGGACGTTGAATTCGAGGTTGAAGGTTTGCATAACAGATTGGCTGCTGAAGATTCCTCTTGTAACCATTCCGAAAATTCCATCAATGTGGGCATAGGTATAACTTGGTTCTTCTTGGTATTTTTATTAACTATTTCTCTGGCCCACTGAAACTGGAGATGCTCTGGCAGTTTGGTGACGAGTTGGCTAAGCAGTTGAGGATTATTCAGGTAGGCTTCCATTTTCAATGACTGAGCAGTGACTGTGAGATTAAGAACAGAATTTGCGAATTTTATGAATGATAATGGATATCGGGTATTGATTGTAGGCAATAACTTCACTTTATTCATCATGGATTCTATAATATATTCAGGACGACCAAATCTGGTCTCGAGTGTATATAGAATAATCTCTAAATTATCCGGAGAAACAAATAATGATTTCACCGCATCTAAGGCTTCGTTCTTCAAAGATTTTTGAAGGCGTATTAGGTTTTCTTCATTACTAAAAGAACAGGTTTCGGTAGATCTCCTATAAAGGGTAATAAACATTGGCCAGTCTTCTACGTTACCACTGAATGAAGGTAGTTCTTTACCAAGTGCCTTTTTGAACGACATTTTCGAACATTCATCAGAATTTCGATTATTTCCTGACAAAATTTTGAAAGCATCTGTCATAGTTCGCGTTGCAGTTGTGAATTCCTCAATAACTTTGATTGCGGCCGAGTCGGTCGATTGAGGAAAACGTTCATTGGGAACCGCAAAAGTATTTTTCTCAAGATCTTCTTGACATGAATTTGGCGATTCTTGTTTGAACAACCACGAGTTCACGTTTTCATTTGCACATGAAGTATTTTCTAACGCATATGCTGAAGCTCTAGTGCTGCTGCTTTTACCACTATCACTCTTCGCGCTGCTACTTCTCACACTTGCATTTTCTAATAACTTTTCCGCTTCTAATGATGCTTCGGCTTCAACAAGAGCTAATTTTCTCTCTAGATTTTTCTGTTCAAATTCTTTTTGTATTTGATTTATAGCCTTCAGCTTCTTCAACTCAATTTCTTTCAGTTTTATACTAGTTATCGAACTCTTAGACCTCGTAGACGTAGTAGCTACTGACTTGTTTTCGGTTGGACTGTATTTCACTGGTGGAATTCCTGCATTACACCTGCTGGTTTTTCTAGTGGGGCCTCCTTCTTGAGACATTTTTTTTTTTTTAAACCTGGATCGGCTTCAATTTTCGGCTGAATTGAATGTCTTTGACTCCAAACGCTATTTAAATGCTCGAAGGACCAAAATGTTTTGGCAAACACTAATTTTACGGCAAAAATTAGTTTTTATTTGGCGTATTATCTTTTTATTTTTCTGTCACTATATGACAATACATGACTAACTACAATATATATCAACTGTATTAAAATAAGTAAAAGAAGGTGAGAATTAGTCCACAACAGGCAGAGTGTTATCTTCCTTCATAAGGACCATCGATCCGACTCCTATGTCGACGGATTGGGCATTGGGCTCCCTTCCATTTGGAGCGGACTTGAAGAGATGACAAATATTCCGATGACCAACGAGTCCAAAAATGTTGCACCAGCTTTTGTATGCGCCCGTGATTGGTCAATTCGTTGTCGGATATGGCCGCAAAATCTTCTGAGGGTAAGCTGCTTATGGTATCACAAATGAGGAAATGCGCAGGCGTGAGAGGACGGCAGTCGTTGGGATCGTTTGACAAAGGGAATAAAGATCGTGAATTAAGAATCCCCTCGACCTGCACTATTATCGTCTTGAATTCTTTATATGTTAAATATGCTTGACAAAGAACTCTTTTTAAATGGAATTTCGCTGATTTGACTGCCGCTTCCCACAAACCTCCAAAATGGGGTGAATTGGGGGGAATGAATTTCCAAGAAATTATATTAACTGTAATGAAATTATTACATTTTGAGTCTTGCTCTGAATTTGACAATAATCTATATATTTCGTTAAGCTCATTTTTTGCTCCGATAAAGTTAGATCCATTATCAGAGAAAATTTGTTTACATATGCCTCGGCGTGCAATGAAGCGTTTTAGACAATTAAGAAATGATTCAGTAGTTAGATCTCCAGCGAGCTCAAATTGCCTTGATTGGGAAGCATACAAAAACACATAGGTAGCATTTTACAATTTTTCTGTTTCTTAGTTTGCCGTCCTTTATTTGAAATGGGCCAGCGTAATCAATACCTACGGTTGAGAATGGTCTACACGGTTTAACTCGATCTATAGGCAAAACCCCCATTTGATGAATCGTATCAATTGGCTTAACCTTGAAACAGGTGAAACAGCGACGTATAACCATCCTTACTGTGCTGCGTCCATTTAATGGCCAAAAATTATGTCTTAGAGCAGCAAGTGTTGCTTGTGCGCCTGCGTGGAAATTTCTCTCATGTTCGTGTTTAATAATCTGTTTAGTAAAAGGGTGATGACTTGGGAAGGGAGTGGCATTATGCTAAGTATATAATTCTAGAATCATACAACAGATATAAATCACAATTTGGAATCACTTCGTGTAGTGTCACTGGTTCTATAGACTAGTACCCAAAAATATCATATCACAGTAACTGCAATTGATGTTCCGAAAAATAATTCTGGCAATTCAATGCTAACAGGTTTTGACTATTTCGAGCCATACTTCTTGAAATATTCAGCAGCTTGCGGAGTCGAGGAATACATTTGTAGAATGAAACGCATCCTTGCAATAGTTTTCTTGAGAGCCTGATTTTCTGCGAAAAGGGTGACAATCTGTTCCTCACTTGGTGATTCGGGACGTTCGTCTGCCGGTGTATTCTTCTTTTCCCGATTTTCCAACCCCGACATTATCACAGACTGCGATTCCCTGTTAAAAGAGAAAGAATATTTTCCAACATTTCTGAAGCGATGCTTACACAAAGTACACTAACTTTTTTTAATTATCAAATACGCACTTTTACAAAACCCTTGTCGAATCCAACATCAAATTCGTAGCAGCCGTCAATCGTGCTTCTACTATTGATATTTTCACTCTCGGCACATTTTAGCAAACAAATAGTGAGTTGATTTGTCAGACAAACATACCACACGATTATTTTACTCGGTTTTTGAACTATAGATAATTTTTTTTTAAAGAAAACAATTAACATTCGACGTTTACATCATTGACGTAATATAACATGGACTGGGCATTAAAGTGAGAGGATTGATCCCCACGCCTAAAACGGCATGAACATATTAAACTAAGGGCAACTGCGTCACCACTAACGAGTGACGTCACAATGTATCATCTGTTGCATATTTGCATAGCCAAAAATCCGTTTTACAGTGAGGGAGTTGTTGATCTGTTGATTTGTGTTTGCAATTTTTTGAAGCTATTAGAAGTATTCAGGCCCACTTGTATAGGTTCAGCTTAAACCACAAGTGTTGGTTAAACTTTAGTTTAATGAATAAAGTTCGTTGTATAGGTGTTTGTGACTGCCACTCATAGTTTAACTGTCAACTGATGGATGGAGGGGCAGTTAAACTACAAGCTTTGGTTAAACCATACGTACAGAGCACAAAACACCCACTGTGGTACGGAGAATAATAACTGATACTGTTTGTTTACTGTGTGGGTATTTTTGCGGGTAGAATGAGGGCAATTTGAGGAGCTAGGGAAAATGTACAAAACGTCAGAAGGGAAATGAAATGACAGTGGAAATTAGAATCATGGAATTCATCATATAAAAATCATGCGCGTTTTGTGCAGGTCAACATATCTAGAAACTACAGTTCGATGTTTTTTTTTCTGTTACTAAGGACCAACAAATTAGTTAGATAGAAATAGGTTACAAGCGCCATGAATATCCCAACTACTCTGTGTCTCGAATCTCAAATTTTAAACCTGTATGTACGGGAAATATTCAATTTTGTTAGCGAAAGATATGTTTTATAATGTTTTTTCCTTGTTCATATTATTTCAAATCCACCAATCCGACGGTATTTACATTTATCCGGCGGCAGGTCAAGTTCAATTCACTTGTCAATTGTCATTAATGTCGTGATTTGAAGTTAGCTGCAAAGACTTTAACTGAAAGATATACAAGAGATATTTTATCATTTCATCGGTTTAAACCTGAGTTTAAATGTCAGTTTAAACCTGAGTTTAAACTAAACTATAAACGTGACCTATACAACTGGCCCTTAATAGTGTATTGTTTTATGTTCATGGATATTTAAGACCTTTTCAATTAACTTTTTAGTGTTAATGCGTTTGTGTAGAGTCGAAATCATAAGAGTGGATTTTTCAATGCATGATATACTTATACTGAAATAAAAAAAAATTCAATTCACAATGAAAACTATATGAATTGAACATTTCATTACAGTGAAGGTCGTGAAAAAATGACCAATATCGATAAAAATATGTATATGAGGAACAAGGAATACTATGTATATGAATCATATAAGCTATTCTAGTGAATCTTGAATAACACTAAATATTGGTTATTGAAAATAACTGTTATAGAAGAATATTATGAGGCACCACTGATATTTCTGAAATATCTTGTAGGTACCTAGTGGTTTATTGAAATATATTATTCAATACCCGGAAATATTGACTATTGAAAATTTTCAATATGCACCATAATTTCATTTGGTCCCATTCTTGAATATTTTTCAATAATCTTGTGACTATTTAAGAATCAATGGTATACCAGAAAAGAACTGATTACCTACGGAATCTAAGTATGCAACACATATTACCGATGACGTAACACATTATGACGATGACGACTATGACGCAGATGCCCTTAGTTGGTTCGGGCCGCAAGAACTTGTATTTGAGGGTTAAGCGACACCCAGTCCATGTTATATTACGTCAATGGTTTACATTGATTTACATATGCTTCCCTTGTTTTGACAAGACACAAAATACACAAAATTGCGGATGATAATACTCATCTTTTAAGTGCCCTACTTACAGCGCTTGAAGCACAAAATTTGACATTTTCCATGAAGAAATGTCAAATTTTATGGAGATGCTTTGAGCGCTGTGAGCTGTTAGACGCAACAAATGGCTGCGTCTAACCGAATTCATGGAAACCGCTTTGGTGATAGGATAATTGTCTCGAGATATCTCGAGAACTTGCCCAGAATCATTCGAATGATGGATCACTCGAATACTTTACCGAGTGAAATGAACATGGAACATGAAATACGTATTCCCGGTTTTCCGAATGAATTCAAATGCACTGTGCTCGTGTATTCGAATTGAGCTGAATTCAGGCAGATCCGAAACTCGATCGTACGACGATCCGACAGCTTTCTGATTAGTCCAAATTTGAATTTTCATTCGGCGGGAAGAATTCATCCGAAAGTTTGAACTTTTTTCGATGTCGGATGAAGAAAATGCATTCTGTCAAATGCAATGGCCAATAATATCGATGTTCTGATTGGTGCATTATTTTGAGCGGGAATCATCTGATCAAAATGTTGTTCTGTCATCCGATGTCGTATAGAGATGAAATAAATTTAACTTCGTTCTATAAATTCACACACAAAACTCAAAGGACACACATATTCTGACAGGAACCTGACGTACCGAATACCCTAGTATCACTAGTCTACAAAGTGGTGAAAACCAATAGAATTTTATAAAAAAGTTGTAAACCACACAGATTTCAATCTGGCTTGAATATAATCTTTTTCCATTTCAAAATGAAGAAAAAAGATATAGAAATAAGATATTATCACAATTTATTGCAGTATATACGGGTGCGCTCAGCCGTTGCACCCACATTTCGTAATACCCACACTCTCCGAACATACCCGAATGATTCACTGCTGCAAAATTTACCGGATATTCTATACTTTGTTCAACCATCCTTTGCCGTTACGTCATACGTTGTCCAACTTTATCTCTCATTCATGAAATGGATGAGACGGAATTTTGACGTCATTAACGTATGTCTTGTCTCTAATGTCGATTTGAATTTTATTTGTCATTTTTGACAGTTCAGTTGTCATAGTTTGATTTGTTCAGTATTTTTGGTCATTTTTGCCTTTTTCAGTTAATTTTTCATTGTCAAAATGCCTTCCCGGTATAATGAGGAAAAGCAAAGCTTATTGTATAACTACTTTTCTTCGGGTTTGAAGGGTTTGGAGTTGATTGACTACTTTTCAAGAGAAAGAGACGCTGGAGTGCCGCTTTTACCGTTTAATGCAGTCTACAACGTATGTATACCTATGTTATGCAAAATGTAAGTTTTTATTGATTTCATTTTATTGAATGCTATAGCGTGTTGCTGATGCTCTAGAAATATATATTAAAACTGTTCAAGTACTAGCTACTAGTGGGATGGAAACAGATAAAGACTATAAAATCAAAGTTCATGTCGGACATGTTTCTGCTCGAGGATCATCGATTCATATCAGACATCAAAATGCAATAAGAACACGAGTGTATGCGATGTATTCTGCAGGTAGGTAAATACTAATAATAATTCTGAGGTTGGGTGTAAAATAACATTCAACTAATATAAGACAAACGTAAAACAGCAGAATACGTCACCGATTATGACGTAACGGCAAAGGATGGTTGAACAAAGTATATAATTTTCTGTTAACCCAATCTAACTTAACCTAACTAGGAGTTCGGTGCAAATGGCGGCCGGGTACGGTCATCTGTGCCAAGAGGTGCGATTTCACACTGATAGAAGCCATTATGGCTGTTCAGTGACTGGTCGGAATCTATTTTATGTGCATACGTGTTAGTGAATGTCTTTGCTGTATTGTACCTACGAAAATAATAAAAAATGTGTATAGAGCCAAAGAATGTGCTAAAGAATAAAGGTTAGGAGATAACAGTGAGGAGAAAGAAGAAGAAGAAAATAAAATTTGTTTTACGAAGAAGAAGAAAATAAGGATAGTTTTGGAATAAGAAGAAGAGGGTCGGTGGCTACGCCGGTAACCAGGCCGGATGCCAACGGATTTGGCGGGGTCATCGATGCCCAGAAGAAAATCACGAATAGAGAATTGGTATTGGTGAGTTGGATGGTGACAGATGCGCTGCGACCTGCTTAGATCTACTGTGCCCCATCTTCTTCTGCTATCTCAAGGTGTTCTCGTTTATAGCAGCCCCTCAAGCCTCAATTCCTCCAGGAATTTAAGGATTTTGAGGGCATCTATTCGTGGTATTACTCCCACAGTCAGCTGGAATGGTCCCAGTATATTCGATCTTTTGTAATGTACAGCAAAACACTCCATCAAGATGTGATGGGGTGTTTCTGGATGTTCCCCGCAGAACCTGCAGGTGCTGTCCTCCTCTAAGCCTAGCTTCCTTAGGTGTTCTTTGAGTCTGCAATGCCTCGTTAGAAATCCCGTGATTGCCTTTAGACTAATTTTGCTGAGGTTAATCAGTGTGTTCGATCTTGCTCGGTTGAAGTTTCCGAGGAGATCTTTGGCCTGCCGCAGCCCTGGAAGTCTTTCCCACTATGTTGCTCTCATTGCTTCTTTCGTTTGATTGAGTTCTTCTTGGAAGTAAAAGCTTCCAAGTCCCCAGAATGGTTCTGGCCCGATCAGTGGTGTTGATGCACCTTTTCGTGCCAGGATGTCTGCTGGTTTGTTTCCCTCCACTCCGACGTGCCCTGGCACCCAGAGGAGGGTCACCTTGTTGTTCCTGCCTAGGTCGTTAAGTTCGTCTAGGCATTCCGAAACCATCTTCGAATTGATACAAGAGGAACTCAACACTTTGATGGCTGCTTGGCTGTCGGAGAGGATCGCAATTTCCTTGTTCCGATATTTCCTGTCGAGGTTGAGCTGAATGCACCTTTCTATGGCGTGAAATTCCGCTTGAAAAATGCTGGGGAACTGGCTCATGGGCTCGGAGTATTTGGTGCGAGGCCCATAGACTCCTGCTCCAGTTCCGTCGGGAGTTTTGGACCCGTCTGTGTACCATGTTATGGTATTCCTTCCTAGTGCTTGAATGGATTCTATGCTCCAATCTCTCTTGGTACTCAGTTCTGTTCGAAAGAGTTTCATAAAACTGAATTTCTTGATGATTTCGTCAGTTGGGAGATCGGCAAGGTGTGCGCTTTCGGGAGAGGCTAAGTTCCCCCACCGTGTGCTATCCCCTTGAGTCCGACTTTGGCCAACCTGAGGTGTGCTCCCCAAGCAGTTCTCCTTACCATAATATGGAGAGGTGTGAGGTCCAAGATGACCTCTAGTGCTGCCGTTGGAGTCGATCTCATTGCTCCTATTATGCAGAGACGTGCAAGTCTCTGCACCTTCTCTAAGGTTTTCCTTGTTGTGGCGACTTCGTTTCTGCCGTGCCACACTACTGCTCCGTAGGTGATCATAGGTCTCACTATCATGGTGTACATCCATCGCAGTACCGATGGGTTACAGCCCCATGCCGATGTAGAGTTCATCGAAGGAAAAAATAATTTTAGAGAGAACGGTAAAGTAATCGGTAGTTACCAAGGTTCGCCGGCATTGTATAAACTGATATTCATGAAAGTACCCTCAGGAAACATTTCCACTTCCGACCTGAAAAATATATGGTGATATACTTGTTGCGATAATAATGATACGCAAAGATTCTTAGGTGGACTGTATTCAATAATTTTAGGTATTGATGATTTTATATCGAAATGACAATCCCGAAGTATGAAAAGATGGCCTACCTTGACACTTCTCAGGACGCCGACTGTAAATTTCCTCTTCGGTGATAACTTTGATTGCCGATCGACTATTGTTTCTTATTAAAGATCCAAATACAGCTACAGGTTCACGCAAAACTTGAGGTTTATAGAGCACAATTTTTGATAACTTGCACTTTTTCGTAGCGGAAAAGTTGAGGTGATGCCGGTTCAACTGTGTTCAATTTAACACTGGTGTGAGCATTTTTCTCAGCCCACAATGCGCGCGCCTCCTTGGCCATCTTCGAAGGGATTGTCATAGAGATGACGCGCGAAATAATATTTACAAATAATCAGTCCAATTAAGTAATACAAAAAAAAGAAATTCAATTATGAAAACTATAACTGCAAGGCGAAACATACCGCTCACCTAAAATGACATTTCACTCAAAAAATAAACTTATTACTTTAAAAACAATACTTGATAGTTAAGTAAAGGACAAAAATCAAAAAAAAATTAATAGTCCGGAAGGGGACATACTTTAGAAACTGGGCGTTTGAAAACTCCCTTTTGTGTCTTAACTGACACTACTCGAACGATACCGTCCGCACCTGGGTACGTCTCTGTAACACGCCCTAAATTCCATTTCAAGGGGGGTGAAAGTTCGTCTTTCAGCAACACTATAGTACCTATGTTTACGGGCGAAGAAGTATTAAACCACTTAGTCCTCTGATTAAGTGTATGGAGATACTCTACATGCCATCGCTTCCAAAAATCTTGATGCAAGCGTTTTAGGAGCTGCCAACGTGAAAGTCTTCCCAGTTTTACTTCCGTTAAATCCTGTTCTATAAATGAGTTCAAGGGTTGAAGGGTTAAAAAATGACTGGGAGTTAATGGATTTAAATCATTTGGGTCAGAACTGATTGAGCACAAGGGTCGCGAATTCAATACCGCCTCAATAGATATCAAAACAGTTTGAAATTCTTCATATGTTAAAATATGGTTTCCAACAACACGGGTTAAATGTTTTTTCACTGATTTTATGCCAGCTTCCCAAATTTCTCCAAAATTTGGAGCGGATGGTGGGTTAAAATGCCAATTTATGCCTTCCTGGATAGATGCCTCTCGCATATTTTGAAGAAGCTGCTTGGAAGCTCCAATGAAGTTCGTTCCACAATCACTGTATATGTCAGTGGTGGGACCACGACGTGAGAGAAATCGTCGCAGAGCGGCTAAAAAGGCGTCACTAGAGAGTTCGGTCGCAAGCTCTAAATGAACAGCCTTGACGGCTAAACAAACAAAGAGGCATATATATGCTTTATACGTTTTAGAGCCACGCATCTTACCCATTGTCACAAGGAACGGACCACCAAAGTCAACTCCACATTTAGAAAAACATTTAATTTGATTGACACGTACAGAAGGTAGATCGCCCATAAAAGGAGTTGTCGAAATGGGATTGCATCGAAAGCAACGAATGCAAGATGAGATACTCTTCTTGATTATTCTTTTTGAGGAGAGTATCCAATACTTCTGAGTGAGCAATGCTTGAGTCGCTTGCAGCCCAGGGTGTAAATACTTTTGATGAGTATAATCTATTATGAGACGAGTAAGCCTATGATCAGTAGGTAACAAACAGGGGTGCTTTTGATTATAAGACAAAGATGAATGGATCAAGCGTCCGCCCACCCTGAGAATACCCTCTTTGTCAACAAATACATTCAACTTACGAAAATGTTTGGGAAGAGTTTTGAGATCAATATTATTAGGTTTTGAGAGGATGCTGATTTCCTTCGAAAAACAATCAGCTTGAACAAATTTAATTAAAGTTAAGAGGGCACTGTCTAAGTCATTCGAGCTAAGGGGTTGTTTTTTACGACCTTCTGAAATTTTAAGATTTGAAACAAATCGTAGGACATACGCAAAAATACGATTTATTTTTGACAGCGATGAAAATCGTTCTATCAATTCATTCCATACTGTTGGCTCTGGGGTAACTAAATTAAGGGCAATTTTTCGCCTTTCCAACTCGATTTCCTTTACGCAAGTAACGGGTTCTACGAACCATGGCCCTTTATGGTTGTGTAAGAAAGAAGGTCCCGCCCACCATTTTTTCAGTTGGATTAATTCGGAAGGAAGAATGCCTCGCGTCGCGCAGTCGGCAGGATTATCCTCGGAAGATACGTGAGACCACCGATGGGCAGGTAGCCTTTCTTGAATATAGCTAACTCGGTTACTTACAAAGGTGGCCCATTTATGCGGTGAAGAACGTATCCAAGAAAGAGCGACTGTCGAATCTGTCCAACCAAAAGTTGAAGTTACGTCTAAATTATTTTTGTAAGCCTCCGCAACGGCAAACATAAGATCTGACAGCAGAACAGCGGAACACAATTCAAGCCTAGGAATAGAGATGCGTTTCAGGGGCGCAACTCGAGATTTGGCACACAAAAAATTAATGTTTACTTGTTTATCTGACACTATTCTGAGATAAACGACTGCTGCATATGCGCTCTCGGAGCTATCGCAAAAGCCATGCAATTCACAAAATTTTATATTACTCATTGAAATGTTACGAGGTAAAGAGAGTGAAGATAGGCAAGATAAACTATTTTTATAAGAAGACCAAGGAATACTGATGGAAGGAGGAGCAACCTGATCCCAATCGAGACCTGATGACCATAAATTTTGAATAAGTAGCTTTATTAAGACAGTAGTGGGAGCAAGAAAACCGAGTGGATCGAATATACGAGCTAAATCGGATAATATATTGCGTTTCGTACATTTCGTGTACTTAGAATCAATTTTAAAGGTGAAGGTGTCACCTGAAGGGTTCCATTGTAAGCCTAGGATTTTTATAGTGGTATCATTTTCTTTGTCGAAAGAACGTGGATTGATTTGAGAAGCCGCTTCATCTAAATGAGAAAGTAAAGAGGGACAATTGCTAGCCCATTTTCTCAATTCGAAACCTCCCAAAGCTAAAATTTCAATTAATTCTTTCTGTAGTTCAAGTGCAGACTGAACGGATTCGGCACCGGTGAGAATATCGTCGACATATATTTCATTTTGTAGAATCTTAGAGGCTCGGGGATATTGAGACTGATAGTCTCGTGCTAGTTGTATGAGAGTTCGAATCGTTTGGAAAGGGGAAGATGATATTCCGTATGTTACCGTATTCAGTCGGTAATCTTTTATTTCTTCTGATTTTGAGAATCTCCAAACAATTCTTTGAAAATCTTTATGACTCTCAGACATCCTAATCTGACGGAAAGCTTGTTTTATATCGGCAGTAAAGACTACAGGGTATGTTCGAAATAGTAAGAGCAAAGAGAATATATCTTTCTGCAACTTAGGACCTACATATAAGGATTCATTCAGAGATAAATTATTGTTTGATTTTGCGGAGGCATCGAAGACAACACGAAGTTTAGTAGTTGAACTTTCCGCTCGAATAACACAGTGATGTGGAATATAATAATGGGGTTGAGAATCGGGCAAAGGTTTTGCTAAATCCATGTGACCGGATTCAAGATAATCTTGCATGAAGCGGCAATATTCTTCATAGAGCGTAGAATTATTCTGAAAACGTCGTTCTAACGAATAAAATCGACGAAGGGCTATGTCCCTTGAATTCTCGAACGTGGGGAATTGGGGAGATTTGAAGGGCAATTCTACTACGTAACGACCACTTTCATCTCTAGTGAGAGTTTCACAAAATAATTTCTCAGCAGCAATATCATCGGGGGATAGGGCTAGTACGTGTGGAACTTGTTCGAGCTGCCAAAACCCTTTGACAATATCCTCAAGTGAAGATTCAGTAGTGCAAAGAGTAGTGTCAGGAGGGGTTGTTGATGTCACAGGAACGCGACCCATGATAATCCAACCAAGATGGGTATTGAATGCTACGGGCTCATGGATAGAATCGGATATATGACCTTCTTTAAATAAAAATCCAAAGACGTCACATCCAAGAAGCATTTCAATTGGACTAGAGATATGAAACTTATCATCTGCTAAGTTCAAATGGGAAAATTTATGAAAATTATCTTGGGGTAAATCAAAAGAGGGCATACTATCACAAATTTTATGAGTCACGGCGAAATCTAAAGTTATTTTAGGTTCAGTCGACGATTTTGGAATGAAAGTACACGTGACTTCTTGGAAAATATTCGAGGTTGCGTTTCCCAAACCTTTAATCAAAAGAGAAAGAGACCGTTTAGAGAGACCTAAACGATTACAACATTTACTCGTTATGAAATTGACTTGACTCGCACTATCTAGTAGGATGCGTACGAGTTGGTAATTACCTTGATGATCAAGAACACGAATTTGAGCAGTGGCCAAAAGTACCAAATTTTTTCTTAGACACTCATCAGGATCAATATTTGTAAGAACTATTGATTGAGTTTGCGCATCGCATTTTTGAGGGTTATGGATCGTATTGGAGAGTGAATTGTTACCATTATTACGAGTACTTACATTACCAGAGACAGAGGAAAAAGTATTTATTTTATCATGATGTAATAATGTATGATGAACATTTTGCACAGCGGGCTCGTGAAGTACATTTACTAGTCGCATGTTTCACACCAAGGCAATTAGTGCACCATTTATGACCTTTGATAATATTATATCTATCGTCTGTAGTTTTTTCCAAAAAATCAGGACAACTATAAATCAAATGACCAACTTTATTGCACACGGGACAGCTGGTTTGAGTAAAATTCACAAGAGTTACCTTCTTTGCGCATTTATTGTTATATTTTTCTTTTTCATAAACCGGAGGGGAAGAATACGAAACGGTATTGAGAGCCGCACACTGTTTTTTCAAAAAGGTTAACAAAATCTCATAATGTTTATTTTTACTAGCAGGTTCTTTCAGAGTTTTTCCACATTCTAGTTCAAAACGAGTAGCTGTGTTTGGTTCTAAGCGGTCGTACAACATGTGAAATAAGATGAAGTCCCACTGCTTAGTTGTGTGACCAAGAGTATCAAGAACAGATAAGTTTTCAGTGAATGTGCTCAATAAATTCTGCAGAGCCCTCAGATCATGATCAGTAGAGAGCCTCTTAGTTTTTTCAATTTCACGCCAGTGACTAACAGATATCAAACGGGAATCCTCATAATGATCAATTAAAGAGTTATACGCAATAAGGTAATTTCTTTCCGTTAAAGGTGTACCTTGAACGAGACTAAGTGGTTGCCCTTCCAAAGAGTTGCGTAAATAAGAAAACTTTTCAACATTACTCAAATTTGTGTTGTTGTGAATCATAGAATTGAAAAGATCTATATATGTTTTCCAATTTCGACTCGAACCATCAAATATTTTGAGCTCTAATTTGGGTAATTTCACATGACTTTGAGTAGAATTAGTGATTTGACATTTTTGATCATCAAATAAGTCTGAAAATATTACTTCTATTTCATAGAAATCCTTATCAAAGGCTTTTCGAATATTATGTTGTTCGTCCATATCAGAATCATCAATAGTGGCTAAAAGATTCAGAATGGCGGAATGTTGATTATTAAATTCACTTGCAATATTGCACATATGCTTGTATCGAACTTTCAACTGACTGTGAACGGTAGTATCATTCAAAGCTTGACTAGCTACAATTTTAATTTCATCCAAACGTTCAATGATACCTTTTCTTTGAGCCAAAAGGCCCTTGAGTTTTTTATCAACAGACATCTTATTAATTTCAAATGAGAGCTGTAATATAGCTAAAATTGATATGAGAGAGTAGCTGAAGTATTTAATTTTTGGAACTTCCAAATCAATACCAATTCAAAGAGTGAGTAATGTTTTGATTCTTGGGGGAGATATACACTTTCATTGAGAAATAAAACAGAGAGAGGAGGATGTAAACTCTTTGAAATGCGATAAAATTCCGTAAATTACTGAGAAGTTCAATTCTTGTTGTGAGAAATATGAGACTATGAGCGGTTCAACAAGACTTAAACCAGAGAAATCGAGAAATTTATCAATAGCGAAATTATGTACCGGCAATTACGTACTGTAAGAACGAAACGTGAAATACGCATATAATATAAAATATATGCGAGAGACGCAAACCAGGTGCGCGATCGGTAACCTACGAGTTCAATTATCAGAAGCAAGAAAATGAGAAAAAAAACCAAATATGCAAGTTTCAATATCTGCGGTCGATGGGACCAAAAAATGTTGCGATAATGATGATACGCAAAGATTCTTAAGTGGACTGTATTCAATAATTTTAGGTATTGATGATTTTATATCGAAATGACAATCCCGAAGTATGAAAAGATGGCCTACCTTGACACTTCTCAGGACGCCGACTGTAAATTTCCTCTTCGGTGATAACTTTGATTGCCGATCGACTATTGTTTCTTATTAAAGATCCAAATACAGCTACAGGTTCACGCAAAACTTGAGGTTTATAGAGCACAATTTTTGATAACTTGCACTTTTTCGTAGCGAAAAAGTTGAGGTGATGCCGGTTCAACTGTGTTCAATTCAACACTAGTGTGAGCATTTTTCTCAGCCCACAATGCGCGCGCCTCCTTGGCCATCTTCGAAGGGATTGTCATAGAGATGACGCGCGAAATAATATTTACAAATAATCAGTCCAATTAAGTAATACAAAAAAAAGAAATTCAATTATGAAAACTATAACTGCAAGGCGAAACAATACTTGAAATAACAAGAGCCGCTTATGAAAACTTTGACCGAGAACAGGGTCTTATATCGAATAATTGGAAGAAATACCAAGACGTAATCCTACCACTACCCAACCCAGGAAATGTACGGGAGAGCTCTGGGATAGAAGGTGAGGGAATGATGAAATTACCCACCCAGAAAGTTCATAGCGGAAATCAGAATGTCAATTATATTTACTGAGATAAAATGGATGAATTGGTAGATCGACTCAGATTACTGTGGAGTTCAAAAATGGCTGGACATACTGGACATGAAAATGAAATTTCAGCCCTGATAGAAGAATTGCGCGAAGAAGGTGTAGTTTACTGACATCATCATTATATATCTGATAGTATATATCGAAATCGATCAGTCGTAAGCTGATTTCCCAACAATGCATACAACAATCGATAAATTCGGTCGAAGAAGAGGTGGAGTTGATAGAGCGGTTCCTGATAAACCAGGTGTGGGATTCATCCTGACACCGGATGGAAATTATAATATTCAAAATAAAAGAATGCAGAATGTTGGTGAACCTTCTAAGTTGAAAGACTCGGTCACCAAAGAGTATGTTGATGATAACATTAGAGAAAATACAGAAAGTGACTCTGAACGCTGTTCAAGAGTCTATTATTGCAGTGCTTCGTGATGCAAGATCATTCTTCGATGCACGAATAACCGAACTCAGATTCGTTATTGGCAAAAAAATGACACATCGTCTGAAGGGATCATGAAATTAGGCAAAGAAATCGATACCTTGGGGGATCGACTCCATCATTCGGCAAACAATGTCGATATTTCAACTGAGCGAGTTACCAAAGTGGAACAGTCAATTCCCAAACCCAAACACTGGTGGACTGGACAACTAGCTGTACCACCTGCGTGGGAACCCACTTCCGTCATAGAAAATTGAGATGAGTGCTGCTAAAAAGCAAGTTGTTAATGAGCTGCACAAGTCGGCGCGACGAAATTTTCCTCGGAGAAAGACTATAATAAGGAGATTTTCCGATTTGTGGCAGATGGAGTTGACGGAGATGCAGCCATATGCTAGAGAGAATGAAGGCTATAGATATGTTCTCGTCGTTATTTGAAGTTTGTATGGGTAAAACCGCTGAAAGTTAATACAGGTAATTCAGTGATGGATGCCATGGCGAGTGTGCTGAAAGATGCCCAATACCATCCAAAAACTTACAATCTGATCAAGGAACTGATTCTGTAACTCAAAGTTCTCGTCTCTCATGTCGAAGCATAATATCAATCATTATTCGACATTCAGTATAAAAAAAGCCGCAATCGCAGAGAGAGAGTCATCAGAACGCTGAAGACGCGGCTTTATAAAGAGTTTTCGGTCCAAGACAATTATAAATGGTTACATATTCTCCCTACCATAACACATCAGTATAACAACAGAGTTCATCGCACCATCGGTATGAAGCCTGCGGATGTAAGACCGAGCACAAAATTGATGATATAAGCGCAACCTGAAAAGAAGAATGTGAAGCGCAAAAAAGGAAAATTCAAAATAGGGAATATGGTTCGAATCAGCGAATATAAAAGTGTTTTCGATAAAGGATATACGGCAAATTCTACAACAGAAATTTTTAAGGTCGTTAAAGTCAACATTTCAGAACCCTCAACGTACGTATTCGTAGATGTAAATGATCAACCAATCAGAGGTTGCCCACTATGAAATGGAATTGAATCAAACACATTCCCTCGATTCGTATTTGGTGGAAAGGGTTTTTAAAAAGAAAAGAAGACGTCTCTATGTGGAATGGCTCGGTTTTCCAGCAGATCACAACTCTTGGATCGATGAAACTGCTTTGAAGTTATTTTTTATTTGTGAAACTGAGAATCTATATATATATATATATATATATATATATATATATATATATATATATATATATATATATATATTCAACATTTAATCTGTCTTTAATTGACGACACCTTCAGGCAATCCTAGTAATCCTACCCAATTTACTCTATAATTCTAAAATAATACAAGTGGATTATGTTCAATGCATTCATTCATCATGAACTCCTGGTCCGATCTCCGTGTCTCTGTGTCCTCGAATTTTAATTCTTTCGATCTGTTCTTCATGAGTCAGACACCAACATTCTCGAAAATGAGTTCTCCCGTTGGGATGGAGTTGACCAACTTCCTCACATAGCTGCCAGTTACTTCTGCATGCGATGCACAGGTGGTTCCAACAATCCGACGTGTATTCATCGCATTGCAAGCAGCGTTGTTCGGGTGATGTTTGATATTCTGCCGCCGCACAGGTCGAACAGATATTTCTGCAAATACCCATTTCGCTGCACGTAATCTTCCCGAAACACTTCAGACATTTGGGGTAGTTTCCTTGTTCTGGAGTTGAACACAAATTAAACCCCTTAGGTGGCAGCTCCGGATTCCGTGACACACACTCGACGCACAAGCCGGTGCAAGGGTTGATGTGGGACTTAGGCCGACTAACTTGACAATTGTGGCACACTACACATCCAGCAATCAGTATTGAATAGACACACATTTTTGGCTTAGCGTCCCATCCCTCTGGGAAAGGCATATTGTTACTCGATGCTGAAAATGACAGGACTCAACCGAGGGAATTGACCAGAACATCATGTCACCCCTTCTTATTTATATCCACTTCAGTATCGAGTTGATGGAGGGGGCCGCCCCTGCCACTTTTGACGTCACCGAGCAGCAGATCGCAGAGGAGGATATCGTCGAAGAAGAGGTGGTGACCGACTCTGATAATAAAGGAATCGAGTGTGATGCACATGGTGATAAACCTGACGATATGGATGGCGGCATGGTTATATGTAGAGTAAAGCCGCTGAATATGACCGATACCTTTGCAGATCGGGTGCAGCTGTGTTGTATTACAGAATCATTCGTGAAAATTGTGACAGAGGGAGGACGAGTTGAAAAACTTTGCCTCATCTGTTACAGATTCAATGCCCACCGATCGAACAATGGTGCGTGGTACGAGCATGTTAAAGAGCAAAGGACAGAACCATTCAATAATATATCAGCGACGTGGTGTAAAGCTTGAAGCTGTTAGAGTTTAATTCTTATTAGTTACTACTAATACTTTTACTTGCAGAGATTTATGTAAATGAAACAACGATGTCAGGTTCGTGTGAGTACTTGTTCAACTGTCGATTTTTATTATTGTCGCTTGTCACATTTCACAAGCATAGAACATGGAACATTGTACAGCAGAGAGATGACATGAAGAGTGACTACATTTACGGCTGTACTTGATAATAACCTCAATAGCCAACACCCCCCCTCAAGTTAAATCCTCTATTTATTAATAGTTTAACTTGTCCCTAATCAAAACATAAGAGAATCTTGAACCTTGTAAACACAAAAAAAATATATATAAATGTTACACAATTTTCAACATATTGCAACAATGGTTAAATTTAGTTTGACACAAAGATTTAGTAAAAATATCAGCTGCATTTTCGTTAGAACAGATATATTTTAAAGCAATTTCTCTTTTTGCAACTCGATCTTTTATAAAGAGCATTCTGATATCTATATGTCTTGATCTCTTGCTATTTTCATAGCTTTCGATCATGTTTATTGTACTCTGATTATCAATAAATATCAAAGGAATGTTTTGTGAACTGAAATCTAAATCAATGAGAACTCCTTTCAAATATATCAGTTCTGTTATGGTTGCAGCACAAGCAATATATTCAGCTTCACAGGTGCTCAAAGCTACACTTGTCTGCTTTTTAGATGATCATGATATTACGTTTCCGCAATGATAAATCACTGAGCCACTAACACTTTTTCGGTCGAGGAGATTGGCCCCCCAATCGGCATCTGAGTATGCGTAGAGTCCATCATGGTTGGTCCGATGAAACGTCAGAGCTTTGTACTGTGTTTGCTTCAGGTAGAATTCGCTTTCCGGCCTTCCAGAGCTGTTCTGTGGGATAATCGAGATATCTGCTCAAGTATGATGTTGCAAAACTAATATCTGGTCTGCTGACTGTAGATATATATAGTAGTGAACCAATTAGTTGTCTTAGTGGAATGTTTTTACAAATTTCACTCTGTAAATCCATTTGGAAGTTTGGTTCCATTGGGGTATTTATACCTTTGCTATCTTTCATTTTAAATTCCACAAGAATTTTCTCAATGAAACTGCTTTGAGAAATCTTAAGTTCTTCTTCATTTTGAGAGATTTCTGTTCCTAGAAAACTCTTTAGTGTACCAAAATCTTTAGCATTGAATTTCATTTTAAGAGAATTCACTAGCTTTTCACATTGTGATGGCAATCCAGTAATAAGGATGTCATCTACCCAAATCACGAGCCATACCTGTTCTCCAACGTATAGACAAAAATCATTTCCTGATCTTCTCAGTCCATTATGTTCTGCAAATGAGTGGAATTTTTCGTTCCACTTTCGTGGAGATTCACGTAGGCCATAAAGAGCACGCTTTAGTTTAAGAACTTTCCCAGGTTTATTTTACACACCCTGAGGAATTTTTATAAAAATGTCAATGTCCAGATCTCCATTGAGAAAGGCAGTAGGAATGTCTAGTTGTCTGACATTCCACTTGTGTTGCAGTGCGTAGGACAATAAGAGTCTTATTGTGGGTATTCGTGCTACTGGAGCATGAACATTATAAGTTGTTTCCTCCTGATACCCTTTAGCAACCAGTCGTGCCTTTTTAATTCCATCTTGCTTGACTTTGAAGATCCACCGTGTGTCAATTGCTTTCTTACCACTGGGCAGAGTAGAGTAAGTCCAAGTCTTGTGTTTTTCGTGGGCTTCAATTTCGTTATTGATGGCTTCGTTCCATCCCTCTCCCATTGACACTGCTTCGTCATAGTTTTCAGGTTCACCTGCAATAAAGCAGTAAGCTGAATAAAGCTCGTAATCGGCAAACCGAGTTGGTGGGTTTACTGTCCTGGTTCTTGTCTGTGATGGTATCACTTTTGCTTCTTCGTCTGAAAATTCTTGATTCCTTGAAAATTTTTCTGTCTCACATTCTTCAGTCTGATTTACTATACTGTTTTCTTCAGCTTCTTCATCTACCAAATATCTTTCTAGAACTGCTTCGCTTTGTTGTTTAGTTGGATTGTATATAATATCGGTTTCATCAAAGCGAACATCTCGTGCTATAATGATTTCATCTGTGACAGGATCCCATAGTCTGTATCCGTTGGTACCATAGCCTACCATTCTTACTTCTTTAGCTCTTGTGTCTAATTTATCTCCAGGAGTTGGTAGTATGTGTGCCCAAGCCTTTGAACCAAAGACACGTAACTTCGATAAGTCAGTTTTTCCATAATATGAATCGGTTGGTATTCGATTTCTTAAAGCTGATGTCGGAGATCTATTCAGTTGGTAGACAGAACATCTGATGGCCTCACCCCATAGATATTTTGGAAGGTTTGTCTCGGCAAATAAAGTTCTAACCTTATCTATAGTCGGGCCGTTCAAAAGATAGAAATCACGAAAGCGTGAACAGTGAATGCCTGCATCTATATATAGCCTGCGCGGCGTACGATGCCACGCCTTCTAAACTGACATAAATGAAGAACTGTTTACACTGTGCTGTACTCATTTGTGCTTTGTATTTACGTGTGTTACGTCAATTCAATAACGTGATCATTCTATCTTTTCAGCGGCTACACTATAGTAAGGTTTTATTTACCCGCTCACTAACACCATTTTGCTGACTTGTATATGGGAGTGTGTACTGTAATTGAATCCCTTTTTGTTGACAAAAGTTCTTCAAAGCATGTGAGCTGTACTCTCCTCCACGGTCTGATCGGATTTTGCAGCATTTACTTCCCATAGCCTCCAACTGTCGAATATAGTTCATTAGGTTTCCTTCTGCCTCGTGCTTGGTTTTTAAAAGGTATACCACCATGAAATGGGTATAGTCATCAGTTATGGTCTGATAGTACCTTTCACCTTGTTTAGTAGGGGTTCTGATTGGTCCGCCCAAATCACTATATAAAAATTCCCCTCGCTGTTTAGATCGAGGTAATGGCAATGTACGGAATGGTAATCTCATTGATTTCCCTTGTTTGCACGGACTGCAAATTTTATTACTGTATGGAAGGTTCATCCTTTTCAAACTTTCATTATTTAGATGGCCAAGCCTTTGATGCCACAGATTTTCTTGACTTGCCAAGTTACATAAACTATCAATGTTTGTTTTGTTTACATATCTGGAACTACAGCTTTGTGTTACAACATTGAAACTGGCTACAAACAAATTTCCTCTTAATTCACATTCCATCTGAAAGGATTTATTATTTGTTATAATAGCTTGGTCATTTTGAAAAATAACAGTATTTCCTTGACTGTTTATTTTCTTGACAGATAGAAGGTTATGTATTAATTTTGGAACTATCAGGGCTTGGAACGTGATAACCTTTTTACCATTGTTGCCAACTGACAAAGTTAATGTTCCTCTTCTTTGTGCTACCAACCTTTCTCCATTGGCTATTTTTATTACCAATTCTTGTTCTAGTTCCTTGATGTCTGTCATCAAATGACTTACTTTGTCTGTAACTAAATGCTCTGTAGCCCCACTGTCTAGAATAAAGTGTAGACTTGTGGACTGTTCAGCAGAATTGATTAGAGCTATTGCCTTCTCCTCGGTTGCAATGAATGATATTTCTTCTTCTGTTATATGTGCATTTTCTGTCCTGCCTCTTCCTTTGTAGTTACTTCCTCCTCTAAAGTGACCCCCTCTCCTCTGATTTCTCCCAGGGTATCTAGTTGGATGCACCTGGCTCTTCTTGGGACAATCAATCTTGAAGTGTCCTAGGGCTCCACATCGATAACATCCTTTGGACTGACTTGGTTTTTGATTGTACTGATTGTATGCATTGAATGAACAGTCACCTGCCTGTTCATTATATCCTTTACAAGCATCTTTAAGTTTAAGTTCAGCATCCAGGAGTCGGCTTTTAACAAATTCGAATATTATACCACTGGACATGGTTTCCAGAGCTGTTGTTACTATATCGTACTTCTTTGGCATGGTTAGAAGTAGAAAACAGGCTTTATCATTATCATCTAGCTTCGAGCCTAATGATTCCAGTTCTCGTAACAAAGTTTCTACATCCACAAAGTGGTCTTGAAGATCTCCACTTTTGAATTTCAATTTCAATAGTTGTTTCATCACGAAAAGCTTTGACAAAGGGCTTTTTCTTTGAAACACGTTTTCTAGCGCTTTCATCATTTGTTTAGCTGTTGGGGAGTCTTTTATGTACTCAATATGTTTATCTGTAATACATTGAACGATAATACATTTGGCTTTCTGTTCCTTCTTGCGTTCAGCTTCCGTACTTGTCTCCGTAATTTCCCATGAGTCTCCCAGAACATCGCTCACTTCTTCTTTGTCGAGAAGTACCTCAACCCTGAATTTCCAATTCGAAAAATTTGTCCCACTCAGTTGAGGTAAGGACATGGCTGACGACGCCATCTTGCTTTTTTTCGTTTCAGTCCTGACCAAATCCGTATTTCAACCGAAATACGATTTTACTTCTGCAGATTATCTTTAAAGCAACTTTACTGGGCCCATAACCTGTTAGAGTTTAATTCTTATTAGTTACTACTAATACTTTTACTTGCAGAGATTTATGTAAATGAAACAACGATGTCAGGTTCGTGGTTCGTGTGAGTACTTGTTCAACTGTCGATTTTTATTATTGTCGCTTGTCACATTTCACAAGCATAGAACATGGAACATTGTACAGCAGAGAGATGACATGAAGAGTGACTTCATTTACGGCTGTACTTGATAATAACCTCAATAGCCAACAGAAGCAGGCCTCTCACACAGATGGGATTCAATGATGCATGCATGATCTGCAATAATGCCATACATCACTAACCGTGGACTCTTTGGCAAAAAAACAATCAGCCCTTTTCAGGGCTACATTATGAGCAAGAACAGAGAATCTCAGGGTTTTTGTTGGGTGGATAAGGCTGGTATTGATAGTCGGAATCGCGTGGATATTATTTATTATTTGTATGCGCCTAGAAAATGTTTTCAGCTTGGCAACTAAAAGAAGAATTATATCGATACTAGTGTATAGGCATGGAATAGAATAAAGACATTATGAAAGTATGATTTGAATTTAACTTGGAAGTTTTGAGGTTAGGAGAATGCAAGTGAAAATGTAATGAAATCGTGTCAATTTCTCACCTGAAAGAAGACCAGCCAGCGTAAAAAAATACTGATGAGTAAATTTAAACGGATCACCCATAAAGGTTCTACTACATAGAATGATAAGTTGAGAATGCTACAAGTCCGTTGTAGTATACGAATCAATCGTGAAAATCTTCAGACGCTGATAAGATTGTTAGAAAAAACACAACAAAAAGCGTCGGTTTCGAAAACAGGAATTTAGTTATACTGATGGGCCTAGTGGCGCCATCTTACGAAAATTATAGTAAACCATTGAACCGCAAAGGGAAGAATTCTGTAAGTAAATCATAGTATTCATAGTTGGCGACGACAGTGGCAGATAGATGGATAATTGCAAATAATGAACAATAAATAGTTAATTCACGAGAAAAATCATGAATGGAAAAACACCAAACAAACTGATAACGATTAAATAGCGGGTTGAGAATATGTTTCGCTATATCTACGTTCCGCATTATTTTGCTGGCAATAATTTTTGGTTTGGATGCCAAAATACATACAAAACTTATTGGGAGCATTTCTGGTGGTATGGCCGGAGGTGCGAGGAGTGGAAGATCCCACGTTCTTTATTACCATCGAGGTACTGTGACACGTAAGTATTATCACTAACGGCTTTTTTAATCCGGTACGGACCTTCACATAACAATAAATTTTTTTGTGTTTCAGCCCGAAGGACGGAGTATGTATTATTTGCCTTGAGTAGCACGAGGTCATTGGCCTTAAAACGGACTCCTGATCTTCCTGGGTTGGCAGCGGCACGACGGGCGGCTTTCCCTCGGAGAGTGGCTTCCGCGAGAATTATTTTGTCTTCATATGGTGGTTCAATGGCAGTTCATCAGCTGTGAACCCAGTTGACTCATGCACCCTGCTTTCACCTGATGTTATGGTGAAGCGGGACCTCCAGAGCGGCATCAGTTGTTCGATGCATCTCACTATTTGATCGGGTACCGCAAGGCACTCGAGTAAGTACAACAACAACTCAGGTGATGTTGTATCGAATGCCTTGCGATAGTCGATCCAGGCCATAGAAAGATTTCGCTTACACTGCACGGAGTCCTGCGTGATACATCTATCGATCAGCAGGTTTCCCTCACAGCCCGCGGAATGCCTGGCGATAGTCGATCCAGGCCATAGAAAGATTTCGCTTATACTGCACGGAGTCCTGCGTGATACATCTATCGATCAGCAGGTTTCCCTCACAGCCCGCGGAACCCCTCTTCGACCCTTTTTGCTCATATAAGGTATGGTGGAATTCTACCACTTATACCAATTTTCACCAGGTTATCAGTGCTGGGTACTTTGGCTGGCGCAACAGCTGACATCACGAGAGCAGTACACGCAGCAAAGGCAAGTAGGCAACAATTGATCGAAGCAAACAGACACAATAAACATATGGAGGCTATCGCTCTAGGTGAAAGCGGTAAGGGGGTATATTTGAAGCCGTATCTCAAAGGACTAGGATTATATTTGAACCCCCAGAAGTCAAAAAAACTCTTAGATATGCTACCCCAAAGAGCTCTGTCCGATATCGACCTCAAGTACTTTGCTACGAGAATGCAGATTCCTCATTTTCGTGGTGTATTCATGCGTGACAGTCTACCGTCACCAGGACCACATAGATAGATAGATAGAGAACTTTATTGTATCTGAGAAAAATATTTACATCTCATTACAAGAAGTTCGATAATAATAAGTTAGTTCATACACTTATGTATGATAAATACGATACCCACACACACATCAGAAACATACATACATACACACACAGTGAGTGATATGCATTAGGTGAATACAGAAAACAATAAGAAAAAGAAAAGTGAAATCGTTATTCGTTTAAAATAAATGATCGAATACGAAGTATGTTGATGATTACATGAACAAGGCTTGAAAGCTTGGGAAAGTCACCAGAACTCAGTAAAACAATGATATCATTCATATTATGTATATGCGTGTATAATGGGCAGTTTCTGATTCCACTAAATATAGGACAATCAAGAAGCATATGCGCAAGTGTTTCATTTGAATGAAGGTTACAAAGTGAGCATATCTGTGAAGTATCTGTAAGATGGGTAACACCTTGATATGTTATTTTGAGATAATTTGAGCCACATAATGTAAGTTGAGCTATAATTATATTACTATAATTCTAGGGGCCAGTTTTTGGAGATAGCTTTTACTTTGGTCAGATGTTGAAATTTGTGAATATAAGAGAGGGTAAAACGATAAAGACAATTTTTCTTTATCAAGATCTAAAAGTTTGTTCCTATAGCAGTCCGGAATCTGATTCATTAATGACTTAGAGTTGCTACAGAGGTATCTTGGCCATAGCTCTGAGCTAAGTAAGCCTTTATTTGATTCAAGTAGTTGTATTTAATGTTGTTATTATGTAGTTTTAATAGACGTAAGTAGCAGCGTTTCGATATCCGGGCATCATCCGTAGATTTAATTTTGTTAAGCCATGTTAATGAAGCTTTGAAGACTAGGCAACATAATTTGGGTACACCAGTTTCCAATCTTATCATATAATCTGGAGTAGTTTTCGAAAGACACAGTAATCGTTTGAAAAAATTAACCTGTACCCGTTCTAGTTTATCATCGTAGCGTAATCCCCAGATTCCCACTCCATAAGCAAGTGATGAAAGGATAATTGGGGAGTAGAGTTCCAATCGTGTCTCCCATGAATTCATTTTGGATTCGCTCATCAGATTCATGACTGCACCAATGGCTTGTTTACTTTTCAAGACGGTATTTTTTGCCATTTGGAGATAAAGTCCCGAAACTGTAAAAATTACACCAAGGTAAACATAGGATCTAACAATCTCAACTTGTTCGTTATTAATGAGAAATTTTAAATTGTAGTGGCTACTATAGCCACCTTTACTGAAGAAAATAAAATTGGACTCAGGGGTTCTCCTTGCAGGACGCCTTCTGCTATTGCATATTTCTTTGAAAAAAAAATCCATCCACTTTCAGCGACATTACTGCGTTGTGGTGAAGAGTTTTGATGATTCTAATGAATTTAGAGCTTATTCCGATTCTAAACAGCTTGTGCCATAATAAATCATGATTTATACAATCGAACGCCCTCTTGAAGTCCACAAAGACGGCAAAAACCTCCCTTCTGGGTAATCTTAGGTGTATTTGGAGAATAGAATTCAGTATGAAAATGTTATCAGAGCAACTTCTTTCTTTCCTGAAACCAAATTGACACTCTGGAAGCATGTTGGTTTCTTCGCACCAGTTTGATAGACGATTGAGTAAAATCAAAGAAAAAACTTTTGCAAAGCAATTCAATAGTGCAATACCTCTATAGTTGCTGGGATCATCTATAGGCCCTTTCTTATGCAACATAGTTAATATTGTTTCATACCAAGCAGTAGGAATTTTTTCAGTGTCTAAAATTTGATTGTATAATCTACAAAGATACATGTGCCAATTTTGGGGCAGATTTTTTATAAACTCATACGCAATACCGTCTCTACCAGGAGATTTGCCGTTTCTGCACACCTCAAGAGCACCACATAATTCATTATATGAGATCTCTGAATCCATGTGATAGGACCTTGCATCGTAAAAGTTTAAGTTTGAGATGATTCTTTGTTTAATAATTGTGTCGTGAAACATTTCCCATTGCTCAAGATTAATGGGCGAGGATTTATGGCGAACTTTGAAGGACTTCAGATTCTTCCAGAATTCCGACTGATTTTTTGTGTTAGTGAGCTTCTGCATGATGCTTTTTTGATGTTCGTACTTTTTTGATTTCAAAATTTTTTTTGTAATCCCCTTTTGAAATGAAATATTCTGTTCTGCATGGTTCAAGAAAATTATGCTTTTTGCATTTATTGAAAGAGTATTTTACTTTATTTTTTGCATTTCTACACTGACCATCGAACCACGGTTGGTTTCGGGGAGTACCTGAATTATTGAATTTTCCTGTTACTAAACTGATACTATTTGAAACCGTGTTAATCGTATCGACAATATTTTTATAAGAATTTTCGATATCAAGAATTCGACCGACTTTCGGTGAATACTGCATGATGTTATGATAGTTTATACTTTTATCATTATCCCACTTTGAGATTTCAACAAAAGATTCAGTTCTTGGACCGCTAGTAGGAATATCGAAAAAAAGTTTGAGGCATAGAGGAAAATGATCTGATAGATATTGGTGTTTTAAGATATGGAAGTCCTCAATAATGTCCAAATTATCGGTACTGCATTAACATAGGTCGATCACACTCTGGCCCTGTGAACTGAAGTAAGTATAGTTTGCAGGTCTATCACTATTTATATGACCATTGATGAAGGAAAGATTATTGAAAGACGCAAAGTCAAGCAAAAAGTGGCCTCTTATGTCAGATTTTCTGTCAGTGCTACGCATATCTGGATAGAGTTTGGTATCCTCCAGAAGTTCCGCTGATATGATACTATTTTCGCCAACTCTGGAGTTAAAATCTCCGGTCATGATGAAAGGAATATGTTTGCATGTTTCAAATATATTATCCAGCGTGGTCTGGAGAATTCCAAATAGCTCCTCGTAATCGACTGACTGATTGAAGTAAGTGTGGCATAAGATGAATTTTACAGACCTAATAGTAAGTGGGCACACCAGCCACCAAGGCGACGAATCGAGGACGCTCACATTATATCGCTTTTCGTAAAAAATTGCAAGACCGCCACTTGCGCGTCCTCTCCCTGATGGCAGGTGAGAAGACAACATTGTGAGTTTCTGAAATACTAACAGGTACCTCCATATTGCCGGATATCCATGTTTCACAAACACAGAGGATATCAAGCTCATTAGATGGTAGATCTTCCAGAAGATTGAAAATGTTTTTGAATCCGTTGACATTCCACGATATTATTGTAAGTTTGTGTGAAGGTTCTAGTTTTTTGCGAGGTGTCCTTGGTTTGGTTTGTTAGATTTACGTGGATTATATTCCGGGGATCCATCTTCCTCTCGAAGTCTCTTCACCATATCATGTCTTTTTTCTGGAACATGCACTATTGTGGACCACATAGATGTGAATTAGCCATAGTCAATTTGGACAGTCAACGCGGCTCGGGGACGCATTGGGTAGCACATAAGAAGAGCAATAACTCGGTGAGCTATTTCGACAATTGATTTACTATTTTTGTACGGGCCAAAAAGCGGTCGATGAAATCCTCTATGACTATGAACGTCAGCAGAAATTCAACTCAGTTTGGTGCGGTCATTTGTGTCTGAAGTTTCTCCGTGATAACGCACTCCTTCCCAGGATCGAGAAAGTATCAAGAGGATGGGCCATTCTCTGATTGCCTATTCCAGATTACGCAGCTTACGAAAAATGACCAAACAACAGCTTGCCGAAAGAAGTATTTATCGGGTGCGCTGCTCATGAGATTGCATCAGTGTGGCTACCCGCACATCATCAGAATGATAGCAGTGATTCTGATGTTAATGATGGCCCATCCCCACAGGAAAAATTTTGTTGCTTCTGTAGGGTGGAAGAAGTGGATGTAACAACAAATAACGAAGTAGATATGGACTCACCATCTCCACCAAAAAAAAACGGCGAGTGCTTCCGCACTAACACTTATGTAATCAATGTAATCAGCAATAAAATGGTGTGAACCACTAATATTTTATCAGTCATGTCACGCACGTTCACACTGTCAGGAGACTCGAATTAAGTGCCAACTTTTACCCCCAATCGAATTGAATATAGGAAGTCGCTATGGTCTGGGTTTACACGGCTTCTACTCCTATGACTCAATATGCAATGTGGATGTGAGGAATGATGTCATCAGTTATTCCGAGAGGGTTAATTCACCCCCTATCATTATCAAAATTCCATCAGGAGCCTATGAGATCGATGAAATTAATAGGGTCATTCAGAAATCTATCGAATCCAGAGAGCCGCAACCTGTGTAACGAAGTTTTTTTTTACCTACCTGCAATTTTGATATCGAAGAGAACGGAATCATCTCGCTTGTCAGAACTTTTCAGCAATCTATTGCAAATTCAATCTCTCCAGAAACAACCGACCGTTCTCTCACTTTTTCCGCATATTGTTGAACAGTCTCAATACCATGTCACTTGCTTTGTGCCATCAGCACCTTCGATTCATTCCGAAACCCAAACGCTTCGTTGAATTCTCAGATACCAAACTTCTCCCAGCTGCTTGGTATGAATAATTTGGATCAGTTTCATTGGGATAGTATACTGAGTACATTCCCGAACTAAAATCTTTTTGGATTCCGCTCTAATATTGTTAAGTTTCCTATACTGTGAATTAGGGAGAAGTGAGGTTATGTACTATGAACATAAGTCATGAATTGTCCTGAATGAGCAATTCTTCTGGTAAATAGCAAGCTAAAGACTGAGATACCGCTGAGGAGGAATATCCGGAAGTGTCAGGAAACCTAGTGAATATTTTCTGGAACCCTTTCGTCAAAAACACCATCCATTCTCGTCTGAAAATCTGACGACGCTCAGTTTTTGCTCCTTGTTTCTTGTCCCAGAAAAATTTTCTTTCATATAGGTTCGAATTTGCATGGTGACAAAAAGTAGTAACCGAATTTCTGGAGTTTTTGTGCCTTTGAGTTTTCGAAGGTAGAAAAATATGGTACGACACCTGGTTTTTATGGCAGTTTTTCCATCATTTTTTGTTTCTGATTTCTATAAATACGAGAATTCGAAATATCACAGGGAGTTGAACTTCACCTGAGATAGCGACAAGTTGAATTTTTCCTGCGAACTAGTCTTTGAAGTTACCGACCGATTTTCCTAAGTAAATTTTATTTTGATACAATATTTCTCCACCGTATTGTTTGGTTTCAAATTTTCATTATTTTCATTTGAGTGACAGTAAATTGCAGTGTTGGTGCAACGTTGACATTGATACCGTTTCAATTGTCATATCTCCGTTCGTATTTCGTGTACGGATTTCAGAGCCAGTTTTGAGTAAGTGACTGCTACCGTTTTATTTCATTTTCTTGAACAGAGTTCACAAGTGACACCCGGAAGTAAGAACCTGAGGCATATAGAGTTTTACATCCTTTTCTTGATCACCGATCCCTCGATTACACAACCGTCGCGAATCACTTTGGTACCGTGAACCTTTAGTACCCTAGTCGCTGGGAAGTCCGGGCTCAGGGATGGAGTTCACCATTGATCAGTACCGTTAATCATTCTAAATATTAGGTCCCTGAGTCGCTGCGAAGTCCAGGCTCGGGAGCTAATTGCATATAAAGTGATACCGTTTTGTTGTTTTATTTATTACAAAATGGTTTCCCGTCCTATGCTTCCTGAAGTCCGTTTTCATTCTGCTGTTTTGGGGAGATCTGACTGGCGAACCTTCGCGAGTCATTTGGTACTGCGAATTTAGTCCCCTAGTCGCTGAGAAGTCCGGGCTCAGGAACGGGGTTCACCATTGATCAGTACCGTTAATCACTCTGAATATTAGGTCCCTAAGTCGCTGCGAAGTCTGGGCTCGGGAGCTAATTGCATTTAAAGTGATACCGTTTTGTTTTTTTCAATACAAGAAGGTTTCCCGTCCTATGCTTCCTGAAGTCTGTTCTCATTCTGCTTAAGTTTGAAGGTGTATTTGATTATTATTTTTCACTTCAGAGGTGAACTTGTGAAAATTTTAAGTTGAAAGGTTTATATTTGGTACAGCTCTGAAATCTATAACGTTCTACCGACCAAGATAACGTTCAATTTTTTTCAAAGTTATTTTCTTGAGGCTCCCATTTACCGAGTTGCTCACCCATTTACTTGCTGATTTTCCGAAGAATATTACCGTTAAATTTCTATCTGCTTTGTTTGTGAGTATACTCCTTATATTAAAACAACAATTGTTAGATTGAAATTTCAGTTTGTTTTCCTCAGTCACCTTACCTTTTCAGGTAGGTTTATATCTCGATAACAATTTTAGGGTAATTAGTGCTTTTCTGAATATCGAGTGAGATACCGTCCAGGGACGGCTGTTTAAGTGAACTTCCGACGAACCGTTACCGAACCTAAATCAGTGTATTTTATTTTCCTGATCTACTGAATGTATCGGTGTTGAATATTTATATTCCAATACCGGATATTCAGCGAATTTCGCAGCCGCTACTCCTGTTGGAAGTAATAGGTGTAATTAAAGCCTACACCCTATTACAAAAGTCTTTTCTGGTCACACTATCAGACCCCTTGGGATACCGTATCTCCATCTGCTGCTACTTGGGCCTCCCTGTAACAAGCCTCGTTCTTAATGAAAGAGGGTGTTACATTCTTGAAGCGGGGATTCGAATGCCGGAGCGCCGAAGCTCATCGAAGAGGGATGCTGGGTAAAGAATTCTCAACTGAGGATTGTATAATATATTCCCTTCGACGATTTAGACGGATGTGAAGGTGATCACTACAAAGTTGTGGCCCAGAAGTATACTTTTGGTTAACAGTGATAAGGTAGGTAACCTTGGCTCGTGCTAAACTCATTAACTAATTACAGTTTCCCCTTCCGCATTCAAATTGTACTCTCTATTGGCTGTGACCGATTTACTTGGTTCCTGGGTTCTATGTCTGGTATGAGTAAATACGGAGAGATCTTACTTGTTATGGAATGTACGAATGACCAAGTCGAGCTACCAGCAATACGACACAGGTCCTTCGCAGTTCAGCCAAACCATAGCACTGTTTCTCAAAGATAGCCTGCTTCTGGAGTGGTATGTATGTCACCCTTCCAACCAATGAACAAATAACAGGGAGAATTCTATTCTAGGTTCCCGCAGGCAGAATATGGAAGATTGGGGTGTAAGTAAAAAGGCCTGAAAGGAGAATTCGGTCAAATTGGCATGTACCTCTGTTTTATACTTGAAGAGAGGGTCCTTACCGTAGATGATGGATGGCCTCATTAGATAGATTGTGAAAACCGAGGTATATTACAAATATCCCCAAGACAGTGGGTGAGTTATCTCTTCAGATAACAGAATAATATTATTTACTCGTGTTTTCTATTTTGGTTTCTAGAATCCACAAATGTGTTGAGCTGAAACACCTGCTCAGGAAAAGATAACCAAAACTTCTGCCTGATAAGAATTTTCCCTTGAGATTAGGATTTTTGTTTCAAGGTCGAGCTTATCTGAATACCCTAAAGAACATGGAATTTGATAACAAGAATGAAACAACCGAAGGAATGAATAATTATACAGGGTGGTTGCTGTGAATTTGTTGTACAGAGGAATTCTACTCAGTACCAGTATTGAATGAAATCAATTTATGGGTATATATTTGTGGAATACTAGAATAAATATACTTAAATATTGAACGTTTGTTGGTATTTAATATTATATACTACATGGAACCGTAACATCCCTAACGACTTTTGAGGGAGCAGTGGAGCATACCACTACAAAAACTGGCGCCCGAAATCTTCTTTGAAATTGAAGTCTGTTTCTGGCCTTGAAACAGAACTAATTTCCGAGAAACTGACTGCGCCCAGAAGTAACGCCCGCCGAACCCCGTGAAACATTACAAATTGGCGCCTGAGCAGGGACCGATTTAGTGTGGAAATTTCCAGAAGTTGCCATTTGGTTTGTCCCCGTTTTTTTAATTTTTCACAGAATATTTTTTTTTCCGAAATTTTGTAAACTTGATTTCCGATTTATTTCTATATTTGAATTTTTTTTTCAGTAATAGACATTTACTTCCCATTTTCAGCATTTTCAGCGATTTATAATCTGTGATATTTTTTCAGCCGCCCTGAAATAGTTTATTTTGATTTGCATCCCCTTGCTAATGCCTTATTGTTGGTGAATATTTTCGTTTCGACATTTTGTTCAAATAGTTTTGAGACATTTGAACCACATTAGTATATCAACTTCGACCATTTGTTGACATAACATGTTATATTGATTTATTTTTATTTTTCTTTCCAGCATTCTTGAATAACATTGTCGATATTTTTCTTTTCTCATATATTGATCTCATTTTCCAGAACCTTCAAATAGTGTTGCGCATTTTTTTCCCGAGTGCTTTTCACCCTGAAAACTTGTTGTTTTTCTTTCGAGAATATTTTGGGTTCACTGATTTGTCTTACCGGATTATTGAAGTTGCCCCAATTACCTGTTCGATACTGATTTGAATTGTATATAGTGATATCGAAAATTTGGGAATTTTTGATGGGAATATTCATTGTATATATTATATCTGACCGATGAAAACTGATTGGTTACTATATCGACATTGAAAGGTTTTCACCTGTACTTGATCTATATATCCCTGCCGCGTTCTTATATTCATTATTATTAATCTAGTGAAAAGTATTTATATTCGGTATATATTGGGTTCATTTATTTACTTGAGTGCTACATCCCGACTTGAAAGTTTGAATACTTCCATCGAATATGAACTGACTTTGTGATATTTTGGTACATATATCTGCATACTGGGACTTGAATTTTTGATTTATTTCGTGCGGTATTGTGAAATATATATTTTTTTGAATACTGATTAGATATTTGGTATTATTCAGTTGATTTTGATCAGGAGTGAATACCAACCGGATTGGTTGAATCGATTCCGGACGTTTGAAATATTTCTTGGGTTGAATTTGTTTTACTTACTTTATCTCTGTTCTTTTTATATATATATTTTTCTCTAACCCGAAAAAAAAACCGTTCAGATTTTTTTTGTCATGGCCGAACCAAACCCCCTCTCACCCGGGAAATGAAGAACAAGGAGCAATGGCTCAGAATTACTTATTTCCTAATGGGGATCAGTGTCCTACATATTCCAAATCCGACACCGAGGATAATGAAGAATCGCTCGCCTCTACATTGGAGCCTCGAGTGAGTTGGGTGTATAAATTGAAGAAGCCTGAGCTGATGAAGGAAGCGGAACACCTACGAATACGCACCAATGGAACGGTGGCAGAACTTCGCCGACGAATAGTTTGGTTTCTGAGAGAACTCCCGTCCAGACTAGATGATGTAGGACCGAACATGAGAGTAAATTCCCCACCAATCCCTTCAAGTACTGGGCCTAGCCCCAAAAATACCTACGACCTGGAGGTGAATCCACAGAGAAGTTTTTCCGAAACCACCAACCACCAGATCCCTGTTACGAGACTAAATGACTTCGTCTCGACCTATGTCCAGTCAGCTCCGAGGGTGAACACCTACCCGCCCTTACCACAGGAGAGACATGATTCCTTCAGGCGTGATCCGATCCAGACCCAATCTCAACTCATGCTCATGTTACTGAGCCTCGTCCGGTAATGAAGCCGTTAAAAACATACCGCTGGAATGTCAATTTCAATGGAGAAGGATATCCAGTAGCATTCCTCGAAAGGTTGGAAGAAATTTGTGTGGCCGAAAATATCAATCCCGACCAACTCCTGGGTGCTTCGCCAGAATTACTACAAGACATGTCATTGTTATGATATCGCAGTAACCGATGATATTGCTATTCCTGGTCAATTTTCAAAAAAAAAATTCAGAAGAACTTTCTATCCCATCCATTATCGAGAAGACATTGAAATGGAGATAAGCCGTAGGCTGCAAAAACCTGAAGAGCCGTCGATCAAATATGCAAACTCTAACAAGAAGGCACGGTGGTTTATCCGTTGACCAAGAAACCGCTTGGTTATATCGAAATTTATCACCCGATTACCGTCATTACATTCGGCGCAAGGATTTCTATGACGCGCCATCACTGATTTCTAAGATTTTGGAGTTTGAAAATCTTCGTAAGGAAATGAAGGAAGCATATACCGGATTTCATAGGACACCCACCCGGCCGCAATACAAGCCTGAAAGTCCCTCCTACCAGCCCAGGCAGGGACCGGAACAAATACGTCCACGGCCTGTTTTCATTCCTGGAAACCGCCTTAATCCGCCCAGATTCGAATCAGAAAATGGTAGCTCCAATCAAGCGGCTTTCTACCCAAATCACCAAAATCAGAATAGGCCAGCACCGGAACCGATACGACGAACTGCCCACCCGACATCTAGTACCAGTCAAAGGGCAGAGGAGAACTACAACAGCCCGAATCGAAAACCAATATGTTGGAGATGTGGAGAAGAGGTACATCTGAGGACTAACTGTCCCAATCCCCCGAAACTATTTTGTTCACGCTGCGGTCGGAACAACATATTATCTAGAGATTGTGACTGTAATCAGTCGGGAAACGAAAAAAGAGTTCGACCGAATCGAGGGCAGTCGGGCTCCAACAACTAAGTCCCTCAAGTAAAGTACCACACCCCGATGATAGGCGACCGTTTGTTCCAGTTACTATCAGGGACACAACCCTCATTACCCTTGTTGACACTGGAGCCACCAGAACTTTTGTTTCTCCAACCGTTGGTGAATGCTGTGCCCGTCACGGATTTCCGTCTTTACAACCGACCGTCCATGAATCCCGCCAGGCCGATGGTTCCCGTATACCCATTATCAAAGTTCCTCGACCGGAGATAACTATCGGACAGGAAACTTTTGATCCAGAACTTCTGGTTATCTCCCAGCTGAGTGTAGACATCGTTATAGGTATGGATGTGCTACAGTCCCGGAATTTCAGACTGGATTTACCAAATGGACGAATTTTTCTGAACGATGTAGACATTACCAATTCCCGATTCCAGGCAATCACCAAGGATTCATCTTGTAACTTCTCCCGCAAACTTACCATTCCACCAGGAACAATCTACAAATTGAAGAGGTTTTGAGGCCAGTGGATCCGTTGAACACCAAATAAATCCTGAACCGAATAGTGAGGCCGAATGCAATGATGGTGAAGTTTCGGAACGAAAGAACCTTTCCAAGCTTCAGCGCTACCAGTTAACCAAGTTCCTGGAGGCCGAGTTGCCGCTTTTCGGAAAGATAAAGGGGACAACTTCATGGATACAACATCGAATCCAGTTATCAAATCAGCCACTCTACCACCCACAAGAGAGATGGAAGTGCTAGTGGACCGCTGCTTACACCAGAGAATGGAGCTGATTTTGGTCTGCGACTCAAACTCCCACCAACTGGGCTGGGGCAGCAAGGATATCAACGCCCGAGGTAAGTCTCTTTACGAATACATAATCAAGAAAGACCTAGCAATCTTAAACAGAGGCACGGAGCCGACATTCATTAAGGCCCGTAGCCAAACATTAATAGATCTTACGCTGGCGACAGCCAAAATATCAAATAAAATTCAAGACTGGCAAGTGTCTGATCATATTTCTATGTCAGACCATCGCTGGTTGACTTATACGGTGAACCAGGATCTCAGGACCACTGTGAAATCCTGCGATCCGAAGAGGAAGGATGTAGCTCTATACAATCGACTCTTAAAAGAAGTTCTGCGGGAGACAGAGGCCCTGACTCCTGGCAATAGTGAAGAATTGGGAAGGTACACGTTATCCATCCAAAACAGAATAGATATTGCCTATAAGGACTCCTGTCCGATGAGGATAGTACAGACAGAAGGCACAACCAATAAATGGTGGTGCCCTGAACTGGAACACCTCAGAAACACAGCGAAAACGACCTTTAACAAAGCAAAACCAACAAAACTCGAAGAGGACTGCCAACCTCAGAGAGTTCAAAAAAGTCTGCAGACAAAAGCAAAGAAAAGCCTGGAAAGACTATTGTGAGGTAATCGAAGATTTCCCGCAGGTCTCAAGGCTACAGAAGGCACTCTCAAGCGACCACCATAAGAGTGTCAGCATCCTGACGAGGGAAAATGGCGACAAAGCCGCCAACCTCCAAGAGAGCGCCGAGATTCTTATGGAAACTCACTTCCCAGGTTTTGTCTTTCCAGAAACGACGAACCGAACGGAACTACCAATAACACCCTCACAATGCGACTGGCAATTCGCTAGCACTATAATTGATGAGGACAAGATAAGGTGGGCCATATCGGGCTCTTCCCTTCAAAGCACCAGGACCTGACGGTATAAGACCAGCCCTACTACAATGGGGATTGGATATTCTTATGCCGCACCTGGTCGAAATATTCAGAGCCTCATTAGCTCTGAGGTATGTTCCCAGTAAGTGGAGAGAAGTACAGGTGGTGTTTATACCTAAACCAGGAAGGATGGACTACACCTTACCAAAAGCATTCCGACCAATTAGTCTCACATCGTTCTTTTTGAAAACAATGGAGAGGCTATGTGAGCGGTATATAAGAGATGAAGTCTTAGTTCACAATCCACTTCATCCATATCAGCATGCATATACTCCGGGAAAGTCCACTGAGTCGGCCCTTCACCAAGTGGTTGGCAGAATCGAGAGATCATTGGATAATGAAGAATCCACCCTGGGTATATTCATAGATATCGAAGGAGCGTTCGATAAAACGACCTCCCCAACAATCACCCAGCAACTTAACTCTAGGAATATACCCCTGGTAGTAGGAGAATGGATACTCAAGATGTTCTCTAGTAGAGCAATAAGTATAAATGTAGAAGACATCACTGTGAGAGGACTGGTCATGAGAGGATGTCCGCAGGGAGGGGTCTTATCACCCCTTCTTTGGAACATAGTCCTGGTAACCCTGAATAATCACCTCAACAGTGATGGTTTCTACACAATTGCATATGCAGATGACATAGTTATCTTGCAGACCGGCAAATTTTTGAACACACTGTGCGATAGAGCGCAGGATGGTCTCAAATTAATAGAAACATGGTGTAAAGAACACTCACTGTCGATCAATCCCAAGAAGACGGAGATGGTCCTTTTCACAAGGAAAAGAAGCTTATCGGGCTTGAAAGCCCCCGAAATCTTCAAAAGCAAACTAAACTTCTCTGAAGAGGTGAAATACCTTGGTATTACCCCTCGACAGGAAGTTAACATGGAACTCGCACATTCAGAGCAGAGCAAAAAGAGCATATGTGGCCTATGAGCAGTGTCGGAGGACAGTGGGACACACATGGGGTCTCTCGCCCCGTGTAGTCACCTGGATCTACACTGCAATAATAAGACCTATGCTAACGTACGGAGCCATTGCATGGGGACCGAAAACTCTACAAGCAACGGCCATCCAAAAACTATATCAAATACAGCGAATGGCTTGTCTGAACATCACAGGAGCCATGAGAACAACACCAACCGCGGCAATGGAATTACTTACTGGTCTGACACCTCTGGACCTGCACGTCAAGGAGGTTGCGCTAATGGCCATGCTACGATTGCGCATGGCTGGTGTGAACCCCGAGGTAGGAATGGGTCAACTGAGGCGGGGCCTGTGGAGGAAGACACTCACTGTGGTTCCTCTGCTACAGGCAGCCGGTGACGCAATTGAACCCAGGTTTGTGTTTAATAAACCCTACAAAATACAAATGAAACAGAACACTGAGGCGGATGCTGCAAATGCAATACGCATATACACAGACGGCTCAAAAACCAAGGAAGGATCAGGATGTGCAGTTTACTCCAGATCACTCAGCCTGAGGATTAAGTGGGGAATGGGAAAAAATACCAGCGTGGTTCAAACAGAACTGGCTGGTATCTCAATCGCCACAAAAGAGCTAACCAGAAAAGGAATCTCTGGCAGAAACATAATAATCTGCACTGATAGTAGACAAGCCCTACTAACCTTGAATAGACAACGTTTTATCTCAAGGTTAGCACTAGAGTGCCACCAAGATTTAGCTAACGCCTCGGTAGATAATGATATCGTACTAAGGTGGGTGAAAGGGCACGACAGGAGCAGAGGTAACCGCATTGCTGACTCTTTGGCCGGGATGGCGGCTGGACTGAAAATTTTGTGACCAGGCCTGACGACTTCGACAATTGCGGAACTAGCCAAAGGTTACACCCATACTCAATCCTTCAAGAGATGGGATGAAACCAAAGGATGCAGTTTTGCCAGGATCATCTTGGGCTTGAGGAGCTGGATCCGAATAAATATTCGGCGATGACCAGGAAGAACCTCCGTTTGACAGTGGGATTTCTGACTGGACACTGTCAACTAAGGAAACACTTCCATATTATGGGCCATGCAGGATGTGTTAACAGGAAGATGAAACTGTCAGGCATGTCTTATGTGAATGCCTGGAGCTATCGTCGATAAGAGAGTGTGTGTTCGGTGAGTCTTGGCCTACACCTGCCAATATTAGAGAGATGTCTTCTGGAGACCTGTCCCTCTTCCTGGATAAGGCAGGTTGGACAATGTCCTAGGAGGGCGACTCCTTGGGAGGATGTACAATGGGCCATATTGTGACCTAAGTGTTGTGGGTCTATACTCACCCTCCCTACCCTACAGATACAGATATCAAATCCTGAACCGATAAAACAGCCGATATCGTCCTCAGAACCCGAAGATGCAGGAGATCATTAACTAAGAAGTGGAGAAGATGTTAGCCGATGGCTACATTGAACCGTCCCGCAGTCCATGGAGCTCACCCGTAGTCATAGTCCGGAAAAAAGATTTTAAACCGAGATTTTGCATTAATTTCCAAAAAGTCAACGAAGTTTCAGAAAAAGACGCCTATCCTTTGCCATTTATCAATTCCATATTGGATAAATTGAGGGAAGCAGAATTCATTTCAAGCTAGACCTGCGTCAAGGTTATTGGCAAGTTCCTCTCACCCCCGCCCGTAAACCAGTCACCGCATTCACGGTACCAGGACGTGGCCTGTTCCAGTTCACTGTGATGCCGTTCGGGCTTCATTCAGCGCCCACTATGTTCAAAAGGTTGATGGATAACGTTATAGGACCGGACATGGAACCGTACGCCTTTGCTTACCTGGACGATATAATTGTTCTTGGGAAAACTTTCCACGAACATTTAAGTAATCTGCGCAAGGTATTCCAGCGCCTACGAGAAGCCAATTTGCAGCTCAACCCCGAAAAATGTAAATTCTGCATGGATTCACTGCGCTACTTAGGACATCTGGTTACTCCTGAAGGCATCCGAACCGACCCCGAAAAAGTAGAATATATTCTTAGATGGCCCGCTCCAACAACCATAAAACAACTCCGTCAGTTTCTAGGTATGGCTTCCTGGTATCGACGCTTTATTCCGAACTTCTCGCAGATGGCCTCACCATCTAAATTGCTGAGGAAAAATTACCGATGGAGGTGGAATCCAGAACAAGACGATGCTTTTGCCCAGTTGAAACGCTGCCTTACTGAAGCTCCAGTACTGACCTGCCCAGATTTTTCACAACCCTTTGTTCTCCAGACCGACGCCAGCGACTATGGACTGGGGATTGCTTTAACACAGACCATCGAAGGGAAAGAACATGTAATCGCCTACGCCAGTAGAACGCTGCCCCCACCTGAGAAAAACTATTCCGTCACAGAAAAAAATGTTTGGCTGTGGTTTGGGGAATCGAGAGAATGAGACAATACCTGGAAGGTTATCAAATTACGATCCTGACCTGGATTCAGGCCATGGAGAGCCCATCAGGCCGCCTGGCGTGATGGGCCGTGTTCCTACAACAGTTTGACTTCGAAGTCAGATATCGCAGAGGATCCCTCAACTGGGTAGCCGATGCTTATGCCCGATTCCACCAACATTTTTAGGGCTCACTTAACGCTAGGTAGAGAATATCTTTGGGTAAGGGGTCTATTTCATTTTCACCAAGTCAAATCTTCACCTAAACCGGTCTAGGGCAGCCTTATATTTAGGGGTCCGAATTTCTCCACCTAAACAGACACCTAGTAAAGGAATGGTAGATTCTAACATCATTTTTCAGTGTTTTGTGGAATATTTTTCATGTCATATCATTTTCGTGTATTTCTGTATAATTTTTGTACCCATACCGCTTTTTTTCGCTTAAATATGATAATGGAAATATTTGACGATGATTTTGAAATACTTGACTTGATTCAAAATGGATTTTCTAGAAGAATATATGATAGAAATAACCACTTTGATAATATGGACAATTTAACGTTTTTTCGTCGGTTCAGATTAACTAAACCAACGGTTTTACATATTTTGGAGCAAATAGAGGATCATCGGTTTTTTTATTCTCGATAATATATTTGTGGTGCTCTATAATATTAAGCAATAGCTCTTTTTCATTATTGGTGTAGTTCGGAGCTCTATTTTTGGGTAGGTACTGTATTTGGATCTTCCGAGAGATCCTCTTGCTGGTCTCCTGGCTTCATTGCTATTTTTTATGAACGCAACCAGACAAAATATCACAAATCACAACAAACTGAAAACTTTCGAGACTAATAAATGTAATAATTATTTTTTTTCAAAAATCCTTGAAAATAAACACAGGAACGTAATTATTATAGGTTAAGGTTAACCAATGTGCACAACTCACCTTGACAAAAATAAAATGTCCCCAAAATTTTGCGTTGTTGCCAGTGTTTTTTTCCACTTACTCGGGAAATTCATAATTTCGATTAGAGGAAACCATTCCACAAATTTAAGGTATCCCCAAATTAGGCAAGCCCTACCTATTCTTTCCCTCCGTGAAAGTTTGTGGAAACCGGCATTAATCTCGTCAACCGCTGTCCGATTTGGGAAATGGAGATCCGACCTGTCTAGCCATAGACTTCGTCCAGGCGGTAATGAAGTGTACTTGGTATCAGAAAAAGTACATAGGAGTTTCCGACAAACCCGAAGATTTCCCCGACTATTGTATCCGAGACGGAAAGCTTTACCGTCACTTTTGGGAATCTGGCGATATGACCGAACCCGAAATGGTCGATCCATGGAAGTTATGCTTGCCAAAACCACTTCGTATTGCCATCCTGGAAGAAAATCACGACGCGGTGACTGCTGGTCATTTGGGAGTATCGAAGACTACCGTCCGAATTGCTCAACGATACTATTGGCCCGGGATGTTCCGAGAAATTTTCCAGTATGTACGAAGTTGTTTGACATGCCAAAGGTATAAAACGTAACAACAACAAACTCCAGGTAAAATGCAACCCTCCCGAAATGTAAAACCTTGGAGTACCATTTCTACCGACCTTTTTGGACCTCTACCTCTACCGCGAGTAAAGGCCACAATTTCATCTGCGTATTTCAAGACAGGTTTACTAAATGGACACAGATCAGACCTCTACGCAAGGCAACATTCCGTGCTGTGGCCCAGGCATTATATGAGGACATCGTACTCCGTTTCGGTTCACCAGACACCGTTATCAGTGAAAATGGTAGCCAATACACCGGAAAAGTTTTCACCGACCTCTTGACCGAATTAGGAATGACCCACCGACTCACTCCGATATACACCCCGCAAGCTAACCCAGTGGAAAGGGCCAACAAAACTATCAAGACCACGATTGCTCAGTACTGCGAGGACGATCATAGAAAATGGGATCAACATCTTCTTGAGTTACAATTTGCATTCGAAGTTCACATCATTTATTCATCTTCCTCACTCTCCACCTGTTGTTGTGAACTGGGATCCAATGTCTTCAGCTGGTATTCATCTATGATAGTTGATGGTAGGTAACTATATATGCCAGAGAGGAATTTTTTCAAGTCAGCTTGAATCATAAGCCCATAGAAGTGATTCAAATCAATATTTCCATGAGAATGAGCATTACACAGCACTACACCAGGTTCATAATTTTCACTGAGCTGCAGAACTTTCTGTACTTCTTCAGAATCGAAGCATATATCGCTATCGTGATTTGATGCATGTAGAGCGTCCCAACCCAAATCAGCTAATTCGCAAGACAGCCTTACCATGGCATAGAGGACTTTGAAGATATCTGTGATAGCTTATTTACGACAAAACTTGGTTGTATTTTAGTGGGCGACTTCAATCTGAACTACTCCGATGATAGTTTTTATGTTTCTAGATTGAAAAATCTCCTCAACACGTATGGCATCTCGCAATGAAAGAACCAACTAGAGTTACTAACCACAGCGAAACGCTTATAGATTATGTCTTAACAAACGAAAATAGATGTCAAGCTTCGGTGCACCTATATCCAACAATAACTGACCATGCAACAATCACGGTAAATTTCACTAATATTCACAATGAAGAAAATCAAAAGATAAAAAAATATAGAAATTTCAGTGAACGGAATTTGGACATCATAAAAATGAACTTGATATCATGTGAATGGTCACTGAATTCTACTGACGTAGAACTTATTTATCAAGATATAGTAAATAATTGCGAAGCAGTCATTGATGATATTTCTCCAATCCAAAATTTTACTCATAACAATCATTTGCCATGGTTTGATAACGAAGTTCACTGCAAAATTAAGAATCGCGACCGGGCATACAGAGTCTTCAGAAACTGATCAGATGCAGAAAAACAAAATAACTGGAAAATATTCAAAAAATTGAGAAATGATGTTGTCAATACATTGAAAAGAAAAAAAGACCAATTTTATTTTGAAAAAATTGATCGGTATAGAAACAACTCTAAAGAAATGTGGAAAACTCTCAAAAAACTAGTTAAAGGTGATGACTTTGACTTTCCAAATTGTATACAGTTCGAAAAAACTGGGAAACTCATATTACTAAGAGATAATTTCGAAATATCAGATAACTTCAACAGTTATTTTGTCGAAAGCATAAATGAAATAGTGGAGAGTATTGAGTATACAGAGTCATGGTGCAATAAAAACTATAATATATACAAAACTTTCTCAGAGTTCAGATTGCTGTCGTTGACTGACCTACGTAAAATTATACTTTCCTTAGATAATAAGTGCTGTGTATATACTGAAACAAGTTTTCGAGACTATTGGACACGTTATACTACACCTTATCAATACCTCTCTTGGAACTGGTCAAATACCTGAAAGATTGAAAAGTAGTACTATTGTTCCTGTACCCAAAATTCCTCTAACTATTAAAGCTGATGAATTCAGACCGATCAACACTTTACCTCCGATTGAAAAGGTACTAGAAACAGCAGTATATAATCAACTAATAGAATATGTTGAAGAAAACAACATTTTAATCAACAACCAATCAGGATTTCGCCAAATGCATTCGTTTGAATCATCAGTGCAACTATCTCTAAATAAATTCAAAACTGAACTGGATGAAAACAAGTTTATTGTGGCTGTGTTCCTTGACCTCAAAAGAGCATTTGAGACAATCGATAGGTCTATACTTCTAGCCAAATTGAATATATATGGGATAGAGGGCATAGTGTACAATTGGTTATCTAATTATCTGACCAATAGAAAACAACGGGTAAGAGTGAAAAATATATTCTCTTCGGAAATTGAAAAGGATGTCGGAGTTCCCCAGGGTAGTGTTTTGGGTCCCCTTCTATTTATACTATATTTAAATGACATGCCATTGTTTGTTGATTGTGAATTTATGAACTTGTTTGCTGATGACACTCTATTAGCATGCAGCGATGAGAACCTAGAAATGGCAATACAAAAAATGAATAATACTCTAGCTAGTGTTAACAAGTATTTGAAAATGAATAGACTCAAGCTGAATGTATTGAAAACAAAAGCGATGATAATCACCACCAAATTCAAATACAGCCAAATAAGTTCAAATAATATTAACCTCAGCATTGATGATGAGAGAATCGGAGTAGTGAATTCAACTAAATATCTGGGATTCCAGATTGATAACACTCTATCGTTTGATAAACACTTTGAGTTTATTCATAAAAAAAAATTCAAAGAAATTATTCTTTTTTAGTAGAATTGCCAATAATCTTTCAGCCGAGTCAAAAATCACAGTCTACAAGTCAATTGTTCAGCTACACTTTGACTACTGTTCCTCTATCCTATATCTATTCAATCAAAATAAATTGTCCCAACTCCAGGAGCTTCAAAATCGAGACACTTCTATTACTACTATGCTTAATGTTTTGAATTGGCAATCTATTTCCCAAAGACTGTTATATTTCACAATGATTTTCGTATACAAAATATTTAATAATTTAGGACCCTCTTATTTTGAACAGTACATTGTTTTTCATCATGATATTCACCACCACTTCACCCGAAATAATAATGATTTATATATACACAGAACAAATCACACAAACACCATGAATTCTTTGTTTTTCAAGGGTTTTGATCGGTTCAACAAGTTGCCAAATGTAATTGAAAATAGCCCATCTCTGATCATGTTCAAAAACGAACCGAAGAAATTTGTTTTCAAAGTACAAATATGATATGTATTATGTGATTGTTACCTGTAACTACAATTTTCTGTCTTGAGATATTGCTATGTTAATCTTATTGATCAACTTTGTAATGTATTCTTCTATTGTTTGTCATATATTTCAAATAATTCCAATATGTACCACATACCTTTCCTTCTTTTCGATAATTTATACTTTTAAGCTTATATGTATATTAGGATATCCTATTTCAATAAAGATCTATCTAACCCAAGTCACTTGCCTCCGGATACCATTCACTCGATTAGTGCATCCACATATTTGTAGTTTGGGGTGTGGGAGCTCTGAGAAAAACCGAAATAAAGTTCATGAATTTGCCAATGATGTTAAGAAAGCGAGGAAAACATGAAGAAACGATAACATAAAAAACACTCACTTTGACCCGTCTTCAAAGTGTGTAAAACTGATATATATTCTATATTAAACTATTATACTTTTCACTATGTACATATTGAGAGGGATAGATACTAGAAAAACAATGAAGCTCTCAATCTAACACATTGAATTCAACCAAAGAGCGGGTTTTGGCACCAACATATTCCGAAGCACTCTGCCCCAAATGAGTCATCACCAATTTAGCTTGTGATGAATTAACATTTTGAATGATATTTTCTGTGAATTGTTCCGTGACACATTTAGGAAGACATACTTTGAACGAAGTATCACTTTCTTCATCTTTCAGTATTACTTGGATGGATTTACCATATCGCGTGGAGAGTAATAACATTTTTTCGATTTTATAACCCCTCTCGATAGCTAATGATGGGAAAGGTTTCTGGGTAATTATCCGTTAAGCGAGCTCCATCGTGAAATTAAAAAAATTTTGGTGGAACTAACGTATTTTGGCCTCCTTATTTTGGCCTCCTGAACAAAAAAGTCTAATAAAGTTTTTGGGGCTCGCAACTAGTTTCGGAGATACGGCCCCCCAAAGACAGGAAATCGGGGTTTTATGCCTATGTTTGTTTCTCAGCCAAATCCGCTCGAAATTCCTCCTTCTTTCTATCAGCACAATATACTCATTCTATATATCCTTCTTCATCACTTTCCAACAGAACTATAAGCATTTTTTCATTTTTCACAACAAAACTCTAGAAGGTAAATCGTCATAGAAATTCGAGGTTAGCAAAACAATAGAACGCGCATCGCGCGTTCAATTGTTTTGCTAACCTCGAATTTCTATTACGATTTACCTTTTAGAGTTTTGTTGTGAAAAATGCTCATTATTCTATTGGAAAGTGATGAAGAAGGTGGTATAGAATGTGTATATTGTGCTGATAGAAAGAAGGATGAATTTCGAGCGGAATTGGCTGAATAAGCAAACATAAATGTCAATCCTGAAAACCCCGATTTCCTGTCTTTGGGGGGCCGTATCTCCGGAACTAGTTGCGAGCACCAAAAACTTTTTCAGACTTTTTTGTTCAGGAGGCCAAAATACGTAAGTTCACTTTTTGGGTGGATGGATTCTCGGTGGTGCGACTTCGAAGCACAACTAATAATACTCGTTTCGATGTTCTGAACTGACACCAAATAGAATGTTTTAAGCTCATATAGAAATTGATAAAAGGGTGGTGGTGTGAGTTTGAACACTCTGCACATACACATTGGAGACCGAAGTCCATTATTGAAAATGCTCAAGGTTATTCAAGGGCTCATGTACTCCTCCTCAATATGACATTGCCCAAAGTCATTCGATGTTAGAAATATATTCAGTGTGATGTTGTTCGATCGCAACCAGCTCAGAGACGATTCACAAATGTCAATGTCATTCAAGGGTAATGCAGCTCAAGGCTCAAGCTGGACCATGCTAACACTCAAGGTCAAATTTGCATGCGCTAGACGGTGCAGAAACATACACACACCTAAGTTCACCAAAGGTGTCAATTCATAGAGGTTATTCAAAGTAATCACGGTAAGGTCAAGTGGAGTGGGGGGAGGTTTCAAAATCGACATAAATCAACTACTGTCGAAACATCGAACAGTTCAACATTCTGGACACTGATTGATACAGTTATACAGTAGTATGTACTCAACATTCTGCATCACATCAGAATCTGTCTGAAGAAGGAACTAAATCCTTATAGAAGTGGTCGATTAGGAGCGCGTTTCTCAACTTTCTGGATTACCCCTAAATTTATGCCACTTATGCTTCCTGTCGATGTGAGTTGCTCAACTCCTACTTAAACGGTATTTGGAATATTTGGATTTGTGGTAGCAGGTCAGAATGGGCGGTGCTTCGTTCCCCTTGTAATAAATTCATACAGTTGCGTACGCAAAAAAGTTCAATTCTTCTTTGCAAATAATCATGATTGTTTTCTTTTGAGTATCCGAGTGGCGAAACAGAAAATTGAAATTAGGCATTGAGGCATGTTATAGGCATATTTGCCAATTAGTTGAAAACGAGAACAAGGGTCACTTGAAAGTTTCAATTGAAAACCTAGGTACGTGAAATGGTATAATCGATATGTACTTCCATGGAAAATCAATAGATTCAAAAGGAAGTCGTCTTAAAATATATGAAAAACACATGAAATGTTATATGAGTTTTTAAAATTAAAAAAAGAAAAAAATGAAAATTGATATTGATGTTGTCACTTCACCCAAAAATATTCACTTTAAAAAATGATAAGACCAGAGCCAGCAGCTATCTACCTTCCTTGGTCTAGCCGCTAGAGGTCGCAAAAGATTGGCCATAGTTTCCAACTTTTTCAAAATCTTCGTATTAGTTGAGGGCTTAAGACGGAAGACCTTGACCTTGAATAACCTTGATGACGAGTCACCTTGAATGACCTTTGGTGTGTGTACTACCAAGCGCATGCAAGTTTGACCTTGAATAATCTTGATGACGAGTCACCTTGAATGACCTTTGGTCCTTTCGATAATTCCATTTCAAAATTTGTATTATACAGAGGTGTAGGGGCCGGTGAAGTTTTTAATCTCACTGATATATATCATATATACTTGAAGAATGTCATTCCCATGACTCCTTTGACTGTTGAGGAAGAGCGTGATTTCAATATTGCCACTACATGTGGAATATGCGAAAAACCATTTGAGGATGGTGATGTTAAAGTTCGTGACCACTGCCATCTAACAGGCAAAAAGAGAAATGGAGCGGCGCATTCAAAATGTTATCTCAATATCAAGTTACCCAATTTTGTTTCAATAATATTCCATAATCTCACTGGTTATGACTGTCATTTATTAATGAAGGATTTGTGTTGTAACAGTGACAAGGTTGACGTTATCGCACAAACTGAAGAAAACTATATATCTTTCACGAAACATATATTCATGGAGAATAAGTCTGAAAGAGATGGTTATATGAGAAAGATATTTTTAAAATTGAGATTCATCGATAGTTTTGAATTCTTGGCCGCTTCTCTGCAAGAGTTAGGCGATAATTCAGATGATGAACATTTTGTGGAGATGAGAAAGCATTTTCAGGAAGTTGAAAAATCTAATCTCATGCGACAAAAAGGTGTTTTTCCATATAGTTTCATTGATTCTCTAGATAAATTGAATTATCCATGTTTACCTCCCAAGGCAGAATTTTATGACAAATTGAGTGAAAAGCATATTTCTGAAGTTGATTATGATCGGGCGAGTGAGTTTTGGAATATGTTCAATTACCAAAATTTAGGTGAATATTCCGACATATACTTGAAATGTGATGTTTTGTTGTTGTGTGACATATTTGAGAACTTCAGAAACATGAGTTTGAAAACATATGAATTAGACCCTGCTCATTATTTCACTTCCCCAGGTCTGTCTTGGGATGCAATGTTAAAATATACAGGTGAAGAGTTATTAACCGATATCGATATGGTACACTTTTTCCAAAAGGGTATACGTGGTGGTGTAAGTCAATGTTCTGAGAGGGAACACATTGCAAATAATCGATTTCTTTCAAATTATAACCCTGAACAACCTTCTTCTTTCATTATGTATTTGGATGCAACAAACCTCTATGGTCATAGCATGTCGCAATCACTTCCATCAGGGGGATTCACATGGCTCACTCCATATGAAATTAGTCAATTGTATATCAGTAGTATTCCTGATGATAGTTCCGAAGGATACATTTTGGAAGTAGATGTGCACTATCCTGTGGAATTGCACGATCTTCATTCAGATTCACCCTTTTTAGTAGAAAGTATCATACCACCTAATTCAAATTCCAAAATACCAAAACTCATTCCAAATTTGAATGATGAAAAATGGTTTGATGGTAATAAAAACTCACAGGATTTTAAGATTCAATCAATCACCATGGTTGAAAAAGTATATAGATCTGAATACTGAGTTGAGGAATAAGGCTTCGAATAAATTCGAAAAGGGTTATTTTGAACTCAATACAAACTCTATATTCGGTAAGACCATGGACCATGGAGAATGTTGATAATAGAAAAAATATCCGACTAGTTACCAATTGGGAGTCTTCAAGAAGGGGTATGGGTGCTAACTCTCTCATAGCTCGTCCCAATTTAAAACCATATCTGTATTCTCTGAGGATTTTGTGGCTATACACATGGGTAAAGTCGATATTTGCTATAACAAACCATTGTATTTGGGATTCTCTATTTTTGATATGTCAAAAACTGTTATATACGACTTTTTCTATGACACAATTAAAAAACATTACAGATGGCAAGCTTCTCTGCTATATACTGATACGGATTCTTTGATACTGAAAATTGAAATTGATAATTTTCATCAATTCATGGTCGAAAATGCTGATAAATCTGATACTTCGAATTATGGTGAAGGTAACAAATTCAATATGCCCGTAAGTAAATCAGCTGGTGGAAAAATGAAGGATGAACTCCTGAATGATCCTATTATCAGTTTTCACGGTACTGGTGCTGAAGCTCACCATGTCAAATGTATATCTGACGAGATGAAAAAAGCTAAAGGTATAAAAAAATCCGTTGTCAGAAATCAAATTTCAATTGACGATTACATGTATATCGTCGAATCAGGTGGTGTGATCCTTAGAAAGATGAATGTTTTCAGAAGTAATTCACATGATATACATACATTGATGTGTAATAAAGTCGCTTTGTCCCATAAGGATGATAAGCGATTCATTATTCCCAACACTACAGAAACATTGCCGTGGGGTCATACTGATATTGAATTTTACCAAACTGAGCCCGATGAAAACTTCATAATTCTTCTGGAAACACTAAAAACTGAAAAATATATCGCCGATAATAAATTGGATCTTCTCATCGAACTATTGAAGAGCAATCAAATGAATGAAATCAAACAGTGACTGTAAAATCTTTATGCTGTGACTATCGAAATGCTGTGCTTTTGTTAATAGAGAATTTGGAAAGAACGACCTATTTCATTCATATCCTCTGGGTGGTTCTTTCCCTGTGCCGCCCTCCAACCATCGAAGAGCAATGATGCTTAGTTCAACTTATTCTCACAAGGTAGCGCCATCTACGCGTTGCCAATGTATGCTCAGTGAACCACTTCAACCTTATAAGCGGGCGAGGCCCGCCCAGGTGGGCGAAGCCCTCCCAACTGGGGGTGGGGGTTTGGGGGCCCCGGGGGGGGTCCCCGTGCCGCCCCCCTAACCATCGAAGAGCAAAGATCCTTAGTTCAACTTATTCCCGCAAGGTAGTGCCATCTACGCGCTGCCAATGTATACTCAGTGAACTATTTCATATTCTCAGAGGAGCAGAACTCAAATCATTCCACTTCAGTCATCAGTTGAGTCGGAACCTTTCACTCCAGTGTCGAGTAACTGTGAATTATCGTGTTTGTTTGTGCCAGTGCCAGATTACGGATTCATACTTTATGTAAGTACCTGCTTTGAATTTATTGTTCTTTGTTTGGTTGTCTGCTTGTACCTGCTTTTATTGTTCTTTGTTTGATTTTCTGCTTTCGAAATTCGAATTTGGTATGAATATTTATCATTTTGCCCTTTCGATTCTCTTATTCAGACTTATGTTAGTCATGGTTATATTTTATATTGTTTGCTCATTTTCAAACTCATGTTGGATGAGTAATTCTCTTTTTTGTTTTCTGAATTTCTATCATATATCTGGCATCAAAAATGTTCATGCTCGCACTTGAATTTGATTTGGTAATATCCATTTCTTGATTCATCATATTCAAACTCATAATTCGCGTGGTATTTTTCATTTATCCTTGTATTGTTGAAATTATATATTTCGCTAAATATTTTCTATTTTCAGTAACATGCCTACTTTGAAAAATCTGCTAACTTCAACATCCTCATATTCAATTTGTTCGATTCTCACGTTCAGACTTTTGTTTGACATGGTTATATAATTTTTCATGCTCGCACTTGAATTTGATTTGGTAATTTTTCATTTTTGATTCATCATATTAAAACTCATCATTCGTGTGGTGGTTTCCATTTCATTCTTGTATTGTTGAAATTATACATTTCGTTGGATATTTTCTATTTTCAGTAACATGCCTACTTTGAAGAATTTTCTAACTCCGGCATCCCTATATTCAATTTGTTGACATGAATATTTATAATTTTGTCATTTCGATTCTCATATTCAGACATATGTTTGACATGGTTATATAAACGGGACCAGTGGTAGTTGCGGCATCGGCGAGGGACATGCCGCTTCTTGCAGCACAGAAGCGGACTGAGGCGGCTGTTCCTTCCACGTCGAGGGGTCCAGCTGGGGCATTTTTCGGGGGATTCAACCCGAATACGAGGTCGTCGGAGATGTCCCCAGTGTTGGATGGTGTGCTGGATATGGCGGAAGAGATGACGGTGTCCAAAAGTTTGGAACATGTCGATTCTGGGAGTGAATCCGATATGTTTCCAAGTCCGAAAACGCAGACAGAAAAGAAGAAGAAGGTCCTTCCAACTTCGAGTGGAAGGATCTTTCGAAATTCTTTCCGCTCTCCGACTTTGACTCTGAGATGATTTTGTTGAATAACCTCAGAGTAAGAGTAAAAAATGGTGTGGACTGAAGAGGAAGGCGGCTGACAGTCCACCAGCGGACAGCAAGCGGCAGAAGCGGGTACCGCCGAAGAAGAAGAAGGCGCCCCAACAACCTGCCGAAAAGACACTGCACCCACCGAAGAAGCCGCAACCGCCAAAGAAGCCGCAACCGCAGAGGAAGTCTCAACACCCCAAGAGACAGCCACCGCAGTCGAGGGCTCCTGCGAGAAGGTTTCCTTCACAAGTGCGAGGGCGGATCGGTGGCAAACTCGCTGCCTTCCGTAAGAGGTGTGCGAAGGCTTCACCATATAAGTTGTGGCCACGACCTGCACCTCTTGCAGAAATTGAATCTGCACCGTCATCCCAAGAGAGGGAGGCACAGCAGCCTTCTCAAGGGAATGAAGCGGATCCAGTTTCTCAAGGCCCTGCGAGAAAGACTGTACCTGAGGAAATGACTTTCTCTCAGTCCCATGCTAAAGCTTCCACTTGGGTAACCAATTTGGGAGCCAGAATGACGGCTTGGAGTAAGTCATTAGTCGAGGCAAACGCTGAAAGTGCCGAATATAATTCTGCGTGTATTCGACTTGACGCTGAGTTGAAGCGGAATGACGAAAAACGTCAAGAATCATATCGGCGGATTCATGAATTACAACGGCAGATCCAAACATTAGATGCCAGGGACGTTAGCATCAATGATGAGAAGGAGGGGAACCTCCGAATTCATCATGATGCTTCAGCAAAAAGAACTCGGTACAAAACTTTATAGCAGGACTTTGAAAAGGTATTGAGTGGGTATATGGATTAAGTTCCACCACCAACACAGCCAAATTGGTGTAAAATTATTTATTTTGTACAAAGTTTTCGTTTTTTTTGTGAATTATATATTGTGCATGTTAGATGTAGGTAATATGTAAATAAATGTTTCTGTATATATACTGCATGTTAGATTTGAGTGATGTTTGAATAAATGCTAGTTTTAAGTATTCTTTTGTAAATATAATCTCGTCGAAAATAAATAATAACCGTTTTCATATATTCTTGCAATAAAAAAAATAACAATATATTTTTTCTTTAATTTCTACTCGAAAAAAAAAATCGAAATATTTCAAATAAGTAGATTTTTCAAGGTATTATGATACTCAACAAAATTCAAATACAATTCAAACTGAAATATCAAAACTATGTTAAATAAACACTGTTTTGGAAAAAGCCATGAGAATGAAGCAAAATGAATTATTAAAACAAATGTGAATGTTCATTCAACATCAAGGTTACTGAAGGGTAAAACTATATTCTACATCAAGGTTACTGAAGGGCGAAACTATTCGAAGTGAATATTTCTCTGATAGTTTTAAAAGTCTCAAAACTTTACATCAAGAGTATTCGAATGTGTAGTTTCAAGTAAAAAAATTCCAATCTATCGGAAAAAATCAAGGTTACTGAAGAACGAACCTCATTAGTGTATATATTTCTCAAAATCAAGGTATTTGAAGGACAAACCTCATTATTGTAGACATTTCTCTGAGAGCTCTGAAATTTTTTAAAGTCAGTATGACAACCATGGTTCGGGTTTGAAAGTCTCTAAATTATTCGAAAGTAATCATGCAGATAGTGTCCAGTAGTGGCAGAAAATTTTACTGAAGATCAGAAAACATCAAGGTTACTGAAGGACAAAACTATTCACGAGCAATGTGTTCCTGAAAGATTCATCATTCAAAAGTCTTCATGAGGTCAAGGTCATTCAAGGGCAATAAACCCCTACTTTTCACTCCACCCTCCTCAAATCATACAAATACTGCTGTGTTCTTCAAAATTCCACACTCCAAATTCCACCATGAATCGACCAGTTATTCAGGAAGCTGATTCCACTAGCGAACCATATTTTGAGTACCAACTCGACGATGTTCCTAGCGATGGTGACATTCAAGTTTGGGCAATTGACTCAACAATGGTTGATTATGAAAGTGATGACCTAGCTGCGGGCTATGATAGATGGTCAGATAGCATCATTGAACTTCCATGGTTTGACGATGATGACGAGCAGTTTGGTGATGCTGATGATCCTGATGCGGACTTTGGGGTAATGAATGAATTCTTCCCCATATTTCGGGACTCTCCTAGCCCTGAATTTGATCCTGAATTATGGGTGGAACCATCCGATGAACAAGGCATTGTTGTAGTGTCTCCTGAACCCGACATCATTTTCATTGATAATTAGGTTGGACTTTTGTCCTTTGAGTACACAGTTTCTGGCTGGTAAACGAATGCTGGGGAGTAACGGGGCAGCATTGAGCCTAATCATCTGACAGGATATTTTCAATCTTGAGATAGTAACAAGTTACTTATCTGCTATTCATTGTAATATTCGAATGGGATGTTTGAATATAAGATTGTTTGGTACGAGCATCATTCATTCGCGATCTACTACCAGTTCAAGACGCAAGCATCATGCGCATTGCTTTCGTTGACATCCAAGGCTCCACTGTCGATGGAGTATTCCATCCAGAAGAAATTACTATCCACATCGGTTACCAACGACTCAACTTCCTATTCAAACTACCGAAACCGTATGCAGCACTGTCAAACAATGACAAAAAGACATACAGGTACTGAGAAAAGTTCATACATGGCATTCCATACTCATCGGGAAATATTGATTATTGCAAAGTTGACTATATCCTGCAGAATAGCCTTTTACTGAAGAATATATATATATATATATATTACGAAAGAAATATGCTGTGAAAACAATTCATAACAGAAAAAAATTACATGTACCGTACTTTTTAGTTTAATCAAACTTTTAAAAAATGAACTGAGACCGGCAATGGTCTTCTCTATGCATGAGAATAATGCAAGTTCCACAAACAGAAGAATTGTGTACTCAGAACACAAAAATCTGATGTACTTATATCAATAAATGTCTCTAAACTTGCCCTACTGGCTAAATATATATTATAGGCCGCCCTACGGCCCATCCCAATAGCTACTTGATGTCAGAGAGAGTCAGAAAAATTTCTCAACTTATGATTCAAACAACAGATATAAAATTAATGATGGCTCTCTCTTCCCAAAAGTGAATAAAATGGTTATTTACGTTAACACACATCTAAATTGACATACTGAGTCTATCTTGCATGGCTGTTTCCATTCCATTCCATAGATTGTTTGGTATTCCAAGATATGGCACTTTGCACACGAATAAATTTGACATTATTTATTTCCTCGAAATTTTCCGACCGTAATTAGATTCTCGAAATGAAACGCGCCCCCATAATTTTGGTAGGGGACAAACCTGAAAAAAGGCCGTCCCCTCGCGTTCGCTGGTTTGTTTCTTTACCGTGTCTCTAGATCAACTACCTAAGAGCGACCTATTCTCGTCCACTCTCAGTTTTGCATATTTTGCAAAAATCGCAATTCTTTCACACTGGATGAATGTAACCATTCGTCGGACTGATCCCACGCGAAGGCGATGTTTTGTCTATTAATAGGTTTACACAATGACATCTCATATCTCGTCTAGACTGGAACAAGGCTTCTTTCATTGGGTGTTTCGTGAGAGGAATTCTCTGATGAATTTTGATACATTGTATATGAAGCTTTAATATACAGGGTGCGAATACTTGTATTGAGTTCACTCAAAAATGCTCAGCATTACATCACTCTCCCCTACGAAAAAGTTCTGTGCATACCCAATTCCATAACTTTTCCAACAAAATAGATAGTCGACCTCAAACCAAAAAAAAATCAAATGATCACCTACCTTGGTGATCTCCATCTGAATATTCTCCTCCGTATATAAAATTCAAAATTATTTATTAACATCAACTATTTTTATAAGTTTCCATTATATACCTTATGACTATCCCCTGTATAATAATTCCCGGGGCGTACAATTTCGCGCTCCCACACGAACACTGTACCCCAACTTATGGCTACCCTTGTACATAATTTCCGCGGCGGAACAATTTTCGCGTGCCCATTCCCCGCACTACATTCACGTCGCAATAAACTGCGCACGATCACAGGTGGTCGCTGGCAATGATGACAATGAGAGTAACCTATTTCATGATACCGGGAAACCCAGGACTTCGACGCTCTCGACGCCGCTCCTCTGCTGCCGTCGTTACTACAGTCGACTTCAGAACCTATGACAATGAGCTCTGTAGTCCGAACCGTTTATTCGGGCTTTACACGCACTAATTCGCGTTAACCAAAAAAAAGTCCATTAGGGGAATTCAAAGTCTATACGAATTCGCAGAGTGGGAACGTTTAAAATTTTCTGCAACGTCCGGCTCACGGTGCCAGAATTGTTTATTGCGGGATTTTGATTGGCACTATATTGTCTATATGTCGCGTGGGAAAAATTGTATTGTCCACTCCTCGGGTATAGGGTGGACACATAAACATGAATTTGTGGAAAGCTAGCCTGCTCTCCTGGTACTGGTTCCTCAGCTACTCGAACGTCCTCCATCTCGGTTGGGTTGCCATCCGCTTACGATGGACTATCTGCATGCCAATACACGGCTGATACTGCTACCCCATAACTAAGGATTGAAACAAAACTGACTGCCTGTCAGGCGACATTACTGGTACATGCCTAGGATATCCTTGTCCTTTTACATCTGTTATCTGCGAATCGGTTATTCCTTCCATGGTGCTGAAACTGGTAGGTCACTAATGCGTATATCTCTCCTTCCCCTGGTAACTGGTTAGCAGAATAACACTCTGCGATCTCAAGTGCTATAACTAGCGTATTTGTTTGTACTACAGGCGCGACTTATCAAAACTGAAATGCTTTCACTTGCCCGACTCGATTTCACATAGTCTGAGTTTCCGAGCACTTTGCGAACTGCACGATTCACTTTCGTCGACATTTCGATACTTTACTCGTCGGAATTGAACTGGAAAAACTTCACCTGGATTGGAAATCCGGCCATCATGATCAAGGTTACCTCACGTGATGATGACGATGACCCCAAACAAGGTCTCCCATGTTGACCTGCCGTCTTCTTGTAAAAAGTCTGTAGTTCGTAGTACGATTCACGTTACCTATACTAATCGTCTGTAAAACGTCTTTCTCTGACTTCTAACTCACAGAAAAAAAACAATCCGTCCTGATTATATAAAGTCTTACTCAACTATCTTAATCTTATTTCGGCGAGCGCATCTAAAGTTAAAACATTACCTGCAGGATTAAAACACACAAAACATATCCTATATAAAATTAGAGTCTATAATAAAAATACTGGTGCACCTGTATAAAAAAAATATATCCTACCTGAACGTTGTTTTTTTTATCTTAATAACCCCTGATATAAACAGTAATGTACATTTCTTCAGATCTGCATTCACACATTCATACACGGTACTGTTTCGGTCGGTACCTCACCCATCGAAACTTGGTTTCCATCGTGAGACTTTCACTCACCAGTGGATTCTGACAAAGGAATTCATCTGCGGCCCCTTCTACAGAACAAAAAAAACTTTCTATGACTCTCCAACAATAAATCGCTCACGACAACAACGTCTCGCACAAGATTTCTCCTACAGAAACTCGCCAAGTGAAATTTGCATCCCTATGCTTCTCTCTATGTCTTTCCAAGATTGCGCCTTCTTGGCATCTCCAAAATTGGCCTCTCTTCGGGCACCAAACCTATAAAAAAATCTCTCTTACCGCTTACTAAACTGCTCCTTACCAACACTGTGTGTTGAGGGCAAAACCTGACTGTTGCCACCTAGGCTGTCTTGCAGTTTTCTAGCGTGACACTCGGAGGACCGGCGATTATCCATGTTACCCCTTGACATGGTTCGCTTCGCAAAATCAGAGTCCCACTCCTCTAATCGCGCTGTATAATCGCCCTACTTCAGCTACCGGCTTACCTGAAAAACAAAAATTTCGAGCAACGTCCCATCGCTGTAGCGTGCTCTCAACAGCTCCCTCTGCTGCGGCAACCTAAAAAAAAATCTCCTACCCATTTTCTTTCCCCCTTTTATGGTCACGTCTCATTACGGTCTTTCTCAAAAAAAAAAAATCCAATGCATCTCAATTTACTGAAACTTGTTTCTCATTCACAACATAATTCCATCACTCCTATCTGAAAAAAAATAATCTACTCTCTTCTTGTTACTTTTCAGAAAAATTATTTTCCCCCTTGCACAAAATGCTTTTATAATTTTCCGTATTTGTAAAAACTCCCGATACAAAAGATCGCCAGCTATTTCCTCCAGCGCAAAATAATTCCAATCATCCTGTGACGAAGTCACTTATTATAATATTATGTACTCCCGGTTTGGTCCTGTCTCCTACTGAAAATTATTGCGCACGACACTGGAATCGCGGAATCTCCGACAACACCAGACCTCTGCGATCCGAGTAGTTCATAGTAGTACCGCTAGAGGGACCAACTTACGCCTATGTGCCATGTCTGAAGCGAAGGCCTACTAAAGCTGAAATTTGAAATCATCTGCAAGCAGTCTGCCGTTGCCGTCATAGAGCATAGAGCATAGACAGCTTACCGGACCCAGCAGCGATTCCACCAAATATTAATTTGGATAGCGAATAGGGACAGGACCGTACCGCAGGTTTATAGTAAGGGTAGCAGGTAGTAGTAATAAATTGGTAGACTGTCAACCCAGTGTTTTCTTTACTTTGTTGGTTATCAGCGTTGGTTCCGATTAACCGCCTTTTACCGTTTGTTTTCCGATTGTGGGGGAGACTGCTGTCAATGCTCATCTGTGTTCACTGTGAGTATTAATAGCCGAATTACCCCAGGAACGCTTTTTGCGCCCATCGGTGTTCACTGTGGGTGTAAGAAGCTTGTACTTTGCTTCATTGGTTTACCGTTTATTTTCCGATTGTGGGGGAGACTGCTGTCAATGCTCATCTGTGTTCACTGTGAGTATTGATAGCCGAATTACCCCAGGAACGCTTTTTGCGCCCATCGGGTGTTCACTGTGGGTGTGAGAAGCTTGTACTGCTTCATTACTTTACCGTTCATTTTCCGATTGTAGGGGAGACTGCTGCCAGTGCTTACCGGTGTTCACCGTGGGTACTGATAGTTGTACTTCTCTAGGAACACTTTTTGCGCCCACCGGTGGTTACCGTGGGAGTAAGAAGTCTGTACTTCCGACAACTCATTTTCGTAAGACATTTCTTTACGGTCTCTGCCACTTTCCTTGCCTTATGCAGTTCCGTCACCCCTACCGTCATCATTGCAACAATTTTCTGTTCCATCGTCACTTCCATCTTCGCTACCGTATGCAGTACCGTATTCCCTTCCAACAACAGTGCCGTCGTCACTACCGTCTCCCCAGGCCATTTCGAACAGCCATATGTCACCCTTAAAAGTACAAGACTGGAAGGTGACATTCGATGGAAGAGGAGATCCGGCTGCCTTTCTTGAGAGGTTGGAAGAAATTTGTGCGGCCCAAGGAATCAACCCAGACCGACTTCTTCCAGTTATGCCAGAGCTACTGCACGAGCTGCCAGCCTTGTGGTTCCGAAATAACCGTTTCCACTGGGCAAACTGGAAGAGTTTTTGCACCGCCTTCAAGGACTTTTTCTTCCCCGTGAACTATCAAGTGGATCTAGAAGCTGCTATTAGCCGTCGGTTACAGTCATTAAGTGAGAACACTTTCACATGTCACTGAGCTACAGACGTTGATACGTCGACATGGAGGAATAAATGCGGAACAAGAGCTCAACTGGCTATACCGCAATCTGCATCCTGAATACCGTCAAAGGATACGAAGGAATGACTTCACAGACATACCGTCTCTAGTAAAAGTCATCCGCGAGTATGAACTTCTTCGTTTGGAACCGACCCACTGAGGATCACTACCGCCCACCACCACCTCCGAGACCTACTCTTCCGAGACCTGTACCTACACAGCCGCCCAGACCCACCGTTATTAATCCGCCCAGGACATCTAACAATAGGAATGCGACCGAACCTCCTAGACTTTCTCCAGCCGACATAGATTGTTGGAAATGTGGACAATCTGGACACTATCGAAGCCAGTGCCGTGAACCTCCTCGGCTATTTTGTTCCAGATGCAAGAGAGAAGGAATTATGTCCCGAGACTGTCCGTGTTTCCGTTCGGGAAACTGAATAGGTGTTGCACCGGAGTGAGGCCCGTCCAACACCGTCCACCAGATGCCTCACCTGTCCCAAGTCCTAGCGGAACCGATGATAGACCGCACATTACCGTAGTAACCCCAGGAGGCCCCGTAAGAGCATTATTAGACACAGGAGCTGCCTTATCCTATATTGGAGATCGTTTAGCAGAGCATTGATAATGATCCGATTCCGAGATCCACTGTGCCATGTTCTCCCCTAGGGACCGTCAAGGAAGATTTACCGTTCACAGTGGATAAGGACGCACCGTTTACGCTCACCGACGAGGAAGAGAACCGCCTACAAGAATTTCTGAATCAGGAACTGCCGTCGTTTGAGGACATTTATGGGGTCACTCCGCTTATTGAACACCGTATCCGTCTGTCCAACCCAGAACCAATCAAACAGCGTTACCGACCCCAGAACCCTCGGATGCAAGACGTCATCAACACCGAAGTTGATAGGATGCTGCAGGAGAATATCATCGAGCCGTCCGACAGCCCCTGGAGCTCACCCGTCGTCATTGTCCGGAAGAAGGATGGCAAACTCCGGTTTTGCATCGATTTCCAGAAAGTGAATTCCGTCTCTATTAAGGATGCATATCCGCTACCATTCATCAATGCAGTATTGGATAAGCCGAGACAAGCGAAATACATCTCCAGTATTGATTTGCGACAAGGATATTGGCAAGTCCCCTTGTCCGAGGACAGTAAACCTATCACGGCGTTTACCGTCCCTGGCCGTTCCAGTTCCGAGTTATGCCGTTCGGCTTGCATGCCGCTCCTGCAACGTTCCAACGCCTGATGGACAAATAAATCGGACCAGAAATGGACCCATATTGTTTTGCATACTTGGATGATATTATCGTTTCGGGAAGTTCATTCGAGGAACATCTTGCCAACCTCAAGGAAGTATTTAGACGATTGAGAGCCGCCAATCTCCGACTGAACCCAGAAAAATGCCAGTTCGGCCGGAGGTCATTGAAATATTTGGGCCACCTCATAACGACAGAAGGAATCCGTACTGACCCCGAGAAAGTCGCCAGTATTGTGGAGCTCAGTGCTCCAACAAACATCCGTGGGCTACGCCGTTTCTTGGGCGTCGCATCTTGGTATAGATGTTTTGTGCCCTCTTTTTCGGAAATTGCTGCTCCGTTGCATCGCCTGCTGAAAAAGGGACGTAGATGGCACTGGGGTGAAGAACAAGAGAGAGCTTTCCAACAACTCAAGGATTGTCTCACCAAGTCTCCGGTGCTAGTTTGTCCAGATTTCAACGGACCGTTTATCCTCCAGACCGACGCGTCGGACCACGGATTAGGTGCCGTATTGACCCAAAACACGGAACAAGGTGAGCGGGTCATTGCCTATGCTAGTCGTACCATGACTTCGACTGAGCGAGCCTATTCAGTAACAGAGAAGGAGTGTTTGGCGATTGTCTGGGGGATAGAGAAACTGAGGCCTTACCTGGAAGGCTACCGCTTCCTGGTGATCACCGATCATCAATCCCTGCGGTGGCTCCACTCGATCAAGAGCCCGACCGGACGTCTTGCTAGGTGGAGCATGTTCTTGCAGCAATATGATTTCGAAATCAGGTACCGCCGAGAAGGTTTGAATAAGGTAGCCGATGCCTTGTCCCGAGAACCTCTGAAAGATAGAGAACTGATCACCCCCGAAGTCGCCACACTGGAAAATAGCAGTAAATGTGCATGGTACGACAGACGTAAAGAAGAAGTCCGTAAAAATCCAGAAGCCTTTCCTGATTATTGCATTCGCGACGACCGATTGTACCGACACTTCTGGAACTCCAGTGATCTGACCGAGCCCGATCTATCGGACCCATGGAAAATATGTGTGCCTAAGCCCATACGTCTTCAAGTCCTCCAAGAAATGCACGACACGCCTACTGCAGGACATCTGGGCATCGCAAAGACCACGGCTCGAATTTCCGCCCGCTACTACTGGCCTGGTATGTTTAGAGACATTGCGAAATATGTACGTCAATGCAGTTCATGTCAAAAATATAAAGTTTCCCAGATGAAACCTCCCGGATTCATGCAACCATCGAAGAACCGCCAACCTTGGGAATGCGTGAGCACGGATCTTGTGGGTCCGTTACCCCGGTCAACTCGTGGCAACAATTTCCTGGTAGTATTCCAGGACAGATTCACGAAGTGGGTAGAATGCCGTCCGATTTGGAAAGCCACCGCGAAAGCTGTTACACAGGCACTTTACGAGGAAATAATAGTCCGTTTTGGCTGCCCGAAAACCGTCATCAGTGATAATGACTCCCAATTCACCGGACACCTATTCGAAGAATTACTCCAAGATTTGGGGATCCAACACCGACGCACCCCCCATATACTCCGCAGGCCAATCCGGTGGAACGCACTAACAAGACCATAAAAACAATGATAGCCCAATTCTGCGAACAGGATCACCGAAAATGGGACACCTACCTTCCGGATCTACTGTTTGCCATCAACACCGCCCGCCATAGTACCACCGGATATTCTCCAGCATTCCTGAATTTCGGGAGAGAATTAGACGTCCCAAACGCCGTATACCGAAAATTGGTATCATCCTCTGAAGAGACAAGAGCTTCGCAAGATCCGAATGAAGAGTTAAACGAGTATACGGACCGAATGAAGCGACTGCAGGAAACTTTCGAATTAGTCCGGCTGAATCTTGCCCGAGCTTTCGCAACTCAAAGCCGACACTACAACTTACGACACCGAGAATGGCGATGTCACGTTGGCGATCGGGTAATGAAGAAAGAACATCCGCTTTCTTCCGCCGAAAAGAACTTTGCTGCAAAGTTAGCACCGAAATACTCCGGACCATACACCGTGACAAAAGTAATATCTCCGGTGGTATACAATCTAAAGAGTAATACAGGTAAACAGCTGTTGCGGGTTCACGTCAAAGATCTTCGTCCTGCATATGTCGATGAAAGAAACCTTCTCCAGTAACACCTTTCTTACAGATCATGCCAAAACGTTCTTCTGGAGAACCCCTGCTGGGAGCGCCAGTACGGACAACCTACGAACCAGCCGCAGATGCCATCCGTAAGGCAAATAAGGTCGGCAAGCGAATGAAGGCCTGTCAGATCTCAGCTCGAGATCTAGCCGCTCGGCGTCCAAAACCACGCTCGCCCACCGGTACGTGTACAAACGAGGCCAGTTCCGATGAGTGTCCAGTCCCGCCGACCACCAGCCTATCCCCAGCTTAGGGTAGACGAAATTCCGCTGCCTCCAGGACCAATGCCGCCTGCCATTGTACCCCTCGCTACCGCCCCATATATTCATTCACCCCTTCAGTTTTTAAGCCCACCGCCCCCCCCCCCCACTCCAGCAGCAATCACATCCTCCGCCATCACTGAACGTCCTCCGACATCACCGGCATCAACCTCTTCACCTTATATCTCCGCACCACCTTCCCCTTCATCCCACACCTCAGACACACCCCTCACCTCACCGGTTCGCAGACAATGGACCAACGATGAATTATTCCATGCTGTCACCACTTGTCCAAGGTCTGAGTGGAGCGAAGAGTTGCTCCAGGCCTCACGTGCACTCCGACCACCAGGAAATGATAAGCAACTACACTATCGAATTAGCAGTAGTTCGGGGCTGACCATTCGCATATGGCTACCCTGATGATAATTTCTTTTTTCTCTCTCTCTCTCTCTGTGATTCATTTAGAATTATCTCATTTAGGTTGTAAATAGAATTTCCGTTTTCCGTTGAATAGACTTTTTTTTTTACTAAAGCTGTTTTCTTTGATCGAACATTTTTTTTGACATAGGATATATACAATGGACATGGAAGCCTCCGCACCGATGGAAGATATCATCTCCGAACTTCTAGAAGCTATGCAAGATACTATGGAGCCAGTAGAGATGGTTCCAAATCCACACGACCCGACCGAACAGGCTGATCCCTCACCTGAACCAGACGCCAAGGAAGACGTATTTCCCGACATGGAGGAGACTTTCGAAATGGTTCTAGACCCCACCGATCAAATCAGCAGGACCGAGCAGGTTGACCCTCCACCGCGACGAGACACCCTAATGACGCCAGTGACTCCACCTCGAAGGAACCCTAACACACCGCCGCCGGAAGATATCCCGACCCATCCATACTTCTTAGAACACCCGGAGGAAGACCGCTTCAACGACGCCTTCTGGTCACCGTCCAATCCAGCCCGTCAGGCTGAATTACCGCCGCCATCCCCGAGCCCTGTATATCTCCAAGTTCGGAAAGATCTCTGTTGGAGATGTGGACAGCCCGGATATTCCAGAAGAGAATGTCGTGAGCAAAAAACGGTTTTATTTTGCTCCCGATGCGGGTTAGTAGGTGGCATGTCCCGGGATTGTCCCTGCCCTGAATCCCGCCATGAGACCGAGAGGACCAGACTTTCCACAGTCAACCGTTCCTGCCCTGGATGTGGGTGTCCACACCCCGACCGCCATGTCACCTGTCTCGACTGTGGATGTACCCGCCACGGCAACCGCTGAGTAATTCTAGGTGGAAGAAGTTTTCACCGAATTCATTTGTAGAATTGATTTATTAGTTTTCTTTATTTTTATAACTGTAACAGGTGTACCAGAACCTCCTAATAAAGGTTTTTCCAGGAAAGGAGGCTGGCGCCTGAAGTAAATGATCCGATAAGTTGGTTTCATGAAAAAAACAAGTATGTTCGTAGAAATCCTTTTTTTTCCCGAAGTGGGAAGGGTGTGTGACGAAGTCACTTATTATAATATTATGTACTCCCGGTTTGGTCCTGTCTCCTACTGAAAATTATTGCGCACGACTCTGGAATCGCAGAATTTCCGACAACACCAGACCTCTGCGATCCGAGTAGTTCATAGTAGTACCGCTAGAGGGACCAACTTACGCCTATGTGCCATGTCTGAAGCGAAGGCCTACTAAAGCTGAAATTTGAAATCATCTGCAAGCAGTCTGCCGTTGCCGTCATAGAGCAACAATTAGACAGCTTACCGGACCCAGCAGCGATTCCGCCAAATATTAATTTGGATAGCGAATAGGGACAGGACCGTACCGCAGGTTTATAGTAAGGGTAGCAGGTAGTAGTAATAAATTGGTAGACCGTCAACCCAGTGTTTTCTTTACTTTGTTGGTTATCAGCGTTATTGGTTCCGATTAACCGCCTTTTACCGTTTGTTTTCCGATTGTGGGGGAGACTGCTGTCAATGCTCATCTGTGTTCACTGTGACTATTGATAGCCGAATTACCCCAGGAACGCTTTTTGCGCCCAGCGGTGTTCACTGTGGGTGTAAGAAGCTTGTACTTTGCTTCATTGGTTTACCGTTTATTTTCCGATTGTGGGGGAGACTGCTGTCAATGCTCATCTGTGTTCACTGTGAGTATTGATAGCCGAATTACCCCAGGAACGCTTTTTGCGCCCATCGGGTGTTCACTGTGGGTGTGAGAAGCTTGTACTGCTTCATTACTTTACCGTTCATTTTCCGATTGTAGGGGAGACTGCTGCCAGTGCTTACCGGTGTTCACCGTGGGTACTGATAGTTGTACTTCTCCAGGAACACTTTTTGCGCCCACCGGTGGTTACCGTGGGAGTAAGAAGTCTGTACTTCCGACAACTCATTTTCGTAAGACATTTGGTTTCAGTAGGGGGGACTGCTGCCAGTACTTACCGGTGGTCACCGTGAGTACTGATAGTTGTTTTCCTTCAGTAACGCTCTTTACGCCCACCGGTGATTACCGTGAGTGTCAAAAGCTTGTACTGCGAGTTATTTATTTTCGTGATATATATGTATATATGTGTATTTGTATGTTTATATATGTATATATTCGTGAGCCGGTATTTCAAGCGGAACTAAGCTGACAGTTGGTTATTGATTTGAATTGGTTGAGGGTCGTACCGCAGCAGAGAGAGCTTTGACCGACACCGTAGAGCTTGCAAGTTTTCCCGCCTGTTAGTATTATTATATTAATTATATTAACCTTATATTCAGCTGTCGATAAATCAGTTCGAATCTCAGCAGAGTCAAGTAAAATCTGACTCTCTGACCTCTGAAAACTGTCAAGTCCACCAAGACCCCTGGTTTACCGTTTCTTCACTGCAGCTGCCTGGTGTAGTGGTGCTTGGTGACACTTTAAAAACACCAGCTGGCGCCCGAGGTACCGACCGTACCTTGAGAGGGCGTTAAATATTAGAGAACGCACGGAAAAGGCGTTACAATCCTGTATATTAAAAAAAATTCGAGTTGTCAATAAGTTACTTCTCAACATGAAATACTCTCCACCGATGTTATTCAATCCCCTTTCATCCCAACAAAAAATATCAGTTACTTTTTCCATTCGCAGAATGTTCCCAATCACCTTGTATATGTTACGGAAAGACTCGAATTGTCCATAAGTTACGCCCCAAAAAAAATTTACCTGTAGCCGATGCAATTGAATCTACAATTGCCTTTTATTCTAACTACCTTCGCGAAAACAAATTTTTCAATTTTTTTCTCTACTTTTTTCCCGTTATTTCATTAATAAATCTACCCAAATTTCTTCTTGGAAGGCCTTTTACTTCAGGCCCAGAGTTCGCTTTCCATATACAAAGCGGGTGCTTTGTCACTTCATTTGTAGGCATATACGAAAATATACTCCTGCTGTCTTCTTTCTCGCTGGATCTTCTTGTCGAAATTGTGTTAGTATTTCTGGGAAGAGATGGCCATTTTCAAAAATAAAATCTCAAAAGAAAACATATCCACCTACCTTTATTAGCTTGTTTTTCTATACCTGAAATGCAGTCTGAAGCGGTATTCTTGTTATTAAATAACATCGCGAAATTCCATGTCCACGAATTATTTCGAAATTTTCAGCTCCGGACAAGTGATATAATTTTTCAACTATATAAATTTTTCTCTACCCTTGTTTCAAATAACTTTTACCGCTTTATTTTCTTTCAACAAGATTCAACTTCAACTCAACTTCATAAACACTACAAAAAAAATTATCGTTACTTCGCTCTCTATTATATTCACTTCCAACTAAATGAAAAAGTTCGAATTAACTTCATGAGCACAAAAAAAAATATCAATACTTCACTCTGTGATTATATTTACTTCCAAACTAAATACAAAAATTCAAATCGACTTCATGAGCGCACAAAAAAGTTATCATTACTTACTCTGTAATTATATTTACTACAACTGAATGAAAACTCACAACAATAAAAATTTTATTTTCTATTGTCAAAAAAAATTGTTTCATTCCTCTGATTATCTTTTCCAGCATTTATTAAAAAACAGAACAATAATGAAATTTCCAATCAATGTTCTCAGAATTTCTGGAATATTCAATATTACTTTTACTTTACCACGAAAACAAATGTTTAGAATGCCACAGGAAAATTTTTTCGCTAGTATTCCTCCTCTCAAATGTATAAAAATCGGTTCTCAAGATTCATTTTTCTAATTAATACATTTGACCTATATACTTCTAAGGAAGTCTCAGCAACCTTTACAATGAAATGATTTACTGATCATCTGGCAAAAACAACTACTTCCCTGGCAATTACCTCGACAGGTATTGAAATACATTCAACAGACGCCAGTGCAAAATATTGACACAACCTGTATGTGTCACACAACTCTCCGGAAAACAATATCTCTCTATACGTTATTCTTCGCGTTAGAAATATTGCTATTATTTCTGACACAACCCATAAGTGTCACGAAACTTTCCGGTAAACAATATTCCCTCCTGCACTATTCTTTGTAATAGTAAATACCCATCTAATTCCTCGTTCTAGTAAATACCTATTTACTGAATCATCTTAATTTTCAAATAACTCAATAATTCTTTCCTCACGGTGAATTATTCGAAAGATTATCAAATCCCATTTTCATATGTATCTCAAAAAATTCAACAAACTGAATTCGCTCGAATATGTTCCGACGGAACGCAACTTGCTCTTGAAACGTGTCTTTTTATTGACTCAAATACTCTATTCGATATTAAATCTCTCTTCAACAAAAATCCTAGTGGCACTTCAAACTTATACTACTTCAAACTGCCTGAAAAATTCTGTAAATAAGGTAAACGTATCTCCGTTCTTCATATATACCTATTTTTCTACCAAATTAAGTGATATTTTTCTCCTGAATTATCACAAAAATTTCACTCAAAATAATGAAATTTCAACCCTAAGCTTTCACAAAAATCCCACCGCTGTCACCAGATGTAACGAACGGTAGGGTTTGTAATTGTTGTTTTACTTTCATTGCTCTTCTAGGTACCCACAATAATCCCTCAATATGTTCTTTCTAACACTGTACCTCTATTTCAACCTATCTGTATCAGTTTATGTTTACAGAATCGACAACTTTACAATAAACAATCCCACCACTCTGTTACTAGTGTGGTAATTGTTGAAAGGGTATTATTTCACCATTAACACTTGCTTCTCAACATTTCTCAACTAGATCACACTTTAGTAAAAATAATCCCAACGCTAGATCACCAGATGTAACGGCTGCGAGAGTTATTGTAATTCTGCATGAACGCTTCTAGTATTTTATTTCTCTTTATGTAAATAATTTATTAACAATTACCTTATGCTTTCTTAAAAAAAATCATATATTCAGATTACAATACCTCTGCACGTTACTAGATGGAATAATCGGCTGAAGGTTTTGAATTCATTGAGGCAGCGACTGTCACCAGACGTAGATTTCTCTACGTCAATTTTTGGATGTTGAGGCAATTTCCGATAGGGCGGCTTGTAGGAAATGAAATCCTCTGATAACTTTAAGTTATATTATAATTAGTTCAATCAAACTATTGAAAAATGAACTGAGACCGGCAATGGTCTTCTCTATGCATGAGAATAATGCAAGTTCCACAAACAGAAAAAATGTGTACTCAGAACACAAAAATCTGATGAACTTATATCAACAAATGTCTCTAAACTTGCCCTACTGGCTGAATGTATATTATAGGCCGCCCTACGGCCCATCTCAATAGCTACTCGATGTCAGAGAGAGTCAGAAAGATTTCTCAACTTATGATTCAGACAACAGATATAAAATTAATGATGGCTCTCTCTTCCCAAAAGTGAATAAAATGGTTATTCACGTTAACACACATCTAAATTGACATACCAAGTCTATCTGGCATGGCTGTTTCCATTCCATTCCATAGATTTTTTGGTATTCCAAGATATGGCACTTTGCACACGAATCAATTTGACATTATTTATCTTCTCGAAATTTTCCGACCGTAATTGGATTTCTCGGAATGAAACGCGCCCCCATAATTTTGGACAAACCTGAAAAAAGGCCGCCCCCTCGCGTTCGTAGTTTGTTTCTTCACCGTGTCTCTAGATCAACTACCTAAGAGCGACCTTTTCTCGTCCACTCTCATTTTTGCATATTTTGCAAAAATCGCAATTCTTCCACACTGGATGAATGTAACCATTCGTCGGACTGATCCCACGCGAAGGCGATGTTTTGTGTATCAATAGGTTTACACATTGACATCTCATATCTCGTCTAGACTGAAACAAAGACTGCTTTCATTGGGTGTTTCGTGAGAGGAATTCTCAAATGAATTTTGGTACATTGTATATGGAGCTTTCATATACAGGGTGCGAATACTCATATTGAGTTCACTTAAAAATGCTCAGCATT